>CM067361.1:350500-440500 GCA_034401795.1 Chaetoderma sp. LZ-2023a | reverse complement strand
CGCTGTATTCTCTCACCATCTCTCACGCTGTATTCACTCACACTCTCTCACGCTGTATTCACTCACCATCTCTCACGCTGTATTCACTCACCCTCTCTCACGCTGTATTCTCTCACCATCTCTCACGCTGTATTCTCTCACCATCTCTCACGCTGTATTCTCTCACCATCTCTCACGCTGTATTCACTCACCCTCTCTCACGCTGTATTCACTCACCATCTCTCACGCTGTATTCACTCACCATCTCTCACGCTGTATTCACTCACCCTCTCTCACGCTGTATTCACTCACCCTCTCTCACGCTGTATTCACTCACCATCTCTCACGATGTATTCACTCACCCTCTCTCACGCTGTATTCAGTCACCATCTCTCACGCTGTATTCACTCACCATCTCTCACGCTGTATTCACTCACCATCTATCACGCTGTATTCTCTCACCATCTCTCACGCTGTATTCTCTCACCATCTCTCACGCTGTATTCTCTCACCATCTCCCACGCTGTATTCACTCACCCTCTCACGCTGTATTCACTCACCATCTCTCACGCTGTATTCTCTCACCATCTCTCACGCTGTATTCACTCATCATCTCTCACGCTGTATTCACTCACCATCTCTCACGCTGTATTCACTCACCATCTCTCACGCTGTATTCTCTCACCATCTCTCACGCTGTATTCTCTCGCCCTCTCTCACGCTGTATCCACTCACCATCGCTCACGCTGTATTCGCTCACCATCTCTCACGCTGTATTCACTCACCATCTCTCACGCTGTATCCACTCACCATCTATCACGCTGTATTCATTCACCATCTCTCACGATTTATTCACTTATTCTCTCTCACGCTGTATTCTCTCACCATCGCTCACGCTGTATTCTCTCACCATCTCTCACGCTTTATTCACTCACCATCTCTCACGCTGTATTCACTCACCATCTCTCACGCTGTGTTCTCTCACCATCTCTCACGCTGTATCCACTCACCATCTCTCACGCTATGTTCACTCACCATCTCTCACGATGTATTCACTCATTCTCTCTCACGCTGTATTCTCTCATCATCGCTCACGCTGTATTCACTCACCATCGCTCACGCTGTATTCACTCACCATCTCTCACGCTGTATTCACCCACCATCTCTCACGATATATTCACTCATTCTCTCTCACGATGTATTCACTCATTCTCTCTCACGCTGTATTCTCTCACCATCGCTCACGATGTATTCACTCACCCTCTCTCACGCTGTATTCACTCACCATCTCTCACGCTGTATCCACTCACCGTCTATCACGCTGTATTCACTCGCCATCTCTCACGATGTATTCACTCATTCTCTCTCACGCTGTATTCACTCACCATCTCTCACGCTGTATTCACTCACCATCTCTCACGCTGTATTCACTCACCATCTCTCACGCTGTATTCTCTCACCATCTCTCAGGCTGTATTCACTCACCATCTGTCACGCTGTATTCACTCACCATATCTCACGCTGTATTCACTCACCATCTCTCACGCTGTATTCACTCACCATCTCTCACGCTGTATTCACTCACCATCTCTCACGCTGTATTCTCTCACCATCTCTCACGCTGTATTCACTCGCCATCTCTCACGCTGTATTCACTCACGTTCTATATAAGCGTATATATTTAACAATCGTCTTCTATGAAAACGTTGCCTGTATCAGAGTGAAACGTGGCAAATAGGAATAATTCCAAATCTTGATTAAAATTTGAAAAAAATGTCACATGGTTTAGCGTCCCTATTGATGACATCACAATTTCAGGGAACCTCCCTTTCTACAAAAGTTCTGGATGTATGTCCTTGAAATTCTTGGTCAGTCATTAAATGCACACGATCCCACCAGACATAAATGGAATCCGTAAAGGCTTTTAAATGTTGAAATGTGAAAATTAAATTGCTACTATTTGTGTAGTAATACTTTTGGCTGGAAAAGTTATGAATTGTCTATAAAGATTGAATAACTTCAAAGCCAGTTTACCAATCAAAGAATGACATGTACTTATAAATATTTGTCCCTTTTACTACTGAATAACATTTTTAAATTAACAAGTGGCAATTAATAGGTTTACTGCTGAATGGTAAATGTTAATTAACCATTTTACTGCTAAATTGCAAGACACAATTAACCATTTTACTTCTGAATTTCTAGTCTCAATTAAGCATTTTACTGCTGAATTGCAGACCTCCATTACCCCTTTTACCGGCGAGCCTTGCAATTCAGCACTAACAAGAGTCATTGTACCTTGTGATTCAGCAATAAAATGGTTAATTGCCATCATCAGTAAAAGGGCAAACTCTACTTATAATTCAGCAGTAAACTGCTGAATTGCAAGACACAATTATCCCTTTTACTGCGGAATTACTAGTATGATTAACCCTTTTACTGATGAATAATTAATTCCAATTAACCCATTTTATTCTGCTTAGCAAGTCTCGATTAACCTTTTTTCCTGCTGAATTATAAGACACCATGAACCTTGTTATTCCTGAATTGATACGCATAATTAAACATTTTACTGCTGAATGAAGTGTCAATTAAAACATTTACTGCTGAATGGCAAGTTTTAATAAATTCCTTTACTGATGAATTGCAGGTCCCCATTAACCGTTTTAATGCTGAATTGCAAAGCGCTATTAACCTCGTATATTGTTGAAATGTAAGTCTCCATTATCCCTTTTACTGCTGAATTGCAAAAAGGTTATTTGAGTGGACAAAGGTCATTTGAGTGCAAAAGGTTCATTTAAGTGAAAAGGTCAAATGAGTGCAAAAAGTTCATTTGAGTGCAGAAGCGTCAAATGAGTGAAGAAACAGTCATTTGAGTGCAAAACCTCACATGAGTGCAACCAAGATCAATGAGTACAAAAATGTCAACTAAGTACAAAAAGGTAATGAATGTAATATGATTGCAGAAAAGATAATTTAAGTGCAATAAGTTCAAACGAGTCGAAAAATGTCATTTGAGTGCAGAACCGTCAAATGAGGGCAGAAACGGCCATTTGAGGTCAGAAAGGTCACATGAATGCACATAACATCAGCGAGTGCAGAAAAGGGTCATTTGAGTGCAAGAATGTCAAATGAATGCATAAAGGCCAAATGAGTACAGAAACATGAGTGTAAAAATGTCAAATTAGTGCAAAAAGGTTAAATGAGTGCAAAGGGGAAGATAAGTACAAATAGGTATTTTGTATGCAAAAAGGTCAAATGAGTGCAAAAATGGTAATTTGAGTGCAATAAGTTTAAATGTGGTTATTCTGACCAGCTGTATTAATTTTATGCAATTTTGATCCATTTAGTCGATTTGTTGGAGTTTTTCTTAGCATTTTCACAGCTTTATGGACCAGCTTTTGTTGACTTTCGTTAATTTTTCATAGTTTCTGAAAGTGTTTGATCATGTTCTGTGTTTTCTGTTGATGTAATCCATGTATAACCAGTTTCTCGAACATCTTTGGCTGTTTTCAACCAGTTAAAAACCCCAATTCCTGTCATTTTTGCAAGCTCAAACCTCATATTGCTGACTGAACACCCTGACTATCAATTTCCAAAAAACTACGCAGGTAAGCTGGTGAATATTACCATCAACCATCTGAGCATCGCCAGAATGGCTGGCTGATTTCATCATATCAATGCGACACCGGCCATCACCATGTGCTTGTCTGAGGAGAGAGAGAGAGAGAGAGAGAGAGAGAGAGAGAGAGAGAGAGAGAGAGAGAGAGAGAGAGAGAGAGGGAGGGAGGGAGGGAGGGAGGGGGAGGGGAGGGGAGGGAGGGAGGGAGGGAGAGAGAGAGAGAGAGAGTTGTGGCGGCTGTGGCTTCCACAGTGAGGAGGTAGCCTTTTAATCCTGGACATACTACTCACACATTTACTAACTCAATGCCACCCACCCACCCACCCACCCACCCACCCACCCACCAACCCACCAACCAACTTGCCCACCCACCCACTGACTGGCTGGCTGGCTGACCGCCCATTCGACCAACTGACTGAACAACTGATCGATCGACTGACCGACCAACCAACCGATCCGACTGACTCGTTCACTGACTTGCTCGCAGACTGACTGACTGTCTGACCGACCATACATTCCTGCCTCTATCCCTCCGTCCAACCCACTCCCTAATCAGCGTTCTGAGTCACTGTCTCTCTGACCGAATAACCGATCGATTGACCGACCGACCAAACGGCCGACCGACCAGCTGACTGACCGTCCACAGCACACATCCAATAGTAGTGCCAGAGTCAAAATGATACCACCGCCCTCCACTGGCAGTCGATCAGTGATCCGTGGCCCCTACCGCCCTCTCAACCCCTGGGGCATAGGAATTTGAGACATGTGATCGTGGTTGGTGTATGCTCCCACCACCCTCTCTCCGGTGTAAACAAAGTTTAACACACGCATTAGGCCCCCCACCCCACCCCCCCCCCCCATCCCCACCCGGCGGGGCCCCCACCCATACGGAACGGACATTGCACTCTGTGTAGGCTCAGACAAACACGTAGTCTCTGCCAGAGTCGCATCGGTATGATGGGATCACCCATAGTGTCTTCCATCTACCTTGACAACGCTCACCTGGTAGGATGCTAACGTGCTTAGCATTCGCACCATGGCAGACTCTGGCATGTTCACATGTTACGCAGAGAATCTGGTGCTGAGCAGGTGTCTCCAGCAGACAACCACGCCCTCCCCTCTCCACACCATAGAAGTGGCAGACAGACTCGATCTCTTCACGTGGGTGAAAGTGGTCATAAATGTTTCTCTGCAAGGGGCCGACCCAAGGATTGTACTGGTGGTCATCCAGGAAGTGGGCCCACTTGGCATCCAATATCATGGCAGTCTCAGCACCCTGTGCCACTGCTGTAGACGCCAGAACGAGCAGTATGATGAGAATCATGGCTATACATGAAGAGTTAAACTGAACCCCTCGAGAAATAGCTGTGCCAGATCGACCCCTGTTCCATCCGGATCGATAATGATCTTCATCCCCTCAGGGGCAGGGGCTAGCTGCTTCACTCTGCCACCGGCTAAGAAACGTAGCTCTAGGACTATATGAGTCGTTTGCGGGCTAGTGAGTCCGACTCGCTGAAGCAGTTTAACAGCACCCTTGGCTTTGGATACATGTGACACACCATCTATCCATAGGATGCCCTACTGGAGGTTAACAGCTTCCTCTGGTCCATCGAATGGACGACACAGCAGGAGCTTTCCACCTGTAACCACGATCCGGTGACCCACCCTCGTCAGGGAGACACCTTCACCTATGTAGGTGAGGAAGGATGATCCCCGATTGTAGAGCTTTCGAACTTGCCCATCCTTTTTCACAACAGTGGAGAGGGGAGTAACCTCTATGTCAATGACTGCGGGAGGCCAAATATTGCCAACCATGTTTGCCAGTTACCACCAGGTCCAGCGTGGTACCACACTTCATCCCTCTCAAACATGAACTGCAGGTTTTTTGCCAGGATCAATAACATACCTTCATGTTTCATCGGCGGGGCACCACTCGAATTGGGTTTGACCAGATGAAAGTTGAGGTCGTCATTTAGGGTGTTGATGCCTGCCACCTCTGTATCCGAGACATCAATCAAAGGCTCGAGGATGTACTTCCTCTTCGGGAAATCGTACCGAAACACAATCTTGTGGCCATCTATGTTGCGACCCAGGCGTCCCTTCGACACATCCTTGAGGTCTGGGAGCAGCTCCACCCCATCACCACCAATGGGGTGGAAAGAGAGTGCCTTTGAGTTTGCTTCGTACTGTAGGGCAAATGACTTGCCATCGCTCTCTTCTACCTTGGCAGCATCAACTGCGTACACATCTGCCAGGTCAGCAAGACCAGTTGAGTGAGCAAATATGGGTTCCATGGCCAAGCTATATGAGGGGTTTAAACAGGAGATATAACCATGCTGATTGTCCAACTGCTGCTCTCCAGTGGTGAGAACGTAATCTCACCCTCTCCAGAGGGGAGACGGGTGGTGCAGTACCGTGTAGAATGTGTCCTCTTCGAGGTTCCCCATCGGGGCACAACATACAGACATGCTGATGTGCTACATCAACCTCCGGGCAGTGCACACAGCAGCTCACTGGTAGAAGTCGGCCGGGACGTGATAGAGTATCTCCCAGGTCCCAACAGCAACCTATGGAAAGTTATTAGTCCTAGCCTGTTCACACCTGTAAATCTCCTGTTTGACAGCCCCTCCATTAACATATATGCCAGCACGGATGGGATATCGGATGCCCATTTAGAGTTTACACTCTTATTACTCCTTGATCTGACGACAAGATGATATCATACCAGGAATATCTTAGCTTTGCCGAGATGATGAAAGAGGGTTGCCCCTTCATGACCCCTGCACAAAACTAACAGATGCTTGCACTGCAACAAGAAGGAGAGCGACTGCAGTGGTAGAGCTGGTATCAACAGAACGCGAGCATTGCAAGGAGGCGAAGGAACAGTGAAGGTTTCCGATACTGGCAGGCCCACCTGGAGGAGAGTAAGCAGGATGTAGGAGTCTTGACAGACGACGATGAGCCAGATGTCTTCACATACGACGATGAGCCAGGTGTCTTCACAGATGAGGATGAGCCAGATGTCATGCAGTGGGAAGAGGAGATGGTACAGAAGTGTAAGACCAAGAAAGCCATCCAGCGGCGGACCTACTATCTCAGTCATAAGGTGAAGTTCTGGATGTCACGTCTCAGAAAGCTAATGGCACCCGACATAGGGCCGGATACCCACTGTCTAAGAGACGTCTGTCTCGACACTAAAAAGCGGGTACGGTTCGCCAGGCTCTCCAAAATGAACCCTTCTATGACTCTATGATGCAGGTTTAACCCACAGGTATACTATGGCAAAATCAGAGTGGCGGAAGCAACCAGAACTATATCCCGCATTAGCACCTGAGGAGGGCGGTACAGTCCACGGCTGGTGACTCCAGCAGATAGAGGCCATCAGGCGGAATCTCGTCCATTAGGCAGAAAAGTACAGCAGAATGCGCAGGCGATATAAAACAGCCTACAACGGCCTCGCGTGTAACATCACTGCTGCAGGTGTGATTGGAGCCAGTGCTGGTGTGGCAGCTGTGGCCACTCTCGCTACAGGGGTGGGTGCTATCGTCGCCGTCCCCTAGGTGGTGTGACACCAGCTACCCATGTCTTGGCCACTGGCTTGGTGGTAGGGCAGCGGCCGATCACAAGGAAGCTGGAGAAGCATGCTAAGTATGTGACACTGGCACAGGGTATGCCACGGACTATCGACGAGTCTGTCAGCAAAGCTCTCGAGGATGGACCCGTCACCAATGAAGAGTACCACCATATATTGAAGATTCAAGCCCTGTACCGCACGGAGAAACCTAAAGTGCGACAGCAATACCTCAAAGGCTCCAGCGAGCGGGTTGATATGGAGGAGCTAAAAAACGAGATGTTACGGCGAGGTGACACATACGGTGAGGTCACCTCGCCGGTCTCTGGAGTCGAGACGACTACAAATAGTGTGCTGCCTGTACAGTAGCTTTAAGAACACCAGTATAGACGGCCTTCCCACTGAACCTCACGACAGTCATCCGGAGCCAACCGCCCCTCCTGGGTACACCCTTGACTGGCCTGAGAGGTCTACTGGATGACATACCAGAGCTAACACCATTCTCCATCTCAGTGGATGGACGGTCCCGAACCAGCTTCTCCATCAACCCACGACCGCTGACCAACCACTCCATCACCATCAAGGATGCGAAGCAAGCTCATACTTGGATGGCTGCTCCAAGCCTCTAATACTGGAATCAGCAGCTGAACTTTGCCGTGTGGTGTGCCACGGCAGGATGTGGAGTACGTTCCACCCTGCTTCACTCCTATTCTGGTACTCCTGAAGCTGTGCTCATCGCCAGCTGTCTCAGATTCTACGTGTACTTCACAGTGCGACGAATCCTCCATGAGCTGGGTGCAAACCTCCCTGATACAAATGACTTCGACCAACAGCTCACCAGTCATAGCGTCTCAGCGGCCAGCAGACTACAGAGAGAGTTCATCGCTCACCCAGACTATCGGCGGCATGGTGGTGACAACAGCGGTCTAGGGGTTATGTATGGTGGCCCGAGACGTGACTACTCAGGATTCCCCTATCGAACACTCCGACGAGTAGGCTGTCGGAAGATAGCGACATGCTCGTTCGATCCAGATTCCGACCCTGGAGCGCTAGTGCAAAATATGCACATCACCGAAATCAGGCAGGACTAGTCAGATGTGTGGAAGTACTTTGTCCCACACACCACCTCAGGCCTCACACCAGCAGGGATCGTTTGGATCAACCAGTCCCTGGAAGAACTGTGCTACTGCCTCCTTACAGCACAGACGAAGCTGCGTCATTCCATAGATAGTGTCAGCGGAGTAGAGGTCCAGGCCATGTTCATCAGTCTCGTTGAGGATATGATCATCGTGGCAGACCCCAGTAGTCTTATTGTTAAGTTCCAGCAGGGGTTGCAGAAGGCCCGTCGCACACTTGACTTTGCTATTTCACCACACCTACGGTTGATTCTGAGCAACATGATCGTGAACATCGAGGACCTCCAAGTCAGGGGCTATAACAAAATGATAGTCGAGGGTAGTTCCCCCGGTGTCCACTTCGGCTTCAACACTGATATCAACGCACCTATGCGTAGTACGGGCATGGCAGCACATACAGTCGGTCCGACCCTGACACTGCAGCTAGTCGACACAACGCTTCCCATGGCAGCTCCGACCCTGACACTGCAGCCAGTTGACACGACACCGCTTCCCATGGCAGCTCTACGAGTGGTGTCAGGCCTAGCTATCGTGGTGCTCAGGATCAGCCTACTCCGGCGCTAGCAAATCAGCTATAACACTATCCTGACTCTCGACAGTAGCAGGGGGGCCCTACAGCCCCTATACACGTTGTCAACATGCACATCCAAGGGTTGGAGGGTTCCACAGCGCATCCTTTTTCGCAGAGCCTTGTTCAGCTCTGAGTCAGGTGAGGCCATGGCGGTCTGCAACTGCTGGAACACATCTGACAGATACTCCTGATCCTTGTAGAAACCTTTAGCTCGCTGTTCGACGATACTCCCACCCATGATAACATATTCGAAGAGGCAGATCTGTCCCATAACAAATCCTAGATAGAGCTCCACAGCTGTCAGCTCCTGTGGCAACTCAGCACCGGAGAGCTGAGTGAGCTCATCTGGTGTCTTCTTCTTGTAGTCCTTCAACTCCCTCCAGAAGCCATCATAGTACTTCTCACATAGCGTGAGCCCGGACATGTTTAAGATGTCTCAATAGGGAGTTGAATATTCCTGAGTACCAACCTGGACACCTGGCAGATGCAGACTGGGAAGATCTTATTAGCTCTCTCAACAGGGAACGCAGATGTTTAACCGTGTTGTTTACTCAGTGTTTAAACCATGACGTCAATGGTACAGATCGTGAAGCAACTGCCCGAGAGCCAGGCGAGTCTTCAGAAGGTGAGGAACCTGCTGCGAACCAAGACCCAGAAGCTACTGACACAGGCTAAGCCCCTGACAGTCCATGTCGCCGGTAACGTGGCTGTGAATGTGGCCGTGGTGAAGATGACAGGTGGAAATGAGGTTCTTCCTGCCGCCACTGCGGCTGTCCTCGCTACAGTGGTGAGTGGGGTGGCCGAGCACTGTCTTGGAATAACTCACCCCATCCCAAAGATCTCCATCAGTAGTGCCTCCTACACTGCCGCCGCTAAGATCATGGGTGAACGTGTTACACTAATTGAGGCCGTGATTCTAGGGCTGGCAATGAGTGCAATGGCTGAGATCATCGTCGCCTACATTTAAAACCTCTGGATAGCGAGAGATGGATCATGAGACCACTGCAGCATATGAGGCATGGCATGCCGGAGGGTGGTGTGTAGCCCATAGTCGAGCACGCAGACTGAGGATTGCCAGTGCCGGGGAATGGTGGACCGCCCACAAGGCGTGCCCCTGCAGAGAGGGCCAGTTCCCTGGGCACTGCTACCTATTCCTATGCCCAACTATTTCACTGGGGGTATGACTAGTAGGTTTAAGCCCTCTGTATATAGCACTATGACTCCGTCACTCACAGACCTAGAAAGCAAAGAGCTAGGCGATCTTGCTCACTTGGGCGAGGCACGCCTCGGTTCAGAGGACACTGTTGCCCCTCTCTGCTTCCTAGACTTCGATGAGAAGGGAGACCAGTGGGGGATCCGAGGTACCATCCCAGCCCAAGATCTCATCGGGAACACTGATACGGTAGGACAATCGGCCATTAACAAGGCCAAGAGTGTATACAAGGGGATGGGCATCAAAGACAGGGCAATGATGCTCGGTATGCTCGGAGTCGATGAGGCTGGAGCCATCAAGGTTATGGCAGAGTCCTATGCACAGGACATGCCTAAGGATCTCCTGAAACCACGGAGCCCATTCATCCAGGATGGAGAGAATCTCTATGTAGGCACCATCGGCCTGAGCAATATCACTGTCGATGGCGAAAATGGTGCTACTGCCAGCCTCCAGCTACCAGAGGTGAAGAAGTCAGGGTTCTCTGGTTTGCCATTTAAGACCACAGGATAGTCATGGCCTCCCGTGCATGTATCATACAGATACTGGATGTACTAGACACTGTGGGTGCTGACACAGGCCCTCTACGCTATCATCTCAGCTGCTGCTGGGATTTCATGCTTGATGCCTCCATCGCATCCTTCATATCCGCCGGAGGTGCAGGATTCCCCGCTCTGCAGGCGAAAGAGCTGGTGCAGGAAGTACTGCCGTTTAGTCTCCCAGATATAGACGAGGCTACCGCCAACCAAGCTCTAACCATCCTCCACATGCATGTCTGTACCATTCGACAGTAGGCCAGCTGATGCTGGCCAGGTGGCGCTGATCATTGCCCCGTCAGGATATGGGAAAAACATCTTGCTGCAGGATCTCCTGGCCGAACATCTACACTCTCAATCCAGCCTTCTGGTGTCTGACTCCGCCGCTGAGGCGGTTGACAGTAATGATCAATGGTACAATGGCCCAATCACCAAGACGCAGAACCTGCAAGCACTGAGGGAGAAGCTGCTGGCAGCCCGACTGACAGAACCACATGTTCTAGTTATCGATGACCCTGCAATGGACCAGAAGACAGTCACCTACCTCAGCAACAACACAAGGTGCATCCGGCACACAAAGATAACTGTCTTCATCCTCTTTCAGAAGTACACCCACATGATCTCACCGGACATCCGCCACAATGCCCGGTTGCTATACTTCAGCTCCAAGTGTGGACGTGCCCTGCTCGAGACCATATACGACAGCCTAACCCTCAAGGAGACCATAGGGGACTTTATCGCAGGTGTACAGAGGGCAGCTGATCTGTACCGCTTCATCTTCAGCAACAAGGAGACAGGTGAGCTGTCACACTTCAAGCCATCTCTGGAAAAGGTGCAGACCTTCACCTACAAGCTGAATCCAGCCAGGAACCTAGCCTGCTCTACGTGTCATGGCTGACAGACTGTCGCAGCTGCCGCAACTTTTTTCATTCATCAGAAGGCTGAGGAACTTCGTCCGCGGTCTCCGCTACTTCGTCAGAAGCTTGAAGAACTTCATCAGAAGTTTGAGGAACTTCGTCAGTTTCGTCAGAAGCCTGAAACTCTATCCACTGAGGGTCAAATTCTAGGACTCTCTTCTTCTGGAACTTCTCACAGAAGATCCACTTTGTCCATGCGCGACGAGCATCTGACTTGCGAGCGGATTTGATGAGGTAGTCCTGGTAGTTATCTGGGAATTTCAGAAATGCTGGCAGATTACTGTCCAATCTCCTGTGCCCTCTTTCGTTGAAGATGTGCTCAACAGCCTCCTTGTGGCCAACAGTGAGCCCCTCCTGAGTACCTTCTGCATGACCGGTGTCATGGCTCTCCACTACAGCGGCACTGACCACCTCCCTGAAGTAGTTATTTGCTCCAGACTGGAGGCTATCCAGCATATCTCGCTCTTTCTGGCTATGGAGGCTAAATACGGCAGCCCACTTCCCGACCGTTAGTAGATCTTTGGGATCGACCCTCGCCCTTTGGAGAGCTAGAATAACGGGACTGTTGGTTCCGGCCACAGGTAGGTTGTTGAGTGCCCTGCCCTGGGTGCTGTCAAACTTCCGGTAGAGTATCCGAGTCAGGAGTTCTTTTGTACTACGAGCTGGCGCTCCTTCCTCTATGGCGGCCAGTATCTCCGCATCAGATGGAGGTGTGACCTTGGCTCGCTCATGGATAATGTTGATGTCACGAAGTAGTCCTCGGACCCTGTAACAGTGGAACAGTGCATGCCGTGATGACTGTCGTGCTGACTGGCTGCGGTCCTGGTGCCTATAGACAATCTGCTGGAGAAATTTACCGGACATGGCAGCCATTTAAAACCTCTATATACCCAGACCTAAACATGCTGCAGTATGTGCAACATCCATATGGGGCCATTGAACCTGTGACATCGCACCGCACTGATCATCGGAATGACTGCCTGATGGTCATTCGACCGAGTATACATGATGAGAACCCATTGTCCGCTGCTGGGAAGTACATCGACTTTGCAATCTCGGCACAGATCCATGAGATCAAGAGCATGACACTCGAGTTCAAGCTTCAGAGCACAACAGAACAGATGGTAGAGGTCCCGCAGGTTCTGAACAGGTGGGAGATCGTGCAGAGCAACAGCACCGTGGACACCACCTATGTGAACGGTGAGTACCAAGTCCTAGGTCCGCTGGCTCGTGGACCAACCTTCTATGCGAAGGGAAAGGGGTACTACACTGTGGGGTGCAATGAGGGGTTCACGGTATTCGAACTACAGGCAGGTGTCGAGAGGCCCGTGGCAGTTCCACTCTTAACCCTCCTCGAGAACACACATGTGAATCTGGCTGCCATGCAGGATAGGCTGTTCCTCCGGGTGTACACTGAGCAGCTCGCAGATGTGATGATGAATGCTCCAAGACGTCATGTCTGGCATGACGAGAATGATCAGGAGCTGAAGCAAAAGGGTTCCAAACAGCGGAGCCTGCACATGGAGCGAGAACACCAGCAGGTCCAAGCCACAGCTAACCAACGGGTAGAGCTGACATTGCATCGTGGTGTATCGGACTGTGTTGCTGTTGTGGTCTTGGTTCAGAAGGAAGGAGTCATCCAGCAGGTGGATAAGCTAGACGACTTCAAGCTTGTGGTTGCTGGGACCAATGTTCTTGGTAAGGTACACGAGCTAGCTGATTGCCAACTCTACAGACAGAGAACTAAGTCATATGCACTTCTGCGACTAACCAGTGGAAGCGACGACCTCGAGGGTCATCACCACCTCTGGGGCAGGGACATCCCACCTAATCACAGCAAGCGGCTCAGCTTCAACATCGGAAACCTCATATGTGGAACTCACTCATTAGGTGTGACGGTACTTTACTTTGGCTATGCTAAGGTATGCCTCCCGAACACATCAGGTATTCAGCTTGAGCATGCGTAGAGCACGACTTCGCTCGTCACAGCTGCAGCTGCCACCACTACTATAAGCTCTGTTGTCTTCTGACCTGTCGATGCTTCATAGGCGAGCGTTGGCTCAGATATTTTTTCAGCCTCGTAGTACTCATCGAGATTCTCATCCGCCTCTTTGATGCTCTGGTTGGCCTGCGCTCGGAGCTGTCATCGATGTGTCTCACGCGCATATGCTCGAGTGCTTTGCTGTATTCAAACTTCTCCTTAGACAGCTTCTCCATCGCCTGGTTATGATGCTTACGCCCGACCTCTGCTGCCTTCTTGTCGGTGAAACTGAGTCCCCAGTTCGCTAAGGCAAACACACCCGCATTCAAGATTGCGGATGCCATACTATAGTCTATAGACTACAGTTTAAAGCTACTATACAGCTGTCCCCCAGCGATGGATCACCAGAGAGATGTATGAACCAGAGGCTTATGAAGATCCAGTCGAGGATACAGATGATGAGAACTATGAGGAGGACTATGATGAGGAGGATTATGATGCAGACTACGATGTCGGTGGTGAGTATGATGATGTAGAGGCTGAATCCTGCAAGCTAGTACACAGAGCGAAAGGAATCTATCGCACTTACGTAAAAGGTTCTAATGGTCCGCTGGCAGCAGTTTGGGCTCTGATTGCTCTGTTCACAACGAAGGCTGGCGAGACGTCCGCAAGATCACCAACAATGCTCTCCATGGTGTGGAGAACATTTCTGAAGCCATACCAGCCATCACCTCAGGAGTAGGTACGTTCTTCAGAGCCACAGGCCCTTGGCTACCATACATTGCCATAGCACTCGCGGCCATCTGGGCCGCCGAACATTTAAGCCATGCTATATAAGGATGGCTTCTCTGTACGACCTGATCAAGACACTTAACTTCTGAGGGTTGGTCGATAAACTACCGTTCAGTGAGGATCCAGCAGAGATTGGAAGCCAGTGTATGGGGGTGTTTGAGGAGGTCTTCAGTGATGGTCGAATGAATGATGGCTGTCTGTTCGTCTGTTTAGAGTTCACCAAGGCTGTGTGTGACAGTACGGGAGTGAACGTCGGGGATGAAATCCGGGAGTTTATCAACCGTCTTTCTTGAGGAACTCTACTATCAGCCTGGTGGATATTACCATGAGCCCCCTCAACTACTCGAGGCTGCACGTCGCAAGGGCCACAACTTCACATTGGAGACAGTTAGCCAGTGGCTCGGCCACCATGTGATGTGGCAGATATACAGACCTCGCCCACGGCACATCAGGAATGCCCATTTCGATGAAACTGTCCCGACCAGTGTTCACCAGGCAGATGTTCTATTCCTTCCACATGACTCGGCATTCCAGGGTGTCTACGAGGCTTCAGAAAATCTCCTCCAGTGGCCGGAATTGTTGCAGGTGGATGAGGGTAAGGAGTTCCGAGCTGAGACTGCAGCCCTCATGCAGAAACATGGTGTGGCAGTTAGGCGAGGCGAGGTAGGGCATCATTGTGCCCAGGCTATTGTTGAGCGGTGGAATCGGACACTGGCAGAGAGTCTGTTCCCACACCAATATGCCTAGGAAATGGCCACACTGAGTGAACACTCTAGAGTATGGGTGAGAGGGCTGCCTGCTGTGGTGGAGAGGTTACTAGGCTAATCGGGAAGAAGCCGGTAGAGGCTATCAGACACTCTGCTGTTGCCAGTCACAGCTCTAGAGGAGCGAGAGAGGAGTGCCTACCACCTGATGCTCTGGTTCGGTACCTGTATGAGCCTGGTGAGCTGGAAGGTAGTCGACGGCGTGCAACAGATCCTAACTGGTCGATAGATATTCACAGGCGTGACAGGTATGTGGAGGCGGAGGGGCAGCCTACTCTGTACTACCTGGCATGCCAGCACGGAGTGCCTAGATGACCATTTGTCATAGAAGAGGGTCAGCTAGTCCCTGCAGACACACAGCTACCACCACCTAGGGTGTTTCGATGATACTCGATGGGCTCGGTATGGACACCATCTGGCGGCACATGGCGCTTCTCATAATAAACGGAGAGTCCGAGTTTTTCCTGCTCATATGTCACCATACCCTGGTTGTGCATGCGTAGGCCTCGGTTTTTAACTCTGTCCACCCCACCATGTAGGGCGCTGTAGAACCTCTGCCAAGAGACCTCATTCTGCCACTTTGACATTCCGTTAGCCAAGCACTTACTTGCAGCTGTGCTGTCAATGTAGTAGCATTTGGAGCAGAGAGCGATGCCACGACAGCCTTCGAACTCGAGCTTGAACAGTCCCGGAGTCCATCCAGACCATTTGTCCCAAGCTAGCCAGTCCCGCTTATGAGCCTGGTACTCTGCTCGCATCTCAGGGCGAATAACGTCATCAAGTTTGGAGCCTGCTATAGCGATATACGCGGAGTAAGTGTCCATCTGCAGGTACTCAAAGCTGTCATGAGCTACGTAGCGATCGAGGAAGTCATATTAGAACTCCAGCATTCGCAACTTCGCGAGCTCATAAACAGCTATCCCCACCTGGAAGGGCCGTCGAATAGTGATTCTTGGCTTGCGACTCTGGAGCTTGTATGACTCACCGATCTCCTCGAGATCTTCGAACCATGCACTACACAGGGCCTTGTCTACCACGCGTTCATCCTTCGTGAAGTTTGTGTTGCTATGACGTTCTAGGGCCTCGATGAGCTTCCCGTAGGCACTGTTGCCGAGGAGTTTGAAGAGATCTGCCAAGAGCGCTTTGCTCTTAACTACATCTCCTGAGCGGCCGGCCTCCATAACCTTCTCCACAAACCACTCGAATGGGCGCTTGGCCTCATAGTCTATGGTGTGGTATATAGCAGTGATCTCCAGGCCATGGGTTATATACCACTTGAGTGTCGGTGCATACAGCAGCCGCTTCTTGCCAGAGAGGGCACTGACCAGCTTCTGGGTGGTGGGACGCTTCCTCCCTGTTTGCCCTAGATATGCCAGCATCTCAGAAGAGATTGCCTCTACCAGGATCTCGCGGTTATAGAAGAGAGGAGGTATTTCCTCAAACTTTGTCCACAGGGCCTTGGGGACCTCTATATCCACCTCAGCAAACCCAAACCAGCGGTCTGCTAGGAGATCCTCCTTAAAGCTAGCTACACCACTAGCACCGGACTAATGGCATACTGTCTCCTTACCACATGGCATCTCTTTGGCCATCGTTGACAGGTACAGAGCATTTGCGTCATAGCCGAGTAGACATTGGCAGACATGCTCACTCTGGCGGATTCGAGTCACGCCGGCCTCGTGGTATCTGGTGAACACGATGCTGGGACCTCCAACAACAGCACACTTCAGCATCTCGTAGGCTTCCTTGCCCGGTGAATATAGGCTAACATCTGGCATGTGCTGAGCGGTTCCATGTAGGAGGTACTGCAGTGCCACACCTGGGAGAAACATCTCGTCTTTGAGGATGTCTATTTCTCGTCTTGTGTAGAACTCCCGCATCTGCTCTAGGGCTTCGAGGAATGGACTGACGTCCAGGTTGTTGTAGTATCGCAGCCAGTCGGCGAATGTCCGCATTCCATGCTCGCTGAATGTCTGGTTACACTGTTCCCACTCTGATCGCATCAAGAGGTAGCCACCCTTGAGCTTAGATGTCCATGCTGAGTAGTCAGGAAGCCCTGGATAGTTGAGCTTCTCATGTGTGCCAAACCATTCATACGGGAACCAGCTCTTCAGCTGTGTACACCCGTAAGCTTTGACCCATACCTCGTACGAGACTCCTGGGCTGAGGTTGTTCAGCACATCAAGAAACCGTAGCTCAGGTGTTATGAGGAACATGGTCTGACTAGCCTTCTTGGCGACCTTCACTGTACCTGTACTGTCAGTCAGCTCATCGACAAAGTACTTCTTGATGAGGTTCAGGTCATACCGCCCAGAGTTGAACCCCAGTACAGGCACTTGGCCACACCACTCATTGATCAGTCGCTGCTGTCGCTTTGGGAGCTTGTCCAGGTCTGTCGGTATGTACTGTGCCATACCCCTTGTCCGGATTAGATATGATCACCATTGGATCACCAGCATGAACTCTCTGATCAGTTCTTTGGGGTCAGGATTTCAGAGGTGAGTGGGCTCACTCGTGGCGCCCTCTAAGGAGCAGCCAACTGACACAGAGATAGGTATGTGAGTACTCTCGATCGTGAGAGTCTCCGTAGGATGAGTCTTGACACCATCTAGGAGTGCTTCGAAGTCGTAAACTATGAAGTGTGGGTATGAGACAGTCCTCACCTGTGCAGGGACGCTTGGACAGCGTTATATACAGCACTCCCACTGTACCACAAGCATGCATCCAGATGCTCTCAGCTTCTCCTCTCTCAGGACTGTCTTGCAGTATCTTTGTTTGGCATCCTCACCTCGCCGGTGTTGTGGACACCCATGCCAGTAACAGCCATAGAACTGGTAAACGGTGATGGTGGTTGGATCATAACCATCTACGGGAGCACCCTCGATCCAACGCTCGCCACCATGCCCACACTCTACATGGTGTATGTGTACGCCTCTGGTTCTCGACTCATACTCGATCCAACGAGTAGCCACTGAACTGGATGGTTGGGGCGGATAGAAGGCTTTCTCATACACAGACTGTGGCGCCTCAACCTTCTCGCCAGGACACACGATTGTTGTTTTGCCGCCTGTACAGTGATCAGCGTGACTGCAGACTAGTGTATGTGCCAGATTGGAGATGTTCTTGATGTAGACGGCGTGGTGGTCCCACACTCCGATGGCCACGGTGTCATGGTAGTGAGCCACTTGCCTGATCAAGTGCCAGGTGCCCTCTTCGGTTGGTTCATATACGTGAATCCCGATCTTGGCGAAGAACTCTACCTTGTCCAGCTGATCCAGCGAGGTCTTGTGGACATCAGGTACTGTCCTGCCATAGAACTGTGTGACACGCTCTCGTGCAGGAGCTGTACTTCTATCAGCTCTCGCTCCTCGGTGGACTACTAGACATCTCCAGAGACACATGTTGTCCCTGTAGGTGTCGAGGGCAGTCATACTCTTCTCCTGTCATAGCCAGTCTGGGAGGGGGCCTGTCCCAAGCAGAGGTTGGCGGTCAATGACAGCCCTGACTTCAATGTTGATTGATCGAACGAAAGCCCACTTGGTGTTGGGTCGATCGATATTGTCTGTGTCGAGGCGGGCTTGCTCTCTTGCTGCCACTCAGTCCTGAGCTGCTCCTATCGTGTTCAGCCACGGGCTCCCTGGAGCATTCTTGTGGAAGAGCATCACCCTACCGTCTTAGATGTGACAGCTGCGATAGGTATGGGTGTAGCGGAGGTAGATGGTGTTCTGGACAGTCTGTTGGATCTTTTGCATGCTTTGGCCTGTGAGGTCTCCTTCTAGACCTCTGAAGAATGTCCAGCATACTGGCCGGCGTCCTCTATCCTCTGTCTCCCTTTCGCCAAGACGCTGGTCGAGAATGTGTTCGCCTTCTCGCCTCATGCTCCGGGCTAAGGGTTCATCCCTCGGCCCCCCTCATCACTCGCTTAGTTATCCTGCATAGGGGAGGTAATCACTCCAGTGGATGGTCTGCCATCTGCCTCGCTACAGTCTTGGCTCGCAAGCTAGTGGTCACCTCCTCGTCCAACTGATGAAGCTCACGGAGCCACTGTGTTTTCTTATGAGGGCTCTCTGGATCATCTTTGGTAAGCGCTGGACATCTGTTCGTCTTCATTGCTTTGGAGAATCGCTTCTGCCCCTCCTCGGCACGGGCCAGTCTGATTCTCTGGAGCAGGTCGGCTTTGCCGACCGTAGAGTATCCTCTAAGGACGAATTGCTTTGCCATCACTCGAACCTGTGTTACAGCACCATGCTTGTCTCTAAATGGGCGTTCAGACCCTATTATGTGTGGGTGATCAGTACCGGGAAAACCCTGTTGGTGGTCCGTCGTGTCGAGGTGATACCGACGGAGACTATGTGTTTGTGTGAGATGTTCAGGAGAGCTGATGTGATACATGGGATTAGTGGCCGCATTGAGAGAGGGCTCCCTGCATTTCTTGTTCCCACTCTTGTTCCAACTCAATAGCAGCATCCACATCAAAACTGCAAACCGTTTCTAAATAATTCATATACTTGAAGAGTTTGTCCCTCGCTATCGCAGTCATCGGATAACGTCCGCGACACATAAGGCATGTTAGTAGAAATGACGAGCGGAATGTTGGAATCCCTGAGCTTCTCCATTTCTCAAGATTTCGATCTGCATAGTTGCCCATATCACGCAATGGACTTTTTCTCGTCACGCCGCACAGCCTACATCATGCATGCATGACCATAGCTCTTCAGGCCAGCCCATTGTGTGTAATATTGTTTGTAGATGAGCGTTTACACGTAGTTGAGTGTTTACACATAATGTATGGTTGTGCGTTCACACGTAATTTATGATCACCGGTATACCATTATGGATGCTGTGTCTAATTGGGTGTTAACGCATAGCAGGTGGGCTAAATATACTACTGGTCTTGACTTTGGCCCAGTCGAGAGTTTGTGGTCTGCAATCATGGGTTTTATGTGGTCAGTCAATGACTGTGCGAGTTGGTCTTGCCGTGATGTCATGCTTCTCGGGTAATGGGTAAAGAGTAATTGTAGCTTCAGGCCAGCCCATTGTGTGTAATATTGTTTGTAGATGAGCGTTTACACGTAGTTGAGTGTTTACACATATGGTTGTGCGTTCACACGTAATTTATGATCACCGGTATTTGATTTGATCTGATTTGATTTGATTTTATTCTCTTGGTAAATATTACAAATTACAATATGATAACAGGGAGTCCACTGGAGGCTGTGCCTATTAGCTTGTGGACCCTTGACATAGAATAACATACAGATTACACATGATTTGACATAAGTAGACATAAGGCATTATGACAATATATTATACATAACTACAGACACATAATATAGGATTTGACATAAAAAAGAAGAGAAATAAAGAAGAAAAAAGACAAGACATTTGACAAACATGGTTCACTTGTTTTTGATTGTTTTTCATACTGTGGGTAACATGTTTCACTCATTGGAATGGGCTAGGGGATGAAGGGGGTGGGGTGAGGGCTGGAGTTCATCCTGTTTCTACTATTATTATTATTATTATTATTATTATTATTATTATTATTATTATTATTATTATTATTATTTATTATTATTATTATTATTATTATTATTGTCTATCACCTTTCCCTAGAGGAAAGAGAGTAAACCGCCTATGTGAATCTGTGTTCGAGTCTATTTCTTAGTGTGTTTGTCATGGCTGGATTTTTTAGAGCTCTTAGATATGATCAAGTTCTGGATCTGTGTATATCTTGAGGAATGCTGGTCCAATTTGGCTCAGGTTTTAACACAGAAGCTGCACACTCGCTGAATATTCAGAAAAGCCACCCGACTGAAAGTTGTTGGTGGCTTAGCCAACCACAGCCCAGGTCAAGTCCTCTTCAAAACACCCAGCAAGAGGAGCTATGTCCCTTGGGATGTGTTGTCTGTAAGACCCAGGAGCCAGACATTCACATAAAATATAGTATAATAAAATTAATTAAATAAAATATGATTATGGTTAATGATACAGTAAAGATAACAATGGCCAACATGATTCTAGCAACAAACTGATTTGGTTATGACGTAAGTAATCTTCTGTACACATTTGGGATAGAAGACATTGCTGCCTTATGCAGAAAATTCTCCCACAAATTCCACTAGGTCCAGAATATTCAGGAGTACCGGTACCTTTTATTTTATGTAGACAATATGTCAAACCGGAGTGTAGAGGCAGGGCAAGAGCAGTAATATCAGTATTGTTAACAGGTGGTTCTTCATGATGAATTGCTGGTAGTTGCTGTGGTGTCCGGGCGCATGAAGGTGCAGTAACTAATATATGAGTGAGGTCCAATTACTCGATTTAGTACTTATTAATGAACATTTGTTTAATAATATGTTTGCAGGAATTTTGACTAATAATCCATGTACGTGTGTTCGTGTCTGTGTTATTCCAGAGTTGTGTAGCGTGAAAGGATGGTTTTTGTTTTGAGATTTCCATTCTATTGTATTCTGTTTGAACGCTGTGTCTAGATCTGGTGTTGTATGCGTGTATTTCAGTGTTTAGGTTAAAGAGAGAAGACAGTGAATTTGGTAGATTACCTTTGAAAAAATCTTTTATTATTGTATATAATTGGAGATTTCCAATATCTTCTAGTTTTAATAAATTTTCTGTCTTGTAAACATTTTGGGCCTCTCCTGTTTGTGCAAAAAGTTTAATGGCTTGCTTTTGAAGTGATTTTAGTCTTGCCAGTCTGATTTTATATGTATTAGTCCAAATAGTGTTGCAATAAGTAATTTGTGGGAGTATTAACGTGCAGTATAGTGTTTTTAGTATGTTAGGTGGTAAGTATGATTTAAGTCGTCGCATGATCCCAATGTTTCTTGCCACTTTAGATGTTACAATCTCTATATGTTTCTCCCAGGTTAGATCTTTATCCAGGTAGACACCTAAGAATTTAGCAAACTCAGCCTCCTGTATTTCCTGATTATCAATGTACAATTTTGGCAAGTCATTTTTCTTTAGTTTTCTAGATTTTGTAAAGAGCATGTAATTAGTTTTCCCGACATTCAGTGATAATTTATTTACTTTAAACCAATTTATTACTTTTTCCATTTCTTCATTTACATTTTTATATAGTATTTCTATATTCTTGTTGTGGCAAAAAGCATTGGTGTCATCTGCAAACAGTATTAATGAAAGGTGCTGACAAACATTGGGTAAATCATTCATATATATTAAAAACAGGAGATGTCCAAGTACTGATCCCTGCGGGACACCACAGACTAGGTGTTCATTGCTAGAGCAAGCTCCATTGTATTGTACGCACTGTACTCTGTTTGATAAATAACTTGTTATCCAATTTACGGCAATTCCTCTCACTCCATAATAAGATAGTTTTTTTTTAATTAGAATCTTATGATCAATTGTGTCAAAAGCCTTAGAAAGATCAAGAAATATGCCAAGAATATGTTCTTTGTTTTCTAGAGAATTTGTTATTTTTTTCAACATATCTATCAGAGCCAGCATTGTGGAGTGGTTTTGTCTAAAACCATATTGCGCTTTATAGAGAATAGAATATTTATTTAAGAAATTTATCAGTCTATTGTAGAAAAGTCTTTCTAGAAGTTTAGAAAATAGTGGAAGTACTGAGACGGGCCGGTAATTAGTGAAGTCAGAAGAGTCCTTGGCTTTATATACTGGTGTCACCCGTGCTACTTTTAGTCGAGATGGGAATATACCCTGCACAAGGGAAAGATTACAAATGTGGTTCAATGGGATTAATAATTGTGAGAGACAGTTTTTAAAAATGTTCCATTTAAAATTATCAATGCCTGCACTTTTGTTCAGGTTGATTTGCATTAAGATTTCTGAGATTTCATCTGTGTTAGTAGGATTTAGAAAAACTGAGGATTGATAGCTGCCTGTCAGATAATCTTCTATATTTGTATTAGAGGTATTCCTAATTTTTTCCGATAGGCTGGGTCCAATGTTGATCAAATATTCATTAAATTTATTTGCTATATCTTGGTTGTTGGTTAAAACTTTGTCATTATATATAAATCTTGATGTCTCTGATTTCTTGTTTTGTTTATTCAGTAGAGACTTTATTAACTTCCACGTTTCTTTGATATTGTCTTTCTGATTGATGAATTTATTATGGTAATGATTGATTTTGGCTCTCCGGATTACTTGGTTTAGTCTGTTGTGATATCTTTTATATTGAGATTCATTGTACTTTGTAGGGTGCTTGATAAATGTTAAGTACAGTGTGTTTTTCTTATGACAAGCAGCTATCAATCCCCTAGTTAGCCATGGTTTAGTCAGGTTTCGTTTAAATTGTTTAGCTGTTTTTAGTGGAAAGGCGCGATCATATACATCTGTGCACACAGTATGGAATGTGTTGTAGGCATCTTCACATGACTGCCAATCAAGAATGTAGTTCCAGTTTATAGCAGACATAGCGTTCTTAAATTTGTCAATATTTTCTATTCCAAAGTCCCTACACATTAGATTTTCTTTTATAAATGATTTTTGTTTAACTTCTGTTTTTTCCAGGTAGTAAATAGGCAAGTGATCAGATACGTCTGCAACAAAAATACCTAATTGAGTTTTCCATTCAACAATGCTATTTGTGAAGATATTGTCAATGATGGTCGCAGTTGTTTCTGTAATTCTAGTCGGTTTTGTTATGAGTGGATAGAAGCCATATGAGCCAATTAAGTTTAGTAGGTTTTGTGTTACCATTATGGATGCTGTTGGGTGTTAATGCATAGCAGGTGGGCTAAACTATTCTTGACTTTGGCCCCATCGAGGGTCTGTGGCCTGCAATCATGGGTTTTATGTGGTCAGTCAATGACTGTACGAGTTGGTCTTGTCATGCTTCTCGGGTAACGGGTAATTGTAGACATGTTTACCATACTAACACATAATGAGATTTGAACCTGTGATTTTAAAGTGTACCATTTGCTATTAACACATAACGAGATTTGAACCTGTGATTTTAAAAGTGTACAATACAACGCATTAACTATCTCGGCCATGTATGCATCGCATTAACTATCTGTGCCATGTATGCATTATTATAGCTGATAAGTTATGTGTTCACACGTTGCTGTGTTGCTGCGCTATCAAGCGTAACAGCAATTGCACAACTCATGCTCAGAGATAAAGAGTACTAAGAGTCGAGATCTTAATGATGTTGTGGTGGGTCTATCGATATAGTTGTTGAATTGCATAGTGTTCCCAGGCTGCAGACTGGGGTTCAAATCTGCTCAAAAAACCTCGCTAGAACTTACCTGAAATTTCGAAACTAGGTAAGACTAGGGCCGGGGTAATATGACCAGGTTAGATAAAGACCCACTGCGACACCCCCCCCCCCCCCAGTGTGGGGTCAAAGCATCACAGACACACACACCAGCTGGCTGGAATAGCAACAGGGTAGGGTAGGAGATAGGTGGGGTAGAAGATAGGTAGGCTAGGTATAAAACTTTCCCACAGATAGTAAAACCTCCACAGGATACCGGTCAGAATAGAGAGAGAGAGAGAGAGAGAGAGAGAGAGAGAGAGAGAGAGAGAGAGGCTGGCCACTGGCCGGTATCCTAAGGAGGTTCTCCCGGACATTTGGGGTCCGCACAGGAG
The DNA here is from genome assembly GCA_034401795.1 of Chaetoderma sp. LZ-2023a. NCBI lineage: Eukaryota > Metazoa > Mollusca > Caudofoveata > Chaetodermatida > Chaetodermatidae > Chaetoderma > Chaetoderma sp. LZ-2023a. The sequence goes on along the minus strand of CM067361.1, from coordinate 415,818 downwards.
TTTTATACACATGTCTCAAAATCCTATGCCCCCAGGGATTGAGAGGGTGGTGGGGACCACGGATCGCCGATCAGCTGTCAGTGGAGGGCGGTGGTATCATTTTGACTCTGGCACTACTACTCATCCACCTAGACGCTGCCCACTCACTCGCTAGTCCACTATAAACAATGTAATGTAACAGCCTGCCTCTCTCCATACTATCACTCGCTCGCTTACTCACCAACTCTCACTCATTCATCCCGTCACCTGGCCAATGTAACTGGGCCAATCTAGGCCCTCGTGCAGGCATGACTACATACCGCGTGAAACAGTGACAATGTATTGTAGCTTATTAAATACCACTCGGATGACGGCAAAGCAGATTTCACCCATCTCTGATGGGAGGGATTCCTTCTCATGTCCGCCAACCATAGGCACGGCCATCCCTCCCACAACTGCCTGTGTCTTACTGAAACAATTAAAATGTGCTACTTAACGCTGACGGGGATGCCCCACAAGTCCGACAGTCCAGTAGTCGGACAACCCAATAGTCACATAATTTTACCCACTAGTCCGACAACACAATAGTCCAACAACCCAATAGTCCAACAATTTACCCACTAGTCTGACAGTCCAATAGCCTGACAGTCCAATAGTCCGACAATTATACCTAGTAGTCTGACAGTCCAACAGTCCAAAACGGCAGAAAAATTTTAAAACCAGTAGTCCCACAACCAATAGTCCAACAATAGTAATTTGATTAGAAGGTAGACCACATCAGTCAAAGCAGTCTTGAGGCAAGTAAACAGCAGCAACAACAACAGCAACAGATCCTGAATTTGATCTGATCATGATCTGGGTTTTTATATTCGGCTCAGGGGCAAAGTCTGGAAATACCAGTTCAAAAACACTGATCGCACCAGCACCATGCCTCCACCCATATCTCGCAAAGCGGGATGTGGTATGTGGTAGTAAGTGATTGATTGATTGATTGATTTGCTCGCTGAATTGATTGATGGATGGCTGGATGGCTGGGTGGAGGGAATGGGGGAGGGATGAATGGGAGAGGGATGAATGGCGGGCTACAGCTTACAACAATAGATCGACGATCGCAGACCCTCTGATATTTGGATTTTCAAGATTTTTACAGATTTCTTCAGGTCACACAAAACGTTGTGGAATCCTAGTGTATGTTCGCACCCTTTCTTGTGTTGAAATTTGAGCAAACTCGAATCAACAGTTTCCGAGATACATACATATGCCTATCCAGAATTTGATATGATGCGGCTCCGGGTCCTTTTATCCGGATCACGGCTAAAATCTGGGAATCCTGTTGCACCGCAAATTTGATCAGTAGTGTTTTATATAGTGGTGCGGTCGGCCACGCATGCACGTACGCACGCACGCACGCACTCACGCAGGCATGCACACACACAAATCCGATCACAATACCATCTTTCCCTTATGGGGCGAGGAGAAATAATAGAGATTATTTTTAAGATTCGGACTGCTGGGCTGTCGGGCAACTGAGTTGTCAAACTAGGCTGTTGGACTACCTTGGCAGACTACTGGGTTGTCCATCTAATGGGTCATCAGACCACTGGCCTGTCTGTCTATACTGACGTTACCCCGACGTAGACCAGTTCGTTCAGTTGCCCAGGAGATTTATATACTGGACAAAAAAAGTTAGGGATCACGAAGTTTTTTCAGTATTGTTAGAAACATTCGATATAACAGACATATACAGATTCGAAATGATAACTAACAGCCTCTGCTGAATTCATATTTAATGACAGTTTTGAAATTGATTTGTCAGCAATGCATCACATAGGTGTTAATGAAAGGCATACATGAAACAATGAGAATTCATGAGTGCAAGTCAACAAGCGTATAAACGTGTGTCACTCCAAATCAGTCCATATGCACTTTAGTAACGAGTGTGACCTCCACGTGCAGCCACGACTGCTTGACAACGCCGCTGCATGCTGTTGTTGAGGTGCACGATGTTCTGTTCTGGAAGGTTGTCCCATTCCTGCCTGAGAGCAGTTTCCAGGTCATCCAGAGTCATTGGGGGCACCTGGCGTTGTGAAATTTGTTGTTGAAGCTGGTCCCACACATGCTCAATGGGGTTCAAGTCAGGTGATACTGCTGGCCACTCCATTCTCTCTATGGTCTCCCTCTCAAGGTACTGTGTGATAACTCGAGCACAGTGAGGCCGAGCGTTGTCATCCATGAAAACAAAGTCAGGACCCACAGCTCCAGCAAACAATCTCACAACTGGATGAAGGATTTCATCCCTATACCGGATGGCGTTCAGAGCTCCATTCCTGATAGCAACCAGTTCAGTGCGACCAGTCAAAGAAATCCCACCCCAAACCATCACTGAGCCCCCTCCGAAACGGTCATGTTCAGCGACCATACACTGTGCATACCATTGGCTGGGTTCTCTCCACACATGTCTGCGACCATCATGGAAATCTAAACAGAATCTGGATTCATCAGTGAACAAAACTGGCTGCCAGTGACGTCTTTGCCATCTAATGTGATTACGAGCCCATTCCAGGCGAGCTTGTCGATGACGTAGGAGTAGCCTTGGTCTCACAGCTGGCCTGCGAGCTCTAAGATTGGCTCCGTGAAGTCGGTTCCTCAAAGTCTGGGGTGTTATCTGAACATCTGTAGCAGCATTGAACTGTCTGTTGAGAGAACGTGCACTATCAAAACGATGTCTCCTGGCTAAAGTGATGATATACCGGTCTTGGCGGCGTGTTGTGGTACGTGGTCTTCCACTTCTATGCCTCTCATTGACAGTTCCAGTTGCTTGAAACCGTGTCCACAACCTGGATATCACACTATGCGAAACACCAAGTGCAACAGCCACCTGTCTCTGTGTTTGGCCAGTTTGGATCATTCCAACTGCTTGATTTGCCTCACAAGCTCGTAAATGTCTTCTTTGCGGCATTTTGTAAAGGTGGTCCACCGTGGTCAATGTACACGTTAACCAAGGCCTCAATCAGACTCAATCAGATGTCTTCATAAAAAAATCAGTCACACCTGTGATCTCTGAAAACACTCAATTTTAGCCACCCTTCACATGTGCTGCACGCTTGCACGTGAAAAGTGAAATTGACAACACACGACACCGTGCATGTCTCAATAACCAATAAAAGAAGTAAACAAAAGCTGTTTTCACTTGATCTGAGCCGTTTACCAGAATATACTCAAAATATAATCCATGATCCCTATCTTTTTTTGACCAGTATATTATTAGCGGAAATGCACGTTTCTTCAAGACTACACACCATAAAAAGATTCGTATTTTAGTGACATATGCAAAATTAATGGTCGTCTTCTTCTTTTCGATCGCTGGTGTCACACTTGGAGAGCCGTTCTCATGATGAAATCTGTGGTTTTCTGCAGTTCTTCCACAGGCCCATACAGCTTTTCAAGAAAAGAGGTTGACCAAGGCCAGATCTCTTCTCTCAGCAGGTGATACGTATTGCAACATTGAAGTATGTGCTCTGTGGTCTGTTCTGCTTCTCCACATGGACAAGTGGGCGATGTCATAAGGTGGAACCGCCTGTACATGTGTTGGTTTAGTCTGTTGTGTCCAGTTCTGAGACGAAAAATGGTCACTTGCCCTGGCCTCGAGAGATGATGGTAGGCATCTTCTGATTGAGGTGTTCTATAGAGTGACTTGATGATAGTCTTCATCTCTGTATGGGTAACCATGTTTTCTGTCTGATTCTCTTCTGCACCCACCTTTGCCATCTTGTCTGCTTCCTCATTTCCTTGGACTCCACAGTGTGAGAGGATCCACTGCAATGCTATCCGAAAGGATTTGATGGTTTGTAGTGCTTCTTCAAGTTGCGGCAGCTTACCTTTGGTGATAGCCTCAAGGACAGAGCGGGCATCAGATAAAAAGACAATCTGTGCAATAGGGTCTGCTGTTCTGCTGATGGTATTAGCTGCATGAACCAGTGCTTCGACTTCAGCTCTGTAGTTTGTGCAGTGTTTGCCTGTCGGTATTGCAGCTGACTCATGTTGTCCGTTTGGATACTGTATGTACAGTCAGGCACCTCCGCTCCTAATTGCATCTTTGGCTGATCCATGTGTGTAGATCCTTATCCATGTCTCCTGAGGGTACATTTCTTCCAGCATGGCTAGGGTCAGGGCCTTCTTGCTCACATCACTGTGTTCATCTTTGGTTGTGAGATGAGGTACTGTGGTGCAAATAGCTATGCTCTCTAGTTTGTTTTCCCAGGGTTGAGGATCAAGGGTGTGGTTTGGGTCTTCTATTTGTGCTGGCAATATTTCTTGGTGTTTTCTTTGAAGTGCTTTTGTCTCTTTCACAAAACTTGATCTTTTAAGTCTTCCTGATGACAGCTGTGCTTGCCTGATCTTCATCGGGTGGTTGTTGAACGATTTGAACTTTGCAGCTTGGATCAGTGCTTTGCATTCCCTTCCCTTGCTAAGTGGGGGGGGGGGGGATGCCTGCTGTCTGCTCCACTTTTTCTATTGGTGTTGATCTCATTCCACCAGTGATGATGCGCTGTGCCTGGTTTTGTACTCTGTCGAGGTTCTGTTGATGAGATTTAGCTGCTGTCATCCATGAGCTGGATCCATACTCAAGGCGTGGTCGTACGGCACCTAGGTAGATGGTCTTGAGGATCCTTTCATTGGCACCCCACTTTGTTCCTGCCAGCTTCCTCATGCTGTTTAGCTTTCTTCTGGCCTTTGCCTCTGCGTTCTGGATGTGCTCCTTCCATGTTAATCTTCTGTCATAGGTGACTCCCAGGTATGTCTGCTGGTCCTCGTACTCGAGTGGAGTACCGCCCAGTGTCAGATTGCCAACCTTGGTTTTGGTGGACAGTGAGAATAGCATGGCTGATGTTTCTTTGTTGATGGTAATACACCAGCGATTGGCCCAAGCTGTAATTCTGTCCAAGGCGAGCTGCATTCTGTACGTGGCAGTCGTTGTGTACTCCTCGGTGCACCAGAGTACGAGGTCATCTGCATAGAGGGCTGCTTGGATCCCATTGGGCAGCTCTGCTACAATGTCATTAATGAAGAGTATGAACAGAGTAGGTGCTAATACTCCGCCATATGGCACCCCTTGTCTCAGCAATACATTCTGTCCAGATTTTCCATCCACCAGCACCCTAGCTCTGCGATTGTGTAGGTATGACTTGGTCCATCGGAACATGTTGCCACCAATGCCTGTCCACCGGAGCTTCACGAGGAGGCCATCCTTCCACACCCTGTCAAATGCCTTCTGCAGATAGATAAAGGTAGCTAGTATCACCTTCTTGGCTTGAAAAGTGTCCTCTATGACCTGTACAAGATGTGTTGTTTGATCTTCTGTGCTCCTGTATCTTCTGAAGCCGGCCTGCTCTGAAACTATAATGTTCTCCGACTCCAGGTACCACTGCAACCGCTGGTTGATGATGCGCTCCATGGTCTTGCATATGCAGCTTGTAAGACTGATAGGATGGTAGCTCAGCACTTTCGTCTTGTTCTTCCCTTTTTCAGAATAGGAGTCATTCTGGCTTCCTTCCAGCACTGAGGAACCTCTCCATTGGTCCAACTGAGACTAAAGATGTCTAGCAACTTGCGGAGAGATGCATTACCAAGGTGTTGGATCATTTCATTCGTAATGCCATCTGGCCCGGGAGATTTCTTCTTCTTCAATTGGCGGATAGCCTTCTTCAGTTCTGCTAAACTAATGTCAACTTTCATTGCATCATGAGTGTTGGTGTCTGTTCTTTCCTTTTGCTCTTTTCTAACCTCTTTTTGACGCATTCGTGGTATAGAAATGTTGCTTTCTTTTGCATATGCCTTCGCAAAGCCATCTGCAGCCATCTTTCCTGTCAGTGTTTGTCCATCTTCTTCAAGAGTAATCTTCTCTCCCCCGACACCCTCATCATTCAGTGCTTTAGTCAGTCTCCATAGCTTTGTGGTGTCTCTCTCTAAATTAAACCCTGCCGTCTTTTCCCTCCAGCTTCTTCTTTTGGCCTCCAGCTTGGTCTTTAGATACCTGGCTTTAGTTTGCTGTAGCGTGAAGTGGTTTTCATGACAGGGATTACCCTCTGCATCTTCTCTTGCCTTGTCTAGTTTATCATGTGCTGCTTGCAGTTCTGTTGTCCAGTAGGGGCGGTAGTTTTTCCTGAACCCTCGCGGAATCGCTTTGTTGGCAGCCCTGAGGATACTTGAATTAAATTCCTTGACCACATTGTTGATGTTTCTCCCTTCTACTGCTATATTTTGGGTAAGCTCATTGGAACGAATGCCGAACAGACTCCAATTTGCCTTTTTGTAGTTCCACCTTGGATGTTGAGGTGAACTTGTCGAAATACTTACAGAAAGAGAGAGTAGGACTGGGCTGTGGTCGCTTCCTCCTAACTGCGAGCCGACCACTCCACTGAGGATTCTGTGAATGTCTTCTGTACAAAATGCCAAGTCTGGCGTTGTCGAGTTCCACCGGCGCGAGTAGAAGGTAGGCTGAACTGTGGGATCATTGGCAAGTAAAAGGTGCTTTTCATCTTGCCATGCTTCAATGTCTTCTCCCCGTTTATCAAGTGTTCTGTATCCCCAGCTCTGGGACTGGCTATTAAAGTCTCCCGCAATGAGGAAGTGGCAGTCCGGGACCTGGATTGTGTCAAGTGAGAGATTCTTGTCATTAGGGCAGTAATAATTGACAGTGTCAATCACAGAGTTGCTGGTTGTTACCTTGATCTTGATATATTCTGCCTCTTCCATAAAGGTTTTGATCTGGCTGGCGTTCACGCTGTTTCGGACCAAGGTGTCACCCCGCCTTTCTTTCTTCCTCTTTGATCACACTGGAAAATTTGGTAACCTCTGATCTTAAATGGTTTTCCTTCTTGCAGGTGTGTCTTTTGGATGCAATAGATATCAATGTTGTTTTCGTACAGGAACTGTTCCGAGCTCTGATTTCTTGTTGGTAACCCCTTCTGCATTCCAGTGCATGATGTTGATACTGGGGTTCTCTTTGGGTTTGGTCTTCTCTTTCGGTTGGCCAGTAACTCTCCATCCTCGTCCCCTGGCTCCACAAGACGAGGCGATGGGACCTCCAGTAGCTGAGGGTGGGCTCCTTCGAGGCATGGAGCCCGACGCTGCACCTGCCTGGTGGATCCTCACAGGGCGAGCACCATTTCGCACGTTTTTTCAAGACTACACACCATAAAAAGATTCGTATTTTAGCGACATATGCAAAATTAATGGTCGCTATAGACAGGTATAGTGTATGCATAAATGAGGCACGCGGCTTGCGTCATCGCGCTCTCGCTCCATTGCGGCTTGAATCTAGGTCACGCTTTAATAACGTACAGAAACAATTTTGCCTAGGCCTATGGATAGCGTAAGTCATCCTCTGACAAGGCGGGTGATTAGAAGCTGATGAAATGGCATCAGTGCTCCGATATTAAATGCGTTTTGGACGCTATTATTGTATATTCGTGGATTTAAGCACATTTTGCACGTGCTTTGGCTTCAGGTTATCTGCTATTTGCAGAATAGTTCTGCTTCATCAAAGTAGTCAACAGTTCTAATATATATCAAGCAAACGTTCCATACAACTAGCTCATGATAGAGACGAATAATGTCCAAAATCTGTTCAATGCATCATTCTGATATGTAGGCCCTATATAGCCTATGTCATAATCTTACTACAGAGTTACAGCGTGTGGATGTCTCCTGGACGTAGCATAGTTCACGTTTTAACAGACTCATTTATCATACAAAATTAACTGTCCATTTGGTGCGTGGACAAAATCCCACTGGAAAGATTCACACCAGGATTCCATGCTTCCAGGGGTTTATCGTGTTAATTAATTAAAAATAATAAAAATAATAATAATAATTATTATTATTATTATTATTATTATTATTAAGCCTCGAAGTTTCGTGTAGCCAAACGGATTCGCCCCTTGTTGGTTATAGGTAACTGGAAACTGTTGCTGTCTAACATATTCCAGTCAAAGTTATTTTCGGTGGGATTTTGTCCATGATTCGTACATCTAGTTGCGCTTCCCGGATTGCTGTCACCACTGATTTCACACAGGTGTAAAAAACTTTTCCAGAGATAGGTCTACAGTGCACATGTGGACACAAGCCAAATAATGAAAAAATATTGCAAATTATTGTGGTGTGGGTTGGTGGGTGGAGGAGGTAGGGTTGGGCGATATTTGCCTAGCGATGACGATGTCGATATCTCATTAAAATATCGCGATATGACGATATATCGTCTAAGGGATCGGGTGTGGATTAGGGTGTGACATATGGCATGAATGTATTTCAAATTAGTGGTGTCTACAAATTATTTTCATTATGAATCATTGCTTTCAAAACGTAATAACTACGTATTCCAATAATAGCCGGCGCATGAAATTTCTGTTTCACTCATCAAGATATAGTTTTAAGCAATGAACATAATGCAAATAACCGGTATTCATCACAAATAAGAAAAATTGAGTTTTCTTCTGTGTACTGCGATGTTTTCTTTACCTCACGACAAACTGTCATAAATCAGCCATTGTTGAGACGGGAGAAGAGATGCGCATAACATTCTCTGCGCAGAAAATGGGAATTCCGTTGAATGAAATCTGATTGGCTGGAGATGAGCCAATCAGAATTTACTCTTCAGAATTCTGATAAATAGACCAGCTCATCACAGCGGCTTGATAGCATCGGCATTATTAAATAATAAAATAAGATTTTGAACGAGTAAATGCATTTTATTTGAATGAAATATAATATATTATAGCACAAATGTAAGCGGGAGTGAAGTTATTTTTTTTAATTTACTTGATAACAGAGCCAGTCATTCCAGTCATAAATTAAAAAAAAAATATTTCTTGGCCTGAAAATAGATATTTAACTATGATGTACGCTTTTAGCCCTTTTAACATACGGCTAACCAAACCAGTTCACGGGAATGATCTTGAGGAATGCCCACTTCCAGGCTGAGAGATTTATTTGAAAATTTACCACTGGAATGACTAGTTTTGCTTTGATAACAGAGCCAGTCATTCCAGTGTAAAAATTTTCAAAAAAATCTCTTGGCCTGAAAATAGATATTCAACTATGATGTAGCCTACGCCTTTAACACTTTTAAGATATGGCTAACCAAAACAGCTCTTGGGAATGATCTTGAGGAATGCCCACTTCCAGGCTGAGAGACTTATTTGAAAATTTACCACTGAAATGACTGACTCTGGCTTGATAACAGAGCCAGTCATTTCAGTGGTAAATTTACAAAAGAAAATCTTGGTCTGCAAGTAGATATTCAAAAAGCAAATATTTTAATAGCTACTATTAATTTTAAGTCTACATGTAAGTACACAATGGTATTTCAAAGTTTTGCCTACAAGTTACATGCAAGAAATGTCACCATATTCACAGGTTCTGGTTTTAACAAGTTTCGTAATGGTGTAACGATGGCGCCGGATCTCCTAAAAAGTCTCTCGGATGGGACGCTTGTTGCGCAAATACAAAGATATTTCTTCGCTAGCTATGCCAACGTTGGGAACTGAGACTGGTGCGTTTTCCACCAACACAAAGTGTCAATTGTGATATCCATGCTAGTGGTGCTTGAGTAGCTATCGATCTCATTCTTAATACTAATAATGGCGAATAGCGATGTCAATGTAAGGCGTAAGTTAGAGGGTGGTGGGTTTGTTTCTGTATCATTTGAGGTGGGTGGACATGGTGTTGCACAAGTAGAACCAACAACAACAGGAGCAGCCGGATTCTCCCCTTGTAATTGTTCACACACACATTGATATACATCACCAAAAATTTTAATTTGTCATTCAAAATGCCCATTTGCAGACCAATAGAAGACTATTTTTGAAAATGTATCACTGGAATGACTGGCTCGGTTATCACGCCATTCATTCTAGTGATAAATTTTCAAAAATACTGTTCTCTTGGTCTACAAATGAACGTTTTCCCAAAACAGACACAGAAGCCGTTATTGGCTGATATTAGTGTTAAAGGGTTAAGCGAGACGATCGATATAGATTGACACGTAATAATGACGTCATCAGAATGGAATGCGGCAAGCGCAAACGGATTTCCCAGTAACTAGTACTCAAAACGAGGCTGTCTTAGAGAAGAAAAGAGTGGCGTCGTATATTTCCGTAATGATGCAAAGTGAACAACAAAACAATTCTTTTGAGGTTTATAGCATTTTAATAAGACAAACACACCATGGATTAATTAAACAGGCTTTATTTTGGAGATAAATTTGATTATATCCGATTATTTCTCAAATAACCTCAAGACATGCCTGTGGAACGCCGATCGTCGCGAAATAAATGTAACGAGATTGCTGAAAGGATCGTCGATGAGAATGTAGATATATTAATTCTAACGGAAACCTGGCTTGCAGATATAGGTGATGAGTCTAAAATCGCATCCTTAACACCAGATAAGTATGAATTTGAGCACACACCCAGATTGTCCCGCGGTGGTGGCATTGTCGTAATCTATAGAAACTATCTTCACATTAAAATCTGCATCAATACACTCCCACAATATCAGTCAATCGAGGTGCTGGAATTCATACTGACCCATGGAAAAATATCGGTTCGGTTCGTATGCATATATCGCCCACCACCATCGAAGAAAAATAAATTAACCCCATCAATGTTTCACAGTGATATAGCCAGTTTAATGGATAGCCTATAGTTTGTGTGAAAAATGCGAATCTAGTTCTCCTGGGTGATGCAAACGTTCATTTCGATAAGCCTGAAAACTCAGATACTAAAAAGATGTTAAATCTACTATCCTCTCATGACTGTCATCAGCACGTTAGCATGCCTACCCACAAAAATGGCCATATCATTGATCAAAATGTTCGAGTCAAAGACCTTCAAATGTCGGACCATTTTTTGGTAACAGTACATCTAAATGCAACCAGAATTGTTCCACCTCCTCATCCCGTGCTCTGCCGAAATTTCAAGAAAATTGACACGGTAGCGTTCCGTCATGATCTGGAACAATCTAGTATGTTAGTTTCTCCGCCTGCAGGCTGTGAGGAGCTGGCCAACCTCTATAATGAAGAACTATCTTGTCTCCTCAATAAGCACGCACCAGAGAGGCTGAAGACTTTACCTCAGAGGCCAAAGTCCATGTGGTTCTTTACACCAGAGGTGAGTGCAGCCAAAGCAGCTAGACGAAAGGAGATGGAGAGAGACGCGGCTTGAGGTCCATCGTCAGATATATTGTAATGCGAGAAATACTGTTACTATGCTTGTTACTAGGGCAAAACGCTCGTTTTTTACTGACAAAATTGAGATGGACAAATCTAATCCAAAAGCCTTATATAATACTATGTCTGTGCTTATGGGGAAGAAAATTAGTACGTCGCTCCCTAGCACTGATGATCTTGCAGAGGTGGCTAGATCGTGTTCGGACTTTTTCACAGATAAGATCGAGGTCAATCGGACTAAGTTGGATCAGTCTGTAGTGCTCTCCAATGTTCGCTACAACCAGCATACATTAACTCAAAACAAACTCGACCATTTCAAACGTTTCTCAGAGGATGAGGTCCTGAAGCTCGTGAAAGAATCAAAGCCAACGTATTGCACACTGGACCCTGTTCCTACGAAAATTGTCCTTGAATATATCGACATCCTACTCCCTACAATTACTCGGCTTGTCAATTCTAGCCTAGAGTCAGGTATCGTTCCAAAATGCTTCAAGCGCGCTTTGATCAACCCTTTGCTGAAAAAAGTAGGCCTGGATCCTGATAACCTAAAAAATTACAGACCAGTATCAAATTTATCCTTTATGTCTAAACTGATTGAAAGGGCAGTATCAAATAGATTTTCTGATTACCTAACGATTAATAGGCTATATTAACCATTCCAGTCGGCATATAGGCATGGCCACAGTACCGAGACAGCCCTATTGCGAGTTGTTAATGACATTCGATGTGCTGTTGATACCGGTAATGTGTCTCTACTAATCCTGCTTGACCTTAGCGCAGCGTTTGACACTATCGATCATCACATCCTTCTGTCTCAGCTCACACATGAAATTGGTGTAACCGGTGTCGCACTGAAATGGTTCCAGTCATACTTATCAGATAGGTATCAATCTGTGTATATTAATGGGACCCCTTCTTCATCAGTAGAACTAACATGTGGTGTTCCACAGGGCTCAATCCTAGGCCCTATACTTTTCACCCTGTATACTCGTCAATTAGGATCTGTTATTGAGGGTCATAATGTCCAACGGCACTTGTACGCAGACGATACACAGCTGATAAACAGTTTTGCTCCATCTGCCCCCATCGCAAATCTAGCCAGTAGACAAGTAACTGATTGTTGCCTTGACATAAAATCCTGGATGACAACGAATATGCTAATGCTTAACGATGAAAAAACTGAAGCTATTTTGGTAGGTCCAGCCACCAGGTGTTCCAAAACGGGATTAAGTAGCGTCCTTGTTGGAGTTAATACTATTCCATTGGCTACTGTTGTAAAAGATTTAGGCGTTCTCCTCGATTCTGAATTAAATATGGAAAGTCATGTAAATCATATTCGCAAGGTGTGCTTTATGCAGCTACGAAACATTGGTAACATTAGGAAGTACATCACTCGGGAAGCGGCAATACGGCTCGTGTTATCACTAGTAATGTCGAGACTCGATTATTGTAACGGTCTTCTCGCAGGTGCTTCCAAAATACTCATTAACAAGCTTCAGGCAGTTCAGAACACAGCTGCGCGAATTGTATCACTGAGAAATAAGTATGACCACATTACCCCCATTCTTCAAGATTTACACTGGCTCCCAACTAGAATACAGAATCCGTTTCAAAATCCTAAGTTTAGCATATCAATGTGTCTCCGAAACTGCACCAACGTACCTATCTGAATTGCTAGAGAGTTACATACCCACACGAACCCACAGATCTTCTGAACAAAATCTCCTGAAGATCCCCAGAGTAAACACTAAAACCTATGGCCATAAAGCCTTTTCATTCGTGGCCGCCACTCAGTGGAATAATCTCCCAACTCATATTAAATCTGCCCCGACTTTATCCGTATTTAAAACTAACTTGAAAACATTCTTGTTTAAAGAAGCTTTCCCGTAAGCTGTATGCTAAATTTCTCTCTTATTGTCAGCGCTTAGAGCATGCAATCGCATGGATTTAGCGCATTGCAAATGTACTATTATTATTATTATTATTATTATTATTATTATTATTATTATTATTATTATTATTATTATTATTAATATTATTATTATTATTATTATTATTACTACAACAAAGAATGGATTATTATTCGAGGAGTATTACCGAGCAGACCACAGGTAAGTAGTAAATATTGAATCTCTCACAAAATCAAAATGAGAAAAATGAAAATATTGTCATAACGATATACACGATATCTACGATTTTTGGAAATTATGACGACGACGGTGTCGATATTCGATATATCGCGATTTTATCGATACTATCGAAATCCCGCGCAACCCTAGGAGGAGGGGTGGTGAGGGTGGGAGGGTTTTTTGAATATGTATAACATATATCGTCGTTGTAGGAACAGGGATGGGTGGGGTGGAAAGGCTCTACACACATTTCCACTGACCAGGCAGGAAAGCAAGAAAAGTACAATTATTGGCTATATAAATATTATATGTTGATTATTGCTAAACAGTGGTTTAGTCCAGGAAATGCAGTAGCTGGCCTCTTAGTTCATGTTATAGGCCCTACACTAAAACAATTATTCGAAGCTGGTTGGCGGCCCATGTTACATATCCGTGGAGCCACACTGTCCAAATATGGGGCATTTAAGCCAACGGTGTAGATCTGTCTCAATAAGTGGGTGGAATTAACGCCAGTGGGTCTTGGAGCGGTCAGGCCCGTAGGCTAGATGGCAAATGTACAGTAGGGGTAGTGGAACCGGAGCGAGCCGGATCTTTGCTCCGCCTGGTCAGACACCAGCCCCATAGAAATAATATTGATATCACCCCTCCCCCCCCCTCCCCCCCGCACTCCTGCTGCTGCCCAGCTCTCCATATGCTCAAAACTTTGCGGCTACATCACTGCAAATGCGTGCGTGCGTTCGGGCGTGCGTGCGCGTGTGTGTGTATAGGCGCATGGGTAGAACGTGTGGGATATAGGGTCATTGTGCTTTGGGCGTAAACATTAATAAAAACCAATAATATAATAATAATAATATAATGACACGTAGATTAACTGTATTTCTTCAGAATAGCATGTGTTAATATTTCTTTTTATATTATACATTGGAAAGGCTATATTATGTGAGCCAATACATAACTGGTGAGCGACTAGTTGAACAACACGGTGTTATATGTCAGCCAGGCATCAGAGGCTTAAATTGCGTACCTAGATGTAATGAAACGAAATAAATCTTAACATACGATGATTTTATACCATATAAATTAATATAATTTTTTTTAAGTTGAAAATTGAATTAGAGACCACGCGTCCCTAATTAAAATTTACAACTAAAATTATATTAATGTATATGTAATGAAATCAGCATATGTTAAGATTTATTAGGTTGGGTATAAAATGCGAGCCAGGTCCGGAAAAACGGTAGTAAAAGAAGCTCGAGGCAGAATATCTCCATAACCACTTGGCCGATTGTCATCAAATTTGCTGTGCAAATGTGGCAATGAGTCATAAATATGAGGCCCTAAAAAGAATTTTTAATATGCGACGTGAGTTATGAGTAATGCCCTGCTGACAACGGCCACCTCCTAGCGAGCTAACGGTCTTTGTAAGCGTGTTTTCCAACTTCATCTAATATAGCTCCAAAACTAGATGGTCGCCAATTATGAGTTGGACCATGTGAAAATTATTTAATTATGCCAACGCACTCCGAAGAAATCCTCTGCTGACCACGACCACTCTTCTAGCGAAAAATGCGATTTTTGTCGTTTTAGAGGCCATTACGCAATTTTGAAGAAGAATATATAAATAACTACATAGTCGCCAGTAACAGGATTTACTATGCAAATGTAACATTCATCTGCGAATATAAAGATCGGACCAGTGGTTGCCGAGTAGCAGCCTGCTGACCACGGCCACCACCTACCCGAAGCTTCCTGAAAATGAAATTAGTTATAGCTATCGAATTTGACATCGGCCGACCGACTCCATCAAATCTGAACAATAAACACAAGACTGTTCAAGAAAAAGGTGTTACTAACTTAATCACCGGCGGTCGCTCAGCTTATTAATAAATTGTCAATGTGTAAGTAAATGAGCATTGTGTTATGTGTTATGTGTTAATCATTTAATCACCGGCGCGTGTTTGTGATTGACACGTGGATGACAATAATACAAATACATATGTATATATGCACAGATTTTATTTTAAGAACACCAGTGTGAATTTCTTTAAGTTTATTGCTGAAAGCTGTTTCTTGCTTACAGCAAGGACATTTTCAAAATAGACAACAATTAAGAAACCGAATTCTGCTGTTTTTTCTCGTTGCGGTATATTTCGGAAACGCTGAGAAGAGTATAATTTCCAATACACGAGGTATGGATATGAGGATATGTAATTCGTCAGGCCCATTATATATGCTTCAGATGATGTATATAGTTTAATCACTCACCCAATGTCAATCTCGAACCCACATATAACTATTTGATGTGAATGTTAACTATAACTGTTTTAATCCGGGATAAAAGTGATGATCTACATTCATATCCTCGGATTTAAAGCACTACCCCTTCCAGAGTTTGGCTCATATAAATTCGTTACTCGGGCAGGAAGACTCATCATCCGTAATTTTGCGCAAGCATATTTCTTTTATAATACGTGCTGGTTTCTTTGGTGGGCCGGACTGAGACAAATAGTGATCAAACTTCATCATATCATAACGGTTTGATTAGTCGCGTGCGTTGACCGTACAGCTAGGCCGAACACTGTCTGTGATTAACTTATTAACACCTTTAGCAATAGTTCCTGAGTAGTCGTGTGTCTATTGTCCAGATTTGCTGGTGTCGGTCGACCGATGTCAAATTCGATAGCTAAAACTAATTTCTTTTTTCAAGGATTGTGCGTGGCCGTGATCAGCGGGCTGCTGCTCGTCAACCACTGGTCCGAACTTAAGAATGTTAAGATCGCTATATTTGCAGATGAAAGCTACATTTACATACTAAATTCCGTTACTTGCGACCATGTACACGGAAATGCATGCACGATGAAGCTCCAGAATACATGATATTATTGATATACAAATGCTGTATTATTATTATTATTATTATTATTTATGTACTTATTTATATATCCTTCCGCAAAGTTGCGTAAAGGCCTCTAAACCGCAAAAATCGCATATTTCGCTAAAATTGTGGTCGTGGTCAGCAGGCGATTTCACCGGAGCGGGTGGGTATAATTTAATAAGTTTTACATGGTCCACCTCGTAATTGGACCTTACATGTGCACAGTAAATTTCATTACTGGCAACCATCTAGTTGTGGAGATGTATCACATCAAGTTGGAAAACACGCTTACGAAGACCGCTGGCTCGCTAGGATGTGGCCGTGGTCAGCAGTGCACTACTCATAACTCACTGCGCATAGTACAAATTCTTTTAGGGCGTCATATTTAAGACTCATTGTCACATTTGCACAGCCAATTTGGTGACAATCGGCACAGTGGTTATGGGGATATTCTGCCTCAAACTTCTTTTACTACCGATTTTTCCGATCTGGCTCGCATTTTATACCCAACCATAGAACAGTTTGTCTCTGTCACACTAAATTAGCATTCTGTCTCGCCAGGAGCAGACGACATGGCTCGCAAGCGCAGACGACATTTATATGTAGATATGTTAATTTGCGTTGTGTGGAACTATTTAACATTCTATTTGCTATCATAACAGACTGACCCGTTCTTCTCGATAATTAGTTTAATTACCATAGCATTTTATCCATTAACCATTTCGTTTCTACAAATCAGACCCGTTACGTGTACAATGTAAACCATATTTTGTTGAATAATGCTACGGCTAATTCGGCCATGGACCCTGGGAGCCAGATAAGGGTTGTTTTAGTGTTTTACTACTAAAATGATAGGCAAATATTTGTTTATCATTATTAAAGTCTGCCGCATTGTGTTATTTTCATCATAGGGGGCCTAATAAGTAGGCAATGCCATTTAATGGAGGTATCCAGTTTTAGCTATGCCCAGCCCATCTCTAGCTAAGCTCCACCAACGCTTTCCCCATGTTGGGATCAATCTATGAATCTCAATTTCCAGAAAGCTATTCAGCTAAGTTGTTGAATATTTTGAAACTAATTTGACTGGGTGTTGTTGCAGACACGGCTCTATTTTTAGATTGCTGGATATGTCATAATTATGATCTTCATGCGCTTGATTCATGGCGAGTTCTCTTATGTGTTCTGGTCCGACTGTAATAGAGTTTGCGCGGCGATGACCGCTTAATTATTTTAATAAACAGGCAACGGAACTCCAAATAACTACTCTAAATAAGCTTCTTTTGCTGGGGGACTGCGTACAAAACATGTTTATCATTCCTTCTGCAGATGAAAGTACTCAAGTACACGTGCGGCGTCTCTTATATGTCCACTTTAGCACTCTATCAAACTGACCACAAATGGCTTCTTGCGGTGATCGTGTGAAATGTCCATTTGCATTAGCTACTCGCCGGAGAACTTGTTTTGAAAGTTTACCACTGGAATGACTGGTTGGATAACCGATCCTATAATTCCAGTAGTAAATTGCAAAAGGAAAACCACAATGGTCTCTTGGACGGCAATTAGACATAGGACATTTTCTATGATAATGGATTTTTCTGATCTGTTAGATGTAGCTGGACGTCACAATCACCAGGAACGTTGAATAGTCAGTCAAGTATGCGAATTGCACATCTTTACTATTTAATCAACATGCTGTTAAATATTTTGAAACTAATTTGATTAGACGCTGTTCGAATTGTATGTCTGCTATTTATTCAACAGTCATTTTCTATGATAATGGCTGGATTCGATCTGTAACTGAAGGATATGACGTCATAATCAATTACTTCATATACAGGCTGATGTCACACTCCAAAATGTGTAAATGAATGGCGTATCGAGCTCAGTCATGAACATTGAATGGTCCGGCAAGTGTACGAATTGTATGTCTTTACTGTTTAATCAACATCGTGGTGAATATTTTGAAACTAATTTGACCTGGCGTTGTTGTGGCCAGAGGCAGCAAACCTTTAAAAGCACCCAGTCAAATTAGTTTCAAAATAGTCATCAGCTTACCTGTATAGTTACCTTGAAATTGGAAGTGGGAAGTGGGAATTCATTATTCAGCGTATATATATATACATCGATTCCAACACGCAAAACGGGGAGTAGCTTAGCTAGAAATAGGCGTGGCATACCTAGAAATGGATCTCTCTATTGAAATTGTCATGAGCAAATTGAGCATTACATGGCTAATACCACTTGGTAATGCGTGGCCCACACAATATGGACCACTTGTATTAAGAGACCACCCATATTTATAGGTCACATATCTTAACAAGGCCAATCATAGATTGTTGGCCTGAATACAATATACTCGTCCTCTGACGGAGGGAGGATAATTAATACCACTTGCTAATGGGCATTTTCATGTTGTCTATCCATCATATTACGTCATATGATGTCATGATCAACGACGTGACGTATAGGATGACGTCATAATCATGACGTCATGACTGACTCGATTTAGTCCATCTTAAATGCTTAATAGCCTGACACGTTGTACGAATTGTATGTCTTTGCTATTTACAACACATGCTGCTGAATATTTTGAAACTAATTTGACTGGGCGATGCTACTGCCACAAGCAGCAACAGCACCCAGACAAATTGGTTTCAAAATAGTCAACACCTTACCTGTATAGTCTTCTGGAAATTGATAGTCAAGAAGCTCAGATATCCATCGATACCAACACGAGCGCGGTATTAATGTATTAATGTATCATCCGGATTCAGTGACCGATTGACTAACGTTATGCTTATGGAAGTCATTTCAAGCAACCGCCACCAAGATGTGACTTACTTGGGCACAATTATGTGTTTTTCTAACAAAATCCTTTAGAATGTTTAACACCGAAATTTCAATATCTCAGATAAAGACAACTATACGAATATCTTTTTAATACTTTGACTGGTAGCCCACCCCACCCTACCCACCTACTTGTGCTATCATAGACCTGTATTAAGTATTACAACGACAACGACTGCCCATGTAAGCCTATAATCTTCTCTTATGGTATTTTAACCCTTTCACGAGGAGGCCGCCAAAACCGGCCTCTACAGTGATCTTGAGGATGTTAATTTGCAGGTCGAGAGAAAATGGTTTTTGAAAATTCACCACTGAAATGACTGACTCGATAATTGACCCAGTCATTCCAATAGTAACTCTTCAAAACAGTCGTCTATTGGCCTGAAAATAGGCACTCAATAAACAAATATTTTTTTTATATTCTTGTCTCAATTTAGGTAGTACAGGGTTAATAAATTATGAGGACGACGATGATGTACCATGTCTGTTTAACCTTTCCCGTATTGTATTATAGTATGATTCACATTTGTTGCATTCGAGATAGGGTAAAAATTACAGACTTGTTACAGACAGTCTTGAGGCGTACTATGTGTGTGGTAAATTTCAAAAGAAAAACATGCATAATAATATTGTAGAGGCCGAAACAGTAGACAGAGTTCGCTAACAATAATGGATCCATCTAAAAATAAAGGCTTTGCTTCTTCGAAACTACACCTCTAATGTAATGACCGGTCATCTTCTTACGTTATCACAACGACTAGACTGTTACACATACTCAACTTCCGATACCAGACAGACCGGGACCCAGTCTATCTCCGTAGTGGACTGTAAAAGCCAACGCTGTGGATCGTGAAATCACTACGTCAATGGCTACTCAATAGGCCCCTACATACAAGATACATTTCTCGATCTCGTATCGAAAGAGAATTCGTGGGATACGAATGAATAATGGATCCTTTTGTCTTTAATCCATCCGTGGGAATAAATCCATGTAGGGTCAATGCAATTATGTAGCAGTATTGATAGACTACCAATGTTTCAAATGTCCAGTCAAAACTGCTGTCAATAATATTGTAGCAGATTGTTGAATACAGAAATCAACCGAAAGTGTAGGCCTATGCAAGTTAAGAACGTCTACAGGAAATTCGGCCACAGAATTTCACCCATATGGTTAGATTGTATATCAATACGCTAGTGAAGTAATGGATTGAGGTTAAAAAAATGTTTACCATGAAGTAATTTCGTAGTGCACAATTTCATACCGAAAATTTGCTAAATCTCTGGTGATTCAGAGTTTTCAGTGCCCTATTGTCTGTAGTATGTTAAGCCCCATAATTTCACCTACATAAACTCGAGCCTTAATATACTAGGTATATTCCGAATCTAACAAATTCTAGATGAAATAATTTTATTAGGCAAAAATTGGCTTAATTGTTGGGTTTGTTCGTGCTTTTCGGTGCCCTACTGTCTGTATATAATATGGTCGGCTCCAGAACTTCGCTCACATAGACGTAGAGGGATTTGCATACGATAGTTATATTAGGAATTTAAAAAAATTTGAGGGTGAAGTAATCTCGTAGTATGCGATTTCATCGTGTATATTCGTTCCAATTTTGGCAGATCTGCGGTTTTTCAATGCCCTACTATTACCTGTCTGCAATAGGTTTGGCCACATAATTTCACCGATATAGTTAGATAGCGATATGAACACACTAATGAATCTTGAGTTTTCTACCACGTAGTAATTTCGTAACATTCAATTTAGTAGCCACGAACAGTTGTCAAATGCCAACAATTTACTATGTTCAGTATCATTCTGTTCTCGATTTGTAATAATTTTTTTTATATATGGATGTATATAACTCAATATGAGGTAGTGCTTTTGCACAATTCTACCATCAAGTAATCTCATCGTAGGTAGTTACATATTCGTTGTATGGCCCCATTGTAATATGGTTGGTTCACATTCACCACATTCAGATAGGTATATATACATTGATTCCAACACGCAAAAAGGGGTGGAGCTTAGCTAGAAATAGGCGTGGCATACCTAGAAATGAATCCCTCTATTGAAATTGGCACAAGCAAATTGAGCATTACAGGGCTAGTACCACTTGTTAATGCGTGGTCCGCGCAATATGTACTACTTGCACCAGTATTTATAGGTCACATATTTTAACAAGGCCAATCATAGATTGTAAACCCTTGCCATCCCGAACGCACGCAGACCCGAATACGATACACTCATCCTCTGACTGAGCGAGGGTAATTAATACCACTTGCTAATGGGCCTTTTCAGGTTGTCTATCCATCATATTACGTCATATGACGTCGTAATTAATTAAGTGACGCATAGGATAACGTCATACTACTGACGTCATGACTGACTCGATTTAGTCCATCTTAAATGCTTAATAATCTGACACGTTGTACGAATTGTATGTTTTTGTTATTTAATAAATAATGCTGTTGAATATTTTGAAAGTAATTTGACTGGGCGCTGTTGCTGCCATAAGCAGCAAGAGGACCCAATAAATTTAGTGTCAAAATATTCCACGGCTTACCTGTATAGTTTTCTTGAAATTTATCATCTAGAAGTTCAGAAATCCATCGATCCCAACTCGAGAGTGGTATGGGTGGAGTTTAGCTAGAGATGGGCGGTGTATAGCTAAACTGGAAAGGTTCATTGTGTTAATAAACCACCACAGTTTTCAGTGCCCTATTGTCTGTAGTATGTTCAGCCCCCTAATTTACCCACATAGACTTGGGCTTTAATATGCTAGTTATATTCCGAATCTAACAAATTCTAGATGAAGTAATTTTAATACTCAAAATTTAGCTTAAATGATGGTGTATTCGTGGTTTTCTGTGCCCTACTTTCCGTAATACGGTCGGTTCCAGAACTTCGCTCACATAGACGTATAGGAGTCTGAATATGCTAGTTACATTGGGAATTTAAAAGAATTTGAACGTGAAGTATTTTCGTAGTATGCGATTTCATCGCATAAATTTGTTCCAATGTTGGCAGATCTGCGGTTTTCAATACCATACCGTCGGCAATATGGGTGGCTACATAATTTCACCCATATGGTTAGATAGGGATATGAATACGCTAATGAATCTTGAGATTTCTACCACGTAGTAATTTCGTAATATTCAATTTAGTAGCCACGGACAGTTGTCAAATGCCAACAATTTACTATATTCAGTATTAGAATCTCAGTTCTCAGTTTGTAATCATTTTTTTTTTACATAAAGCTGTATATAACTGAATATGTACTACTGCTTTTGCACGATTCTACCATCAAGTAATTTGGTAATATGTCGTTACACATTCGCCATATGACCCCATTGTAATATGGTTGGTTCACATTCACCACATTCAGATAGGTGTCAATATGTCCTGACATATCGCTCAGAATGGGTTTGGCCCAGAATATCACCCATATGTTTAGATAGGTATAGGCATAAGCTTACGACGTAGTGAGATTTTAAAATTTCATAACGTAAATAATCTCAACCTTAGGCTAATTCATGGTTTTCATTGCAATACGTTCAGCCCCAGAATTTCACGCACAAATACTTATAGGAAATATGCTAGTTGTATTCCGAATTTAAAAAAATTCTACAGGAACGTAATTTCATAGTACACAATTCCATACCGAAAATTGGCGCAAATTCTGTCAGAGCAATGATTTTCTGTCTTGGCGTGGTGGTCCAGTGTAAAGATGTTTGGTTGCTGATGCCATGTTAACCACGGGTGTTGTTACAGCAGACAATCCACAAAACAAGGTGTTGTCTTAAAGCAAAATTCTGATTTTATCTTATACTTGGCACCGAAACACAACAACAACTTTCACCAACATTCTGCGGTGGTTACAACTCTTGGGCGCGGATGGTGGTTCTTACTTGATACGGTTTATTAATGGCTGCTTATCGCACCACAATCAGCGCTACCAACTGACAATCATAAATATCACTGACACCAGCCTATAAAGACCACGCTGAAGAAGTTGCCTGTAATGGTGGTTCTTATAACAGCATGAACTTTATTATCGAACCACGCACCTTTAAGATCCACAATCAGCTGTACCATCTTTAAAGCATGAGAAAACTAAGCGAAGATTATTTCTTGAAAATTTACCACTGGGATGACTGAGCCGAAAACCGGTACAGTCATTCTAAAGAAAAAAATTCAAAAATTTGGTTGTATTTTTAATATTAGTGAATAATTAGTCTAATGCATAGCACCACCAATATCTAAGGTGAGGGCCACTTGGGGTTTCCTGATGATGGTTAAGTGGACCACTCGCGTGGTGGTTCTAAAAAACATTCATACAGTTTCATATATACAATATATATGATGTACATATTGACAGTATCTACAAAAATTAACACATTTTACTTACCAACTAAACCGCAGTCATTTCGATGTATCAATAATAAGGGAGATTACTCTGGATAAGGTTGGTGACAATCGAAATAAACTATCCAGATTTATCTCCCTTATTATTGTTACAACAGGCGGGGGGGGGGGGGGGGTGGGGAGAGGCTTCTAATATCTTAATTTTCATTTTTTTTCTTGGCATCCCGTCATATAATAATATGTTTTTAGTTTGAAAGTAACATCTGTTAACATTCTTTCCATCCAATATTTGTTCTAAGCAGCACAAGTGGATGATGATGCGTCTCCAACGCTAACAAACACGCATGTTGATCTGACAGATATTGTTAAATGTCATTGAAACCTGCCTATAAAAACCACCTTGGAGTTATTACCTTATTATATAATGGTGGTTCTTACATTAGGAATTTATGTTATCGAGCCACTTGAGGATCACTCTAAATTTAGTTACTGACTTTAAATCACGCGAAAATCAAGTGAAGATTATTTTTGAAAATTTACCACTGGGATGACTGGTTCGAAAACAGGGCCAGCCATTTCAAAGACAAATTTTCAAACAAGAAGCTCACTCGCTGTCTCCAACGCTAATAAGCACGTATGTTGATCTGGCAGTCATATAAAGACCACCTTATATTAAAAACTCAAAGAAAATCCATGATGGCTGCTGCAAAAATCTTGACCAATCAAATTTCTGTATAGAAGTTCAGAAGCCTACATGTACCACCATATGGGGCTTCCAGCCAAGTTAGGTTGAAATCCACTAAGTGATAAATGAGTAGAGGCCTTTTAAAGCAGCAAAAGTTGACAGAGGACATGCAAACAACAGGTGGATGAACAGACGGAGGATGGGTGGACAATGGGTTAACGATGGATGGTCGTCATGCCATAAGATCACTGAGCTAACAATCTTAATTCCAAGCATTATTGGTGGCACAATTTGGGTTATTTCAGAAACTAATATGCAGATGATATCACGATGAATGGTAATCGACTAGGGATCTACAGTCATACAGAGAATCCTCATCATTGTAGAGGTCAATACAACTGAGTGGAGAAAATAAAAGTTATTTGTATTTATAATTGTGTTTTTACAGGTTTAACCCTAGCGAATAAGAAAGGCTGAGGGAATGCTAATGAAAGCAACAGAAGATTCAAACAAAATTGTAATTATTAAATAAGACCTTTTAATGTGTACTTGTTAACGAAATTGTTATAGTAGAATACATCTAAAAGTTCTTAAAATTATAAGCATATATCTTGTTCGGGAATGAATTTAGTATGACGTCTTCAGGCGCCAAATGATTCTAGGCGTCTTGAAGCCATTCCCCAATAAGCTTCTGGATTTCTGATTCTGTTGTATTCTTCTGGTTCCTACATTTGTACGCACAAAACCTGCGAAACAGAAAATAACTCATTTTGCATCTATTCATACACAGTGCAGCTCAGAAATAAGTTAAATTGCTTACAAAACAAAAACATGTTAGTCTAATAGTCATATTAGTTAGAATAATTTTCAATACGATGTAAGAAATGTTCTATCGACTATTTTGAACATAATTGAATTGGATGTCTTCCAATCCAATTATGTTAAAAATATTCAACATTTCGTTTGTTTTTGCTTTGGAAACATGTTTACAGTTATTTCTAAGATGTACTGTACCTTATACTTGTATCACTCATCAACATGTACTTTGCCTACAGACATGACAGACGCGTACAGGTATGCGGGAGCATCCAGGTAGACGGGTCCTACAATGCAGCAGCAGCGCTGTTGTTATGGCAGCAGTGGGGAGTGAGTGGAGGATGACGGAGGAGGAGCAGCATCAGGGAGTGGAGGATGAGGGAGTAGAGGATTTATCCTGTCCTTTTCCTTCACAGAAGTTATAACGTCAACTAGGACGTGCATTGCATTGTGGGTAATCAGTTCCACTTGACTCAAGCGCATGCGTTATAAGTGCAACTTCAGAAATTTTGCGAGATCACTCCCACTATATTTTTAGATATGGAGACCGGTATCCAGTCAATTTACCCAGAAAAAATGCTCCGCCTAGTTATGTCATAACTTCCGTGAAGGAAAAGGACAGGACAAAGCCTCTACCGATGAGGGGGAAGGAGGAGCAGCAGCAGGACATGGTGGCGGGTGAGGGAGGAGGAGCAGCAGCAGGGAGTGGAGGATGAGGGAGGAGGAGGAGGAGGAGGAGGAGGAGGAGGAGGAGGAGGAGGAGCAGCAGCAGCAACAGGGAGTGGAGGAGGGACGAGCAGCAACAGCAGCCGGGACTGGAGGATGAGGGAGGAGTATGGAGGAGGAGCAGCAGCAACAGGGAGTGGAGGAGGGACGAGCAGCAACAGGAGCCCGGACTGGGGGATGAGGGAGGAGTATCAGCATCAAGAATTGGAAGATGAGCAGCATCATGGACTGGATGATGAGGGAGGAGCACCAATAGCAACGGCAAGTGGATGATGAGGGAGGAGCAGCAGGGAGTGGATGATGAGGGAGGGGCAGCAGTGAGTGGAGGATGAGGGATGGTGAAGCAGCAGCAGGGGTGGAGGATGATGGAGGACACGCAGCAGGGAGTGGAGGATGAGGGAGTAGCAGCAGCAGCAGGGAGTGGAGGATGAGGGATGAGCAGCAGCAGCAGGGAGTGGAGGATGAGGGATGAGCAACAGCAGGGAGTGGAGGATGAGGGAGGAGCAACAGGGAGCAATGGTTGTAATGGACTGTCCACTACAGGCTATACTGCTACCACTAGGCTTACCAGCTAATGCTGACCAGACGACACCGCCATTAAAGCTACTATCAGAGTTTGTTTTACTAGACATCCGCCTCTTCTTACTGGCGGCTTGTTTCTTGTTATCACTCATATTCCAATTCACACTTCGGCTCAAAACAGACTTATGTCAGGGATTTTCGACCAAATTTACTTCAATTTGCTAGCTAAAAAAGCTTAACAATCAAGAGCGCTGTGAATACACGTTTACACCGCCATTCAAACCTGGCTATCGTGCAGTGTGTCGGCGTGGTTACCTCTCTCTCTCTCTCTCTCTCTCTCTCTCTCTCTCTCTCTCTCTCTCTCTCTCTCTCTCTCTCTCTCTCTCTCTCTCTCTCTCTCTCTCTCTCTCTCTCTCTCTGTCTCTCTCTCTCTCTCTCAATCTCTCTCTCAGACACACATGCACGCACTCCGCACGCACGCACACACTTCACCATCGTCATTGTCGTCACACGTTATCTGTATATATTATTATGTCTGGCTTATGTCTGGCTATCGCATACATTGCCATCATCATGTATTGTCGCCACACGTTATCATCAACATCGTTAATGAGATTATCATCATTACCTTTTTTTCAGGTGCTCCTGATGTTGAAGAACTGGATTTGAGGAAACAGTCAAATTATCTTCAAAATATTAAACAGAATTCTCATAACATTGAATAAAAGAGTCTATGTTTCTGATATCTATGGATACTGTTAGACTCACGTGCCTGACACACGCATCGAGAACCTGTAAGAAGGAAAGAAATTAGTTTTAGAAACACTTATATAGATCGCCGGTAATACGACATTAATCATTCACATAGTTCTCATGATTATTATACACAATCTACATAAATATCTAAATAATGTATCAATAATAGGCAGCCAAGATCGGTATACTTATACTTGCAGCCAAGATCGGTATACTAGCGGCCAAGATCATATGGCGGCCAAGATCGGTGGTGACCTGGAGTTGCAGTATGACGGTTCGATCCTCGACTGGGAAGATGGTGATCAACAAATTAAACTAATGGGTGCATGATTGTCGGCTGGTTAGCATGTGGAAATTGAAGCCGCATGTTGCCAGTGTGTTAATAAAATAAATACAAATACTGTCAGAGCCGTGATGGAGTCAGAGTACAATAGGCTTAAAAAGTCTAGGATTGAATCGTGGCAGATGCATCCACAGATAGTCCCATATAAATCGTCCGAGTGTCAGTATATCAGACATGTCAAAGCTGGTCGGCTAAACCTAGACTTTTTGTCTTGGCGCGGTGGTCCAGTGGAAAGACGTCTGGTTGCTGATGCCATGCAAAGTTGCAGTATGACGGTTCGATCCTCGACCGGGGACATTGTGATCAACAAATTAAACTAATGGGTGCATGACAGTCGGCTGGTTAGCATGTGGAAATTGAAGCCGCACGTTGCCAGTGCGTCAATAAAATAAATACTAATAAAGTATCAAAGGTTAAAAAAATGTTTACTATTGTACTATATTCGGTACCAGAATATCTCTACTTGCCTTGTAGTCAATTTTCGAACATAAGGCCATGTAGAACTCACTATGTTCTCGTGCTGTGCGAAATATTGTAATAATTCTATCACCAAATATTTATTATAGTAATGTGAAAATATTAATAATATCCCATATTATTAGCCACGTGCACTGGTAGAACCTGACTTATAAGGCTAATATCCTAACATTTGTACATATGGTCAACAAGATCGTCATCATTACAACGGTTGAGGCCGATTTTGGCCTTTTTGTCGAGCAAAAATATTTGATTTAATAGTTTGTCACTGTTTCATTTAATAGGTGACATAGATAAGGGAAGCTAAATGAAACAGATCACGATGTCGTGGCTGTTTCCCACTGGGTCTTCAGTTAGAATGTTTTCTACTATATCATTTTCGTTGGAGAAAACTAGGTTCACGGTATTGGTTCTATCCTGGCCACTTAACTTTGTTGAAAAGAATATCTGTCGGTACAGATCGGGGTCCTGTATTGCATCAAAAATTTACTTGCTTTGTGCATTTCACTAGCATTGCAGTGTATATTTCACCAATATATTTCCGGGTAACAAACTCTTCACGTCTGTTTAAGAAGGTATCAAGATTTAGTTTTAAAATATTCTTTACAGTATTCTTTAATATGTTTGAATGGGTGTCAGGGTCTGTACTGCTTCTTGCGCCGATATTCTACTGACTGGGTTGCCAGTTCTGTTGATGTCTTTACAAGTTGTTGATACCTAATGACCCACATTTGATCTGTTACTCTCTGTTGATGCAGTAGTGCAATTTTCTCATCACTGGCTGCTCTTAATTTTGTCTGTTCCTCTCTCTGTTAAGGAGTTTGGTCTGGAGAAAAAGGATGGATGGAAAAAATTGTTGGACTGACCAAAAATATAAGCTGCTTTTCCTAGCCCATAGCTAATACTGACCATATCTTTTTGCAAGAAATATTCCTTCGTTTGTGGTATTGTCCGCCTATATTTTTGTCATGAGTGGCTTGTACGCCTTTATATAGCTTCATTTTTTCATGAAACAGTTGAGTTTAATCTCAGAATTATAATAACCTCCGGGCACGCTATTTACCATTGATGCCTTGCATCAATATGTGTACTTGTAAAGCTATTATTTGGCACAAATTACGTCACGTGATTTTTCGATCTCTATAAAGACGCGTGTATTACAATGATGGAGTCGTCTTCCAACGCTCGTCAATGGAACAACATCTGTTTTCTTATTAAATGAAAGTTAAACATGTTTGCTAACGATGTCATCTCGTTTCCTTGTTGTGAGATGTTCTATCTAACCCCCACCCCGCCTACCCCACTTTTAACATTTGAGACTTTGAAACCCGAGTTCCCAGCATCACAATTTTAAGGCAATTAAGTATATATTATATAATACCTAAGCTTTTGAAAATTTTGAAACTTATTTGACATCTAGTTGTTGTCAGAAACAACTCACAGGAAAATTACCCTGATAACGCAGCTTACTGGGCCGATGCTGGGCCAATACCGGGCCGATACTGAACATTGACAGTATCGGCGCGGTATCGGCCCAGCATCAGCCCAGTAAGCTGCCTTATCTGAGTAGTTTCAAAATATTCTACAAAAATATTTGTGTAATTATTAAATTGAAGTCACCAAAGATCTATGCTAAAATTCGCTATTCGTACACTTTATAGGGACGAGCGTTTTAATTTTCGGAGTTTCGTGACGAAGCGATGTCATTTCTATTGTGATGTCAGTTAACATATGACGTATTTGCTTATGACTCTGCACAGGTTAAATCAGAGCATGAAGTAAACCTCTACTTAGCAAACTGCCACAATCACCTTAATGGAGCCCCACCACTAGCTAAGCTTCACATATATCTAGCTACGCTCCGCCCATCTCTAGCTAAGCTAGTCCCGCAATGTGCCCGTGTTGGGAGCAACCGATACTCAATTTCTAGAAAAAAACATACAGATAAGCCGTTGAGTGAGTATTTTGAAACTAATTTGCCATATCAGCATTTCAGAATTTAGTTTTCCCGACCGGATGTATAGTCTCCAAATAATATGTTTTTGTTACTACGGCAGCAACAGCGCCCAGTCAAATTAGTTTCAAAATATTCAACAAAATATTTATTAAATAGTAAAGACATACAATTCAGACAAGAACACTTAGTCCATCATCAATTAAGCGTCTGTGACGAACTTAGCTACGCCATTTATGACGTGATTGATTATGGCATCATCCTACACGCTATGTAGTTGATTATGACGTCATATGATTGATGGAAAAACTGGAACCCTCAATTAGTAATCACTATAAGCAGGGGGTCGGTTAGCGCAGGTGATAATTTGCTATAGGTGATGCCTTTTTGAGAAGCATTGTAACTGCACTGATGAATATTAACACTTTGACCCTCTCAGAGCAGAAATGACAAATTCTTTAACTTACCTATGTTTACACCTCTATGGTCAGCTCATCATCGTGGACAGCGCACGGTTACTTCCGGTTTCCAGTTGTGCGATGTACTCTTACATCAGTGGCTGGTCGTGTTCTAAAGGTGCAAAGTGATGGAGACTGCTATATGGCAAAGCAGATTACTCAAATTCTGTGCTACCTGCATGGATAGGAAAACCGATATCTTCCGTAGTAGTTCTAATATTGCCCTTGGATTGCAGGAAATGTCAATTTCCCTTTCTCCGAGATCTAACAATACTCACCATTCTGTTACTTCTGATATACAGCTGGCCTTGACAGCTGGCTCTAGGACTATAGACTTAGAAAGCTTTACCGACTCCTTGGAACCGGGTACCCGGCTCCCAAACTGCCGAGTACCCGTCTACCATAGAGCTCATATTGTTTGCATAGCCTCCAAACAAGAGAAAACCATGGCTTGCCTCCGTGGGGCTGGGAGGCTGGGTCCGTAACAGAATGGTGAGTATTGTTATTTCCTGCATTCTCCTTCGATCGATACTCACCATTCTGTTACTTCTGATATACACCAGATTTGATCAGTAACCTGGTGGGAAGTGGCAAGCCATAAATGCTACCTTGGAGAAAGATTTAGACTAAAAAACTTGACTAACGGAGACCTAAAAGGACCGTCAAGTTCACGGAACCGAATCACATTCGCATCACCGGCCCCCCCCCCCCTTTTTCCTCCTAAGAAAAGGGAGAGAACTCACGAACATGTATCTCGCCTGAAACACAAATATGCCAAGAGGGTTAACTGCTCCCTGCATATTCACATGTATTAGCCTGGGAATGAGCATGAATATGTAAGATGAATGAACATGATATATAGACATAATACAAAAAACTCTCACTATTGAATTACCTTATGATAATTGGACTTCAGACGTACCGCCTTCAACCATTCACTGGTCCGGCCATCAGTGACACAATCTGGTTGTCATCCTCTCGCTTGACCATGACTGCTTTAGGTTCTTTCCTTACCGAAGTGAAAAAAGGGTGAAGAGCAGTGTGGTCACTAACTATCGTCTCAAAACAGCTAAAGCGAGTGGATTGGCTGAGTCTGACGCATCCCTCATATAGTAATCCGTAAATGAGGACTCACAGTGCCATTGTGCAATGGCCATGATGTCCTCTAACGGAACACCACTGTAAAGGGCGGCTATTCCTCTGACATCGTGTGCCATTACGCTTTGCACCTGGTGCCCAGTCGCCATCTCGTGAGTAGTCTGAATGCATTCGACTACCCAACAAGAGATAGTATCCATGGATGCGGTGCCATAACGAGTCAGTCCGTTTCTTGTACTTAGTCAAAGCACGGACCGGGCACCAGACACTGGCATCACGATCAAACCTAGTTAACTTCGGTATTATGATCGGTTTGCCAGGATATCTCAAAGATTGATTCTTTGACATAAACTCTGCTCTTGGCAGAAGACGCAGACCCTCTCCAGAGACAATAAATCGGTCCCTCTCTGCCGAAAGCGCATGGATCTCACTGCGCCTTCTAGCTGAGGAAGCTGCCAATAGAAAGACCGCCTTTAGAGTCAAATGGTTTAGACTAGCCGAACGCAGCGGTTCGAAAGGGTGCTTGGCCAGTACATTAAGCACTAAAGATAGACTCCAGGCTGGAATGACTACCGGTTGTCTCGGTCGGAGATTGCTCATTCCCTTCACCATCACATTTAACTGGGCCACCTCTGGACTATCCCTGTTGGCTAGACAAGGGATAACTGATGCCAAAGCTGACTTGTATCCAGCAATTGTGACGGGAGCTATTCCTAAAAAGAACAGCTCACAGAGAAAGTCTGCTATTTGCTGAATAGTGGATTGAAAGGTATCAATACCCTTTTCTTCACACCAGTCTGCAAATCTGTTAACCTTGTTGTTATATGACTTGATGGTTGACCTCCTTCTCGCAGCCGCGATGAAATCAGCAGCTTGTCGAGAAAAGCCTTCTGACGTGGAACGTTGTTTGATAACATCCACGCAGTCAATTTGAACATTTCGGGACGCTCGTGTAGGAGCGTCCCTTGGCCTGGGAGATTATGTTCGGAATCTCGGGCAACTGCACAGGATTTTCCACCAGCAGATCTAGTAGATCCGTGAACCACGCCCTGCTCGGCCAATACGGCGCTATTAGCAGGACCAGACACAGTTCCTCCCTGACCTTCACCAATACCTTTGGCAGAGGAATGGTGGGTGGGTACGCGTAAGCGTGCATCCCTCTCCAGCTTATCGCCAGAGCATCTGTATCGACGGCATTTGGATCTGGAATCGGCGA
The DNA here is from genome assembly GCA_034401795.1 of Chaetoderma sp. LZ-2023a. NCBI lineage: Eukaryota > Metazoa > Mollusca > Caudofoveata > Chaetodermatida > Chaetodermatidae > Chaetoderma > Chaetoderma sp. LZ-2023a. The sequence goes on along the minus strand of CM067361.1, from coordinate 383,341 downwards.
GACATAAGTCATGATTTGAGCATTTTCCCTTGTGGCGAACAAGTCCACGTTGTGTTTGCCCCAATGCTCGAAGATCCGTCGCAGAACTGGAGGGTTGAGGGACCATTCTGTTGGCAGAATTCTCTGTCTGCGAGACAAAGCATCCGCCAGAATGTTCAATCGGCCAGGAATGTGAGCTGCTTTCAAAACAACCGAGTAATTCCTGCACCATTGAATCAAGTGCCACACTTTGATACACAGAGTGGGCGACCTGGTCCCGCCTTGGCGATTTATGTATGACACTACTGTCGAATTGTCCGACCGTATCAATATCACCTTGCCCCTGATCATCGGAAGAAATTCTTCCAACGCCAGTTCCACTGCCATCATTTCCAACAGATTGATATGCAGCTGACTCTCCGGAAGAGTCCATGTGCCCGAGACCTCCAGGATGTATCACGGCTCCAGGAATCATATCGCATAGCATTCGGGGTATATTTACCAGTCAATATAAATTATACTCCTAACGAAAGCCGACACGATATGTGAAGAAACAACAAAATGTAAACAAACTGCTGTAGCACACGGTAAAACCGCAGACCACGCATCTACTCAAGAATTTTGAAACCACCGATCATTGCAAACTGATCGTGATCACACGTAAACGTGAACATTCCGAAGTTTCCGGTACCATTTTTAGTACGCAGCACCCAGAACAAGATGCACGAATTAATGAAAAATTTTCTTCACATAAACATCCGAGCATCACGGTTGTGACGTCACTCGCTCGGACCCTACGGAGAACGACGTCAGCCGATATTCGTGTTAGAAATACTGTAGCAAACACCTATTTTCATATCTGCCGATCGCCTGTTGGGGTTCAAAGAAGGCGATCATCTGGCATATCTCGTTGTTAGCACACGTCCCAGATTCTTTGGGGTCAGAAATTGGAACATGCGACACAACGAAATTTAGAGACCTAACTCTTTTAACTATGGATAATAAGGAATTATACAACCTGGTTATCATCGGCGGTATTCTCCATTTTATCCAGTTATATCCTTTCAAGAACGCACAAACTATCAAATCACAGACAAAAGACTTAGATTTCTTTTCAAAAAACTTTAAATCTCTCCCTGCAAAAAGCATGTATAGCTCTTGTTGCTATGAAAACAAGAATGAGCTCTATGGTAGACAGGTACTCGGCAGTTGGGAGCCGGGTACCCGGTTCCAAGGAGTCGGTAAAGCTTTCCAAGTATATAGTCCTAGAGCCAGCTGTCAAGGCCAGCTGTATATCAGAAGTAACAGAATGGTGAGTATTGATCGAAGGAGAATGAATATCCTCTAGTCTCCTCTCGCTGGACAACATTATTTCTTAGTGTTAGTATGCTTCCAGTTTATGGGTTGTATACCAGGGACAGAGCTGGCTTTCACAAATTGCTAGCTAATAGATTACCCAACTACCCTTATTCTTAGCCAAATCTGAACTATTTTAGCAAATGTTTTCCAATGTCTACGATCTATGACCACCAGGTACCCCTTCAACCAAACGCTGCATACCAGACACAAGATTATGTTGAATAGTTTGAAACTAATTTGCCTGGAAGCTGTTGCTGCCTAAGGCAGCAATGGTTTCCAGTCAAATTAGTTTCAAAATATTCAACAGGTGGCCAATATGGGTGATTTTTTATGAGATAGGATTTCAGGTTTTATTTGATTACAATAAAACATAATATATAAGTACTAGTTACATAAATTATTTATTATAAATATATAAGTACTAGTTACATAAATTATTTATTTTTAAGATGTTTTTTCAAAGTTAATTTTAATAATATTCTACTTTGAAATTATGTATGGTGTGATTTTAATCATTAGCCAAATATTTAGCCAATCCTGCATTCTATTAGCCCAATCTCAGTTTTACTGGCATTTGGCTAATTGGCGAATGGGTAGGTCTGTCCCTGGTATACATCATGCAACATTTTGTCTACATCGATCATGTCCCCATGGACTCTGTGGAAAGCCAGTCTATGGAGCTTAAGCCTCCTTAGCCTGTCTCCATGGCTAAGATCTTTGAAGCCTGGCACTTGCTTAATGGCTTGTCACTGGACATTTGTTCAATTCGGGCAAGCTGTGATTTTTGTGCGGACCCCATACAAATGCCACATAATCGAGATGCCTTCTTAGCAGTGCTTTATATAAAGGCTTTCTGGGTTAAATTCAATTATGTCCGTCTGATAATAGCAAACACACTTGCTGCTTTGTTGACCTTTTCGCAGATGTGTGTCTCAAAATTTACTCCTTTGTCTATTATGCCCTCTATGGCCTTTTCATGTTGGTTAGGTTGCATGTGTTTTCGTGTCAGCAGTGATGTGGTAATTACATTTTTCTGTCTTACCTGCCCAAAATGCATACTATCACATTTCTCCAGATGAAATCGATGTATAGCCATCTATTGGACCAATCTGCAAGATCATCCAAATGTATGGTCTTTCTCTTCAAAGATTGTCCGGAATATCTTGGTGTCATCTGCAATTGCAAACAGGTATATATCCGAGCTTACACGGCTTGACATGTCATTTATGTAAATGATAAACAGTAGGGCGGCGGGTGCTGGCCTAAAACATTTCTTTATGGGATTCCACTTTTTATATCCATTCAGCTTGATATCTCACCATTTATAATTACTTGCTGTTTTCGTTCACTAAGAAATGATTTAACCCATCCATGGATTGGGGCCGCTATGCTGTGGGCCTCCATTCTGTTCATGAGCCTCCTGTAAGGGATGGTCTCAAAGGCTTTCTTAAGCTCTAAGTAGATATCATCGAATGCATGCCAATCATCCATTCCTTTGTCCATTTATCAAGGATATGTAGAATGTGTAGTGTCGTCGATCTGCCACTTATGAAGTCAAATCGTTTTGAGATAAAGCCTTTTTACTAACAAATACTTCATAATATGATACCTGATTATTGTCTCAAGGATTTTACACAATATATTTGTTAAGCTCACTGACCTATAATTTCTCGCCTGTTTCTTATCAACATTCATATAGAGAGCTGATAATCTTGCTTCCTTCCATGCCGGTACTGTCTCTGTTCTCAACCTCTCCCCCTCCCTGCCCTGATAACATTCCCATATGGGGCCCACATGGGCCCCATATTGTTTCCATGTTCCATGTCGTTTTTCACCCACAGCCCATATATAGATAACGCAGCTTAGTGGGCTGATGTTGGGCCAATACTGGGCCGATACCTTCAGTATTGGCCTGGTATCAGCCCAGCATCGGGCCAGTAAGCTGCGTTATCAGGGTATATGGGACCCATATGGGCAAGATTTAAGTATCTTCATAGGACTTCTTAGGATTGAACTATGGACTCAGGCTATTACTTAGCTTCTATATCCACCTCCATTTATGAGCCACATCTGGGTAAATACTGAATTTAAGTCCAGATTTTAATAGCCTATATGGGACCCATATCGGTCCCATCTGGGCATTCCCAGATTCCAGATGTCCAGATCCACCCAATATGGTCCCATATAAGAATGTTATCTTCCAATTACTGGCCACCTTCAACTTGCTGACGATTATGCCAGTTTGCGTAGCACTTGTGCCAGTTCCATCAAGATCCTCTGGTGCATTTCATCCGATCCGGGTGACTTTGAGACATTTAGCGTCGCCAATCATGAGACTGCTTAATCACAACTCCAATGTGCCATAATCTAGTTTCGTAATAACATCTGGCAATAATGCAAAAAAAATAAATCGGGCAATCGAGCATATGTGAAGCCGAAACCAGCAAATTCGGTTAAACGCCTAATCGGTTAATAATTATCCTAATCTTGCATGTGTTTGTATCTTTGTGATTTTGGCGGCTGATAAGTCTTTAAACAGAGTCTCTGATTTAACGATTGAACATTTGAATTTTTATTTTAAACAATAACCATACAGTTACCAGTTTTCGGTAAACATCAATTAAAATCACCTTGGTCAAGTTCGATTCGCTAACTATAGTTTGATGGTTTACTGAACATGCGCAGTCTCTATGACAAGCCGAACGCTGAATAGTTAACTATAGTTCGCTGGTACCCGGTTCCCTATTCAATTACTATTGCAGAAAATTTGGAGCCGGGTACCAGTCTCCATTAATCCTTTCTGTCGTCTGTTTTGATGACCTACGAAAATGGGTTATTTTTGTCCGCTAAGACATCAAAAAGCATCCATATGGCATAAAGTGGGAAGGAATATGGGCTTGGGAACATTGACATACAATGGGAAAGCATAATTTCATCAAACCTATGTTATTTAGTGAAATATTTACACTTTTATATGCATCTATTCGTGGCAAGCGATCGGTGTCCACCATTTTGAAATTTACGCAAATATTGTGCTAACCATCTGAACCGAGGTCGGGTGCTCGGTTGACTATAGTTGACTAGCTAGTTAAAGACCAAGCACAACGGTAGCAAAAGTGGCTTTAATATACACGATTGTGCAATAAATAATATAATAAAATGTTTTATTTTAAAATATTACTCTGTTTTACGTTGTATTTTGCAATTCTGTGTTGTCCTCGAAAAAAACCGAAATAGAAACGCTCTATATTGTATGACGTCATCGGAGGGACCTATCGCTATCGTGCGAGGCGCAGTGCTAATAAGTCAGTGTGACCCTGTTGCGCGATCGCGGATTGTTGTCAAATATGCCTAACCGTTGTGTGGCTTGAAGCTGCGGTAATACTGCAAACCAAACAAATGGAATTTCGCTGCATATTTTCCAAATAAATAAAGTTTATAGGCTAGGGTGCAGTCGGTAAATTCCATACAAAGAGAGCCGATTTCCGCGAACCCAAAGATGGCTCAGTACAACAGCCGTCGTCCGCTCTCTGCATTTGGGCGCAGATTGTTTTCGAGTAGAAGCACAGATGGCTATACTGACTGGTTATTATATACACATAATTTGGAATGCTTATATAGATTAATTATGAAAAAATGCGCACCCCATTAGGCCTAAGAAAGCCCCCCCACCCCACACTTTCTTGCCAACAAAAACCGCAAGAAAAAAAAAATTCTATTTGCCCTACTACTACTACTACTACTTACGCCCTTTGTCTAAATATAAGGCCGGGTAACGTCAAATCACGACATCAAGAATTATTAACAGCTGTCTAGCTAGTCTATCTAGTTCAAAACCAGTAAATTAGGTCAATCGTCTAGTCATTTGCAGCAGAGACATACATAGTACGCCTATCTGTTTGCAATGCACTGTGTGATGCAACGCGGGTGTGAGGGGAGGGGCATAATTATGCATTGTGACCTATTAGTCGGAGAACACCAGAATTTAAACATATTGAATATTTTGAAAAATATTTGACTGGTAGCTGTTGCAGCAACAGGTTCCAACAAAACTGTTTTCAAAATATTCAACAGATTTCCTGTGCAGTGGTCATACTTCCTCTCTTTTTTTTTTTTCAGAGACCACTGACCTCTCTGTTAAGTAATAACATATTACACTGATCATCAGTTTGAGTATGTCTGATCCTAATGAAATTGGTTGCTGCCAAGAAAAGTAGGCTTAACAACCGACAAGTCAGAACCCCCACCCAACCCCCTTCAACACACACATACACACACACCATGCTTCACCAACAGTCCACACCACATCCAGAATTAAAAAAACAAGAGGCCCAAGGGGCTGTGGCGCTCACCTGGACCATTAGCATGTTAACCATTTGCATTTAAAGAGACATGATGGATAATTTTTGGAAAATCTAAGACTTTCACCCATAAAATTGATCAATCAAAATTCAGAATAGAAGTTCTGGATTCTACCATGATAAGGCCACTCTAGCCAAAGTTAGTTGAAATATGTAAAGCAGTTATAGTTTTTTCCCATAAAATCTAAGATTGTTTTTTCCCAAAAGTATATGTTTTATCATTTTGACAATTTCTGGTACATTTTTCATAAAATCAAAGATTTTCACCCCAAAGATTGAGGAATAAAAATTCTGAACTGTGGTTCTGGAGCCTACAACCATAGGGTCCTTCCAGCCAAATTTGGTTGAAATCGGCCAAGTGGTTAATGAGGAGTAGTGTCTGAAAGCAAAAGTTGACAGACACACGGCGGATGGTCGCCACGGCATAAGGAGATTTGCAAGGTGGATGTGGCGCATCCTTGGGCACAAAGTGAGAAAAGGTTTACCTACATGTGTCATTTACTGAAATTAACACTAGCCTGTTACCACTGTTAGCCCAAGGTTAGTACAAATTGACAAGTGTGAAGTAGAATTTGTGACTGACCACAACTCGGTGGCCTAGTAATAATTTAATAGCTAAAGCAAACCCTTTAATGTTCAAGGCAGTCAAAGACGTCATCTGAAGTGCTCTTGAGGAATGTCTTTGTGCCGACCAAGAGGACTATTTTTTTAAATTTTACGACTGGAATGACTGGCTAGATTACCGAACCAGTCATTACGGTGGTAAATTTAAAAAAAAGAGTTGGAATCTGGGTCCCCTAATTGTCAACCAATGTATTATGAACAATTAACAAAATATATAACTCATTTTACGCATCCCAATATATGTATTAATTAAGTGTATTGTGCTCATTGCCTCATGATGAAAAAATATACAAGATGCTGGTCAACCTTACCATCATTAGCGCTTCCGCAGTGGTCTTGATAAATGTCCATTTACAAAGCAAGACTATTTTTGAAAGTCTCTCCGGTGGTAAATTTTCAGAAGTAATCTCTTGGAGTCTTGGTCAGCAAATGGACACACCAGTACACTGTTTATAGCTCAGTTCTCTCACCCCAATATATATTGTTGTCAATAGTGTGAATAAATATATAAAAAGATGCTACTGTTGCATCATTCTGTCATGTCTGTAGTTGCCTCGATAATGTCCATTTGCAGACCAACTAAAGACTATTTTTTAAAGTTTACCACTGGAATGACAGGTTAGATTACCAAAACAGTCATTTCATTAGTAAATCTTCAAAAGTAGTCTTCTTCTGGAATCTTGGTCAGCAAATGGACATACACTGTATATGACCCAGTTCGCTCTGGCAACCCCAATATGTATTGCTCTCAATAGCCTATACTAAAAGATGTTGCAATATTTCCATTAGTGTTTGTGTACCGGTAGTCCTCTTCATAAATGCCCATTTGCAAACCAAGAAGACTATTTTTGAAAATTTACCGCTGAGATAACTGCTTAGTTTATGGAACCAGTGATATCATTGGTAAATTGTCAAAATAGTCATCTTAGTTTGAAAATAAATATTAAATTTTTCATCTTTCGCTAAGCATTTGCTAATCTGTGCCAATCCATGCTATCTAGATAAGTTTGTCTTTATTATCGTCCTAATATCATGGGCGTATATTTTGTCCTTGATTTCAAGTTGCATCTTGTCATTATTCACAACTTGTACAATTTATCACTCTGAAATATGAAGAAACGTATGAAATGAATAAACATGAAAAATAATTACATGAATAAATACTGCTGCATATCTCATTGACATAAGCTTCCTGTGTCTTAAAACTCTTAATTCCTTTCAATTTGAAACTGATTATAATCCAGGAAATAGAAAGTAACAACTGCGTTCTATGCGCATACTCGACGCCAATTGTTACATTGTTTCTTGATTCATCTTGTTTCCGACATCATCATTTCAATCACTAAATTTATAATGTTAATTTGTGATGAAGTTATCGAAATATCGAAACTTTTATTAGCCACCTATATTATTCAGAAAGTAGATCAGACTGACCTAGTAATTAGATGGATGGTAACTTTTGCCCAGAGGTACTCACTCACCCAGTTTGAAGTAAATAGCTCTAAGTATGGCCAAACATGCCACAATGGTAATATTGTTTCTCATTGAGCCCAATACTAGAGAAAATTAAAGAAGTCAAGAGAGGTACAATGAATCATTTTATTTAAATCAATGATTCTTTATAATAAGATAAAACATATTGACAGGCACGCACACCCGAGTCATTGGCACCGACCTCATTTCTGATACTTGGTGGTCTCTGCAGAAAGTGAATCCAGGTGAAATTAAAGAGCGAACGAATGACTGACTGGTTTATGAGCAGCCAATCCGAACTCACTTTGTTATCCCCCGAAGTCCAAAGCACCACCTAATCATCTACTGTGTACATACACACACAGTGACACGTGTTGCACACTCACACCAACGGCTTGAAACGCTTGAAATAAATATATCACAATTTTATGAGCTAAATCACAATGCGTGTACGGTGTTAGTATCGACAATAATAATAATAATAATAATAATGATGGTGACAATGAAGGTGATGATAGTAAAGTTCTATCAATGGAGTAACAATGATAATGATAAGACCGATGGCAGTGACAATGATTGTGATGATGGTGATGACTGCATCTTACTATGATGATGAGTGACAATGATGGTGATGACAACAGTGACATGATGAGAGTAACAATTATGGCGCTTACACTGTTGATTGTGACCGACAGGGCTGTATTTAATGGGGTGGGTGGGGGGGCAAGCGGGGCAAAAGCCCCCACAAGCAAGGGGCCCCCACAATTTTAAAATGAAAAAAAAATTATGCACTTTTTTGGAAGTTATAGGACATTTAAAGCAAACTTTATTAGTTTAGAACTCTTAATCATGCATTATAATTCTATTCTAATATTTGTGGGGGCCCCAATTCTTGTTTGGTGTTCGGCAACAATGTTAATTACGAAAATTTGCAAAATAAAATAATTTTACAACGAAAGAAAGCGCCATAATTCACCCTAAAAGTAGACTGTCTGGCTGTCTCAGAGCACCAAGATGTAAACAAAATGTATGTGGGAGGAACCCGAGACCCCCACTCATTTTTTGCCCCAGGGCACCCACATATCTAAATACGGCCCTGTTGACCGATAATGACAGTAAAAAGGCTGATGGAGATAATAGTACCAATAACAGAGATACATTTCTAGCTATGCCGTGTCCATTTTAGGTAAGCTCCACTCATGATTTGCCTGTGTTGGAACCGATCGAACCCTGAATTCCTAGAATACCATTATCAAGGTACCTACCTACACAGATAACCTCAGCTAACCTGATGAATATTTTGAAACTAATTTGACTGAGTGCTTTTCACATCAAGAGTATACTTACCTCCCTAATACTTTTGATATTGCTAAATATTGGCTTTCACTCAATAAAACACTCAGATTAAAAACAGTTAGGTGCCCCTACTGGGCAGGTAGTCAGAGGTAGTCCGGCGGATGCCAGCCCCACCACCGCGCATGCGCCGACTACCACTTCCTCTTTGCTAATTTATTGGCAGGGAGAACGCATGTACTTGTTGTTTTGCTGCAAGTTCACGAGTTTAAAACCTATTTCACGTCATATTTACCGAGTATATTATTGAGAAAGATGTCTGAGAGGGCAAATTCGCCGGATGAAGCGACGGGATCTCTTTATCAGGTGATTTCAATGATATTCTAGCGAGTTTTTCCCCGGTGTAATGTGTTTCCGGGACTCGTGGTTACGTGAGGAGCGCCTGTTTGAGTTGGTTTTTTCCAACATGGTGCTTTATAAGTCTAATTTCTCTTTGTGTTTATGTCCACAGGTATGGATTTGCATGACTACTGGACAGTTCAGCACAGGAGGGTTTGTTTTTCTCCACCACGGTTCCATTTCCTACTAATACTGTTAGGTTATCTAACCAAAAAGTCTATGTTCAGTGAGTTGGAGGCTTACTATAAAGGTCTTCTCACTTTGCCCTCTTGATCCAATTCCTTCCCCAAGGTGGAGAAAGGTGTAGAGACGTAGGCTTGGTGGAGTGCTCCAGTGCACCAAGGTGGATGGTTTGTCTATACAAGGTGTCAGGTATAGGAGTAATGATATGTGGTAAAATTAGTTGAAAAAATAATGACTGATTTTTTACCATTTTTTTATCATGGTGTATCTGATGATGTGTAGTCTGAATATCCTTTGGAGGATGTTCTAGGTATGAATACAATTCGTCTGGGCACTTGGATGCTTTTTGCGGATCGATTAATTTCTGTTAAGAGATTCATGACGTCATAATCGGCCTTGCGCTTTATTAACATTAAAGTTTTGTCCAACGCTGGTTTCTTCTTGATTAGTTATCCTTATGATCCTGTTCCTCTCTTTTAGTTTGGTTTTGAGTTTCTTCTAACCGTAACTAACTTGCTCATTGTCCTCGTCCTTTGTCCTGTTTCAGAGACCTGGTTGCCCGTCCTGTGGTCGTTTCCTTAAGGACCGTTTTGCGCCACATTTGTGCTTTAGCTGCAGTCCCTGTGGACTGTTGCTAAAATGCGATGTATGCAAGCATTGGGGGGTGGATCTAATGTCTGAATTTTTATCGTTGCAGGCGAGGGAGAAGGTCATGGAGGAAGAGAGGAAGGCGAAGAAGGAGGGTGTGAAAAAGGGTAAGAGGAAGGCCTCATCCGCGGTGGATATGGAGGCCTTCCGGTCCGAAATGTTGGGAGAGATGCAGAGGACGATAAAGGATTTGGTCCCAGAGTTGCTTCGCAGCATGCTGCCTGGGCCAGGTCTTTTGTCGTCCTCAGCATCTGCTTCGGAGCAGGTGATCCCCGCCTCTGAATCCGAGTTTCTTAGGTCCGGTCCGTTGTTCGATGTGGATTCAGAGGTGGCCCCCTTGTTGGGGGCGGTCCACGACCCTGGCAGCAGGCTTGGTGCCGCGCCGAGGGGCCGTGGACAACGGTTGTTGCTGGGACCCGCGGTCTGCTCTTCAGACCCTGGGTATCCGCGCGCCGCGGGTGTCAAGTCCTCCTATGGCACCTTCCCTGGCCAGTCCGGGTTAGCTCTCTTTGCTGACCCGGAGTCTAATCTTTCTGGCCAGGAGGAAGAGGATTACCTGCTAGGGTCGCCATCTGGGGACGTGGCCATGGAAGACGACGTCTGCGCACCCCTCGCAGGGAATGCAGGCGACGTGTTCCGTGGTTCTACTCGCGCAGGAGTAGAATTCACGGTCCAGAAGGTGACCCTGGGTGGTGCTGATGGCCAGGGTTACCGTATACCTCGGCTTGCCGAGAGTATTGCTGGTGCTGGCCAGGCCCGTGGTGGGGCGGTGTCTGCCCCGCGCTCTACCACGGCGCCTGCTCCTGGTCAAGCCAGGGAGTTTAGCATGCCTGTTCTTTCGGGCCTGCATGTTTTCCCTGGCTTGCCAGGGGTATCAGCATATCCGCCGTCGTTTTCAACTGCCGGCGCTCAGGAGGAGGACGAAGGCCCTCGTCTGGTAGAGCGCTCGCAGTTAGCCACGGAGGAGGATTGGTCGGACGCTTGCCAGTGGCTGGTTAGCGTTCGGCCAGATCTGCCCGTGGAGCAGTCGGCGATCCAGCGTGACCATAGGCCGTGGTTAGCTGGTAGACCGTCTGCCACCGCTATGCCATCTCTGCCGCTGGCTGAGCATGTCGTGGACATGTTCGAGGCGGCGGAGACGTCCATTAAGGCGAATGGGCGTCTCGCGAAGGCCCCTCGCGAGGTGGCTAGGCGTTGCCGCATCGTGCCCCTGGAGTACCAGCGGTACGGTGTGGTGCCTAAGCCGAGCGTGGATGATCGCGCGGCTTTGGGCGAAGATGCGCGGCCAGGCTCCCGTTCTGACACGGGTGTCCTGTGCTCGAACGCGTTGCGTTCGGCGAATACCGCGCTACGTGATGCGGAGGAGAGTGGGAGAGCTTCGATAGCTGCTCTCTCCCACGTCTCCCAGCTGTTACAGGGGGTGGTAACAGCATCCGCTTCACGTCAGCCAAGCCCGGTAACAGTCCAGAGAGCCATCCAGGATGGTATCAACCTGGCTCTGGACTGTTTGACGCGGGCGGTGACCAGGAGTGTCCGGGCGAGGCGCACGTTTGCCCTTGACAATCTGTGCCCGTCCCAGGACCTGTATAATAGGCTACTGCGAACGCCTATGACAGGTCCTGGTCTCTTTGGAGGTGAGGGATGTAGGCACCTCCAGGAGACGGTGACTCTGGTCAATAACCAGAGGGCGCTGCGTGAGCAGTTTGAGGTGCTCCGGCGGGAGCGCGTTCGCGCAGCACCCCCTGCGTATCGTCCCCTGCAGGCTCGAGGTGGCGCTGGCCAGGTCAGAGGCCAGACACCATTGCAGCGCCGGCCTCGGCCGCATGCGATTCGGCCAGCAGCGAGGGGGGCGCAGGCTCCCCAGGCGCAGCCAGCCAGGCAGCAGCCCGCGCACCGTGGTGCGCGCGGTGCTGGGCGGGGCGCGCGGGGATCTGGTCGCGGTAATCGGGCCTGATGGGCCGGTTACCGTAGTGGGAACCACGCCGGTGTTTCAGGCCGAGAAGACAGTGCCACTCTCGCTCTGCTTATGTCCACCTCTCTCCCTAGGTGGACCGGTGGGCGGCCGATTGGTCGGCCACTTGCCAGAGTGGAAGCGGTTGACTCAGGACCGTTTAGTCTTGCGATGGCTTTCAGTCGGGTATCGTCCCGATTGGATAACAGGCCCGCCATCGAGACTGTCTCTCGTGCCGATCTGGACTCCGATTCCGCGGGATCCAGATCAAAGGTTGTGTATAGAGGAGGAAATAAATTCCCTCATACAAAAGGAAGCCATCCAGCCGGCGCAGAGGTGCCCGGGCTTCTATTCAACCCTGTTCTTAGTAACGAAAAACACCGGAGGGTGGAGGCCGATTCTCAACCTCAAGCCATTGAACAAGTTCATAGAGACGCCCAGTTTCAAGATGGAGACTGTGCGCTCGGTGTTGGCGGGGTTAGAGCAGGGAATGTGGACAGCGTCAATAGATTTGAAGGATGCTTATTTCCACATTCCCATAGAGAGGAGTTTCCGTCGCTTCCTTAGATTTGCATTCCAGGGCAGACAGTGGGAATTCAGGGTATTACCCTTCAGAATTTCCACGGCTCCTCGGGTCTTCACCCGTGTGGTTCTCGTGATCACTGCATTCCTCCACAGGAGAAGCATAGCAGTCCACACGTACATAGACGACTGGCTGTTGAAAGCACACACCCGGGAAACGTTATCGGCCAATCTGGAGATTGTTTTGAAAACTCTCACGGACTTGGGCTGGATAGTCAATTTCCAAAAATCAGAGCTAACTCCATCCCAGAAGTTTGTTTACCTGGGCATGTTCTTCGATCTGGAGAGGGGATATGTTTATCCCACTCAGGAGAGGGTTCAAAGACTCATCTCAGTAATACAGTCGGTGTGCGACAGTCGTCATGTCCTGGCACGGGTTTACTTGAGAATGCTGGGGTTGATGGTTTCATTGGAACCAGTCATTCCGCAGGCCGCCTTGCGCAGGCGCCCGATCCAGTTGTTTCTCATGACACAGTGGACCCAGAGTTCAGGTTCGCTGGACTCGAACGTGTCAGTGTTGGCGCCTCTGATTCACCACCTGCAATGGTGGTTGAATACAGAGAATCTCTTGCCGGGGGTTTTGCTAACCCCTCCCCACCCTCAGGTGACTGTGTATACAGATGCATCGATGGAGGGCTGGGGAGCTTGTCTGGAAGAGTCCACAATATCAGGGCTTTGGGATCTGGATCAGTCCAAGGAACATATCAATCTACTAGAGCTAAGAGCAGTAGTCCTGGGCCTGGAACATTTCTTACAGAAAGTTCAGGGCAAGATTGTTCTAATTCGTTCAGACAACTCAACAGTAGTGACTTACATAAACCGCCAGGGCGGAACGAAGTCGCCCAGTCTCTGTATGATGACATGGAAACTGCTTTGTTGGTGCCTAGATCATGGGATCACCTTGAAGGCAGTTCATATTCCGGGAAGGCTAAATCTGCTAGCAGACTCATTGAGCCGAAGGATGACTGTCTTACCCACGGAATGGCAACTAAATCAATGTGTGGCGGATCGTCTGTTCGACCATTGGGGGAAACCCAACATCGATTTGTTCGCAACGAAGAAGAATGCGAAGATGACGACGTACGTCTCTCCGATTCCAGACCCAAGCGCTTTCGCAACAGATGCGTTAGCTATCAGCTGGGCGGGAATGTATGCATACGCATTCCCTCCAGCAATCCTGATTCCAAAGGTGCTTCAGAAAATCAGGCAGCAGGAGTGCCAAGTGCTTCTGATCGCCCCGGATTGGCCAAGCCGATCGTGGTATACGGATCTGCTGGACCTTCTGGTCTGCAATCCGGTTCCTCTGCCTCTGATGGACGACCTTATCTTCCAGGGCAAGGTCCTTCACGACAATCCGTCAATGTTCCGATTGACTGCGTGGATGTTGTCAAGGAATCTAGAATTAAGGAGGGCTTTTCTGAGCAAGCAGCCATGTTTATGGCCAAAGCCAGGAGGGGGTCAACCTCCAGAGCATATAATTATAAAATCAACAGATTTGCAGAGTGGTGCTCAAAAAGATGTATTGATCCAATGGATTCATCTATTCAGGTAGTAGCTGATTTCCTCTGTCACCTGTATGATGCCTATAGCCTCAAGCCTAACTCTATTGCTGGTTATAAATCAGCTTTAATGACTGTTATTCCTTGCTTGGCTAATAGGGGAAGTGATGAAGTAAGTACATTAAATGTATTAATTAAAGGCATGGGCAATCTAAGACCAAGGAATCCACCACTGATTCCAGTCTGGAGTTTATCTCTGGTGCTTCAGGTACTAGGAGATAAGCCTTTTGAACCACTTAGTTCCATTTCTATGAAAATGTTGACACTTAAAACTGTATTTTTAATTGCTGCAGCCTCGGCAAGGCGTAGGAGTGAAATTCACGCCTTATCAGCCGAGGATGACCGTTTTGTGGTTACAGGGGAAGGCCTTAAGCTTCTACCTAGGATTAATTTCTTGGCTAAGAATCAGTCATTGAAATATCCAGGTCAACCTATTTTTTTGCCATCTTTAACTAGATATGATCCTAATTCTAAAGTATGGTGCCCCGTACGGGCGCTGCTCCGGTACAAACAGCGTACTTCGGAGTGGCGTACCGACCAGTCAGCGTTATGGTTGTCATATATTGAACCCCATGGCAGGGCGTCGAAGGACACCATTTCCAGGTGGATTGTAGAATGTATTCAATTTTGTCACAAATCCGCCACCGGGAGACAGGTTGATGTGGCCAAGGCTCACAGTGTCCGCGGTGTAGTGGCATCCACTGCCCTGTTTAGTGGGGTCCCTGTGGATGACATTATGTCCGTCGCTCAGTGGCACTGTGAGTCAAGTTTTACAGACCATTACCTCCGTGACACCTCTAACCCTCTCGCCTTGTCGATTTTAAAACATTAATCGGTTGTTTAAATTTGTGAGGAGTGCTTCCGCATTGCTTATATACTTCGCAATTTAGCAATGGTAACAACCACTTGTCGGGACTGCATCAGGCTTCTCTACTAGAATCGTGATGACAGCTTCCAAGTTCAACAAGGTCAGTCTTGTGTGTTTGTTGTTCATTGTTACTTGTATTGTCACGTTACCCATTATTATTATTATTAATATGGTGATGGTTTGTGTGGGAGGTGGTTCATCATAGAGAGTATACGAAAATGAAGTTGTTCGTCTCTGTCCTATAGTACTTGGCACTAGTACGTAGAGAGCGCATATGACATTCGGTCATCTCTCATACATCGGTTGTGTTATCCGATGGTTTGTCTAATCCTGGCTGTGTTCTCACACATTTCAGACGTCATAAGTGCCTTAAACGCGTGAAAGCGTATAGGGAAGAGCTGGTCTTTTGACCTCGCCTCCCTCCCGCCAGATTCACTTTCGAATTCTGGCAATATCAAAAGTATTAGGGAGGTAAGTATACTCTTGATGTGAAATAAACGAAATCTAGGATTTCTTTTTTCACGAGAGAGTTGATACTTACCTCCCTAGATACGGACCCGGCCTCTCCGCCCCACAGAGGCTCGGTCTTCAGGCTCTTGGCAGTTGCATGCGTTAGCCAATAAATTAGTCAGAGGAAGTGGTAGTCGGCGCATGCGCGGTGGTGGGGCTGGCATCCGCCGGACTACCTCTGACTACCTGCCCAGTAGGGGCACCTAACTGTTTTTAATCTGAGTGTTTTATTGAGTGAAAGCCAATATTTAGCAATATCAAAAGTATTAGGGAGGTAAGTATCAACTCTCTCGTGAAAAAAGAAATCCTAGATTTCGTTTAGTTTCTGCCATAGTCAGCGCACAGTCAAATTAGTTTCAAAATTTTCAATAGAATCGGCAGAATGATTATTAAATAGTACATCTATCAGACATACAATTTGTACACTTGACGGACTATTTCAGCTTCATGACGGAGTATTTATCTCAAATATGATTGTGACATCATCCTACATGTGATGTAATTGATTATGACGCCATATACTTGAACGACAGATTAGAGTCATCCGTAATGATGGGCCTAACAATGGTGACTGTGACAATTATGATAGTTATAGTTTTATGGTGACCATGATTTATGTAACAATGAAGATAATAATGATGGCGGACAATGATAGAACTAATGATGCTGATTATGATGGTTTCAAATTTATGCTGACCATGACAATCCTTGTCCAACTTAGGTCAATAATAAAGGCAATCTGTTGAATATTTTGGAAAAGGTTTGACTGGAAGGCATTGATGTCTAAGGCAGCAATGGCTTCCAGTTAAATTATTTTCAAATTCTTCAACGGAATATAATTTTAGGTATTATGCATTGGACAGAAAAATTCTTATTTTCGGTAAGTAGGCCTACCTGTGAGTGTCAATGTAGATTGTAGTTTTATTATCACAGTGACACAGCAAAAGTGACAGCATGATAAAACATAAAGAAACAAGATGACAAACACAACCGAGGACATAACAAGCCAATGTCTTTGTCATATGCCTCGTAGATGATGATGATTTATGTTAGATGACACGCCCTCTTTGTCCGTTTTAATGACACACAGTCTCTTTGTCCTTTTTAGCCACCCAAATCATCATCAACCAGATTTAGGTTATGGACGCTCCAATAGGCTAGGTACGGATTGACCGGTACGGTTTTGTTACGGAATCATTACAAAGTATAAGGCCTGTATGGCCTTTTGTTGGTCAAAATATTTGAGCTTAAAACTAACCATCACTATTTCCGGTTACGGTTAATAAACGTTTGTGACGTGTGTCATGTAGATATGATGGATATATATATCTACACATCTTATGTATTCATAATAACATATTATACATATATACACATTTACACTTCTAGACAGTACAAGGCGCATGAAAATCACATGTTCACCTGTGCTTAAATCATGGAAACAAAGTAGGCTATACATTCTACTAGGTACTGACAGTCCCTGCCAGTTTCGTATAAACGGTTGTACACATGTGGATTCAAATACTGGATCTGAAGGCGATTTCTCCAGCAGATTTGCCGAAGCGGTTACACAGACTTCAGGTATGCTCGGCTACAAATGATTAACCAGTCGGGACAGCATCTGTCTTGAACATGCGTATGGCTCCAGTATATCTATATTTCAGTAATTGTAGTAAGACAAAGCGTAGCGACTTCCCAGGCCACGTTTGGACTGCTTCGAGTTTTCTGTTTGTAAACAATTAATTAATTATTGGTTTGTAATAATGAAGCATGACCTTTGCATGTGTGGAGGTTTTGTATTTGTCACTACAACAGCAAGCATTGTCCCATCACAACATGTAAGTTTTGACTAAAACTAAAACAAACTGTGCAAATTATTGTCTATTTTCTAATACGCAGCCTATATATAGATACTTTATAATTTAATGCGGCAGATATAATACAATATTAGCTCATATAGAAAAACCAATAACTGGTTTGTAATTTACTGACCAGTCTACGTTCTGAAGTCGCGCATTTCTGTCGTCCATGCCAGTTCAACTCGTCTGCTAGTACCTGTTCGAAATCTGGTAACGGTTCAAATTGGTTTGATCTACGCCTAAATTCGGCACTTCATCGCCATCTTCAGGCTCTGAGTCACTATTTCCCTCAGATATGAGTTCATACTCGTTCTAGTGAATGCTGCCTGGAGAATATGCCGAGAAATATTCCCGTTGTTTGAGTAAATTTCCATTTTCAGCGATGAAAGAGTTTTTGTAACAGAAATGCAGGTCCCTCCGATGACGTCACATCCCTGTTTTGACGCTAGTACTTCCGTTTCAGTTTCGTTTTTGGGAAGGTACGGAAATAGGCACTTTCGACGAAGAATTTACAGAATTATCTGTATCCTATGACAATATGATATTGTAATTTTTTTAGTCCGTATATGTTGCGTTATTTGCACGTATCAGAACACAAATCTCGCTGCGTATAGTACTTGGTCTTTAACTATTTGAAGTTCGACTGGTACTCTAGTTAGCTATAGCTAACTATGGTTAGGAGTCAAACTTTACCCTTGTATGCTTGTTACTGTTAGCTCACCTGGCCCAAAGATGTACTTATAAATTTAAATTAATTTTTTTAATTGCGAGATTGAATTGAGACACATATGCCTATTTCACGCACACTATCTAGCTATTCTAGCTAAGGTCATAGACAAGTGGCTACATATACTTGACAATGGTGAAAGCATAGCTGTGGGTTACTTCGATTTTCTAAAAGCATTCGATAAGGTACCCCACCAGAGACTTGCTCATAAACAGAACATATATAATCTCAATCCTAAACTTATTAAGTGGATAGAAAGCTTTTTGTCAGGTCGCAGCCAGAGGGTTATTGTTAATGGGCAACCATCAGAATGGAAGCCGGTATCCAGTGGAGTCCCGCAGGGGTCAGTTCTGGGACCAGTACTGTTCATCCTATGCATTAATGATTTTCCTGATGTGGTAAGCAACACTAGTGAATTATATTTATATGCCGATGATACCAAACTTTTTCATGGCATTAAGTCAGTAGATGATTGTAATGAGATACAATCTGATATATATTCACTAAATGACTGGACTAATAAATGGCTATTACATTTCAATAACGAAAAGTGTACAATTATGAGAATTGGTAATACCACTATTACCAATTACAGTTATACAATGACTAAAATTGGGTCTCCAATTAACTATACCGAGTTTGAAAAAGACATTGGTGTTATTATTGATACTAAGCTGTCTTTTCAGAAACACATATTAGATAAGTTTAATAAAGCAAATTCCATAATGGGGGTTATAAGACGAACATTCGTATTTCTAGATATAAAAACATTCAAAACTCTTTGCACATCACTGGTAAGACCACATCTAGAATTCGCTAACCAGGTTTGGAGTCCATATCTCAAAAAGCATATGGATTTGTTAGAAAATGTCCAGCGCAGAGCATCCAAAACTGTTCCAGGATTGTCACACCTAAACTATGAAATGAGGCTTAGAAAACTTAACATACCAACACTTGCATATCGTAGATTAAGAGGCGACATTATAGAAGCTTATAAAATAATAACAAAAAAGTATGACCCAGATGTATGCGATTTCTTGGAACTAAGACAAGAATCTATAACCAGAGGGCATAGTTTAAAATTGTATAAACCTCAGCCCCGCTTAAACATCCTAAAATACTCCTTTAAGTATAGAGTGGTGAACATATGGAATAGCCTCCCATCCCATGTAATAGAAGCACCAACAATAGCATCATTTGAGAGGAGACTTGATAAACTGTGGGCTACCCAACCAGTATATTACGACTATTATGTTGCCGACATAAACACAGATTATTATCATGCTGACATATAAGGAAATTTAATTGTTTTTAAAATCTGTCATAACAGGCTAGTAGCAGCCTACTTACAGAAATAGAATGTGATTGATTGATTGATTGATATTCTACTTCGAATAATACTTACCAGATGTACTATTATGATAATGTCCATTATCTAGTCTAGCTCAAAATAAACAATTAAAAACTCCGCACTCTCCTGGTCCTGCCCATACTGTGTCCAGGAATTACCATAGCCGCAGGTACCGAGTCAATTCCCAATCACAGTCAGATTTGTCTATTTTGCTCGACCTGAAAGTCGTGGTTTTTTAGTCGGCTTGAAATTTACTAATTTCCGCGCAGTTTAGCTGTTTCGGAGTGGTTCATTGTTGGAAACATGGAAAGAAAAGGAAAATCATCACAGGGGCAGGTTGTATCAATCTAGAATTTATACATTCGTGCCGTAATGACTGTTTGAATTTTCTTAAAATGGCACATTGTTTTAAAATGGTAGCCATTGTTGGAGTCACTCCGGTACTCGTTAACTGTTTAATTTTATCCGGGTACTCGGTTAATTTCTCTTACGACTCGGTTCCTTCCGAGATGGATACGCCCGTAGCCAAGATGGCGGCGCCCATGATTAACGTTTGTTTTGGCTGGCGTGTCTATGCACTCTGTTTTTAAGCCGATCTTTAGCTATCGCTTCATTGTCGAGGGTGTTTGTAGCGATCAGTCCTATTTTCTTGGCTATTTTAATGATTAATTAATTACCAAGTCGTGTTTATTAAATTTCACTCAAAAAGTTTCAAATATTTCCTGCCTAAAGACTTGATTATCATTAATTTAAGAGAAAGTTAATGTTTTTTAAGTAATTATAAATTGCAATCAAGTCAACTATGCGTGTTGCTCGTCATTGTATGTCATGTGCAGCATTTTAATTCTTACTCTGTGTTCGCAGAAAGCCCAAAACCAGGACACGCTGTGTCAGAAGTGTACCTGTTCATGAAGCGCAAATACTCGGGTCATCACTGTGTGGCTTGCGCGAAGTGCGAGGTTGGAAGTCATTGTGATGTGTGTGCGAAGTGGTCGTCGGAGTTGGTGGCGGAGTTCAATCGTGATCAACGTACACGTTTGGAGAGGATCGCGAGGGATAAGGCGGCCAAGCTGGATCAGGCATCAGTAAACGGTCTTGAAGAGCGTCTGAACGAGCGTATGGACTCAGCATTGGGTGTATGGGCGGCCCAGTTCAAGGTGATGTTCGAGTCCTTACAGTCCACAGTCCCGGCGATGCAGGCTGGTGCAGGGCAACCTATCGGTTGTCCGGCCAGTTCTGTGGAGGGACATGCACCTGTCATTCCTTCGGTCGTGGCTCAAGAGTCGACGGCGGAGGATGAAGATCTGCTTATGGAAGATTCCGGCATGCCAGATCTTTCAGTGGCGGTAGGACCGAGTACGTCCCAAGGGTCTCCGGGTTATGTACGGGTCTGCCAGCCGGGTGGTGATGTCGACATTCCGTCTGGCATATTTCACACAGACCTCGCTCAACCCACATTGTCGGTGGAGCATGGTTTATGGTTCCCGGCGGCATCCCGGCGGCTGTAGGTGCAGCTCCTCTCGAGTTCCGTTGTCTACTGCGGGTAAAGCGGCTGTAGTCCCGGCTCCTGTGCTGGATTCGCTGGACTGCGGTGAATCCGTGTCCGGCGATTCGATCGATACTGGTGCCGAAAGTAGTCATGCTATGGACTCACTTTATGTTGAAAGGAATGAGGTCCATGGTTCTCAGCATGGATCGTCAGTGACCTACTCCTCTAAGGATGAGAGGGAGGATGAGAATGGTGGTCCATTGCTGGACAAATCCTCATTCTGCACCAAAGCTGAATGGGTGCAGGTCCTTGGCTGGATGTCCAACCGTCTCGGGTTGGCATCGGATCAAGGGTCTCAGCGCGATGGAGCAGATGTCAGAGCGAGCGGCTAGCGCTCTGTCAAGTGGCTCTTCGGCCATGCCGACGCTCCCTATGGACACGTAAACTTCTGACATGTTGGAAGTTACGGCGTATCGTCTGGTTTAGCCATATTATTCATTGCCAAAGGCCCCAAAGGGGATAAGGAGCAGGGTCTGCTTTCCAGAGCAGGCCTATCATCAATATGCCCGGGTTCCACAGCTTTCCATTGGGGAGAGAGAGGCATTGAATAGGCCGTTGGCTGGTAAATCGAAGGGTCGTTCTCGTCCCTTAGTTTCCCAGGCCAATAAGGATCCTTTTAATGAGTTAACGCTCATTGAGGATGCGGCGAGGCAGCTATGGCTGCACTCTCGCACGGCTGTTCCGTCCTGCAGGGTATGCTGACCTGCATGGCGGAAGGTGGGGAAGTGCCAGAGGCTGCTCCTGGGGTTGTCCGGGACACCATGCGCTTGTCTGGCCAGGGTGATCACCAGATTGTGTAGAACTAGGACCTGAGGGTAGGGCTGCGTTATCTTCTGCGCCTTTCATTGGTCCAGGTTTGTTCGGCGGCTCGGCACGACAAGCCTTATCCAAGGTCGCGTCAATGGTCGCAGAGCAGGAAGTAGTCGGCAAGTCATGGAAGTCAACGAAGAGGACTCAGCTGCAGCAGTCCTATAAGCAGCATCGGCAAGAGCAACAGAGGCAGCACCAGAGATCGCCCTTCCGTCCGTCTGGCCGTGATGCCCATCGGGCATCCAGATCACAGGGACCTGGCTGTTCATCCTCATATAAGTCCTCCAATAAGAAGCCGTATGAGGAGGACAGGATGGGTGGCAGTGGTTATCGTAAGGATAGGCGTGGTGGCGGTCCCAGACCGTTATATTCCAAGAAACCGCGGGGCGGCTGTGGAGGATGGTCCTGACGGGTTTCCGGCGGGATCCATTCCGGTGACGTCAGGAACGAAGGGAGTCGAGAATCTTCACCTAAGCGAATTAGCGTCTTATTGTGCAATATCGACTGCCAGATATGTGCAGATTCCTACCATCGGAGGCAGACTTCAACTGTTCTCAAGCCAATGGGAACAGGTCGTGCAAGATTGTTTAGTCTGTCAGTGGTTAAGAAACAGCTACGAACCAGACTGGCTCATCCATCAATCGTTAGTTCCGTTAACATCGACTCCAGTTTGGACTCCCATTCCAAGGGAATCCGATCGTCTAGATGCCATTTGCTCAGAAATCAAAGATCTTCAGGTGGAAGAACGCAATTCATCTAGTCCGCAATCAATCCTCCCTAGGCTTCTATTCGATGATGTTCCTCGTTCCGAAACATACCGGCGGTTGGAGACCAATTCTCAATCTCTAACCATTGAACAGATTTATTCTTTCTCCAGATTAGAAGTTTCAGATGGAGACTGTAGCAGCGGTGATGACGGGGCTGAGAAAAGGCATGTGGGCAGTATCGATAGATCTGAAGGATGCATATTCTCATATTCCAATGCCAATTCCTTTTCAGAAATACCTTCGCTTTGCATTTCAAGACAATGTTTGGGAATTCAATGCGCTTCCGTTTGGTCTGACCACAGCCCCGAGGGTTTTCACCAAAGTGGTTATCGCCATGTCTTCTTATCTTCGCAGGAGAACCATAGCTGTTCACACTTACATAGACGACTGGCTGCTGAAGGCTCGGTCTTCAGGCTCTTGGCAGTTGCATGCGTTAGCCAATAAATTAGTCAGAGGAAGTGGTAGTCGGCGCATGCGCGGTGGTGGGGCTGGCATCCGCCGGACTACCTCTGACTACCTGCCCAGTAGGGGCACCTAACTGTTTTTAATCTGAGTGTTTTATTGAGTGAAAGCCAATATTTAGCAATATCAAAAGTATTAGGGAGGTAAGTATCAACTCTCTCGTGAAAAAAGAAATCCTAGATTTCGTTTAGTTTCTGCCATAGTCAGCGCACAGTCAAATTAGTTTCAAAATTTTCAATAGAATCGGCAGAATGATTATTAAATAGTACATCTATCAGACATACAATTTGTACACTTGACGGACTATTTCAGCTTCATGACGGAGTATTTATCTCAAATATGATTGTGACATCATCCTACATGTGATGTAATTGATTATGACGCCATATACTTGAACGACAGATTAGAGTCATCCGTAATGATGGGCCTAACAATGGTGACTGTGACAATTATGATAGTTATAGTTTTATGGTGACCATGATTTATGTAACAATGAAGATAATAATGATGGCGGACAATGATAGAACTAATGATGCTGATTATGATGGTTTCAAATTTATGCTGACCATGACAATCCTTGTCCAACTTAGGTCAATAATAAAGGCAATCTGTTGAATATTTTGGAAAAGGTTTGACTGGAAGGCATTGATGTCTAAGGCAGCAATGGCTTCCAGTTAAATTATTTTCAAATTCTTCAACGGAATATAATTTTAGGTATTATGCATTGGACAGAAAAATTCTTATTTTCGGTAAGTAGGCCTACCTGTGAGTGTCAATGTAGATTGTAGTTTTATTATCACAGTGACACAGCAAAAGTGACAGCATGATAAAACATAAAGAAACAAGATGACAAACACAACCGAGGACATAACAAGCCAATGTCTTTGTCATATGCCTCGTAGATGATGATGATTTATGTTAGATGACACGCCCTCTTTGTCCGTTTTAATGACACACAGTCTCTTTGTCCTTTTTAGCCACCCAAATCATCATCAACCAGATTTAGGTTATGGACGCTCCAATAGGCTAGGTACGGATTGACCGGTACGGTTTTGTTACGGAATCATTACAAAGTATAAGGCCTGTATGGCCTTTTGTTGGTCAAAATATTTGAGCTTAAAACTAACCATCACTATTTCCGGTTAAGGTTAATAAACCTTTGTGACTTGTGTCATGTAGATATGATGGATATATATATCTATACATCTTATGTATTCATAATAACATATTATACATATATACACATTTACACTTCTAGACAGTACAAGGCGCATGAAAATCACATGTTCACCTGTGCTTAAATCATGGAAACAAAGTAGGCTATACATTCTACTAGGTACTGACAGTCCCTGCCAGTTTCGTATAAACGGTTGTACACATGTGGAATCAAATACTGGATCTGAAGGCGATTTCTCCAGCAGATTTGCCGAAGCGGTTACACAGACTTCAGGTATGCTCGGCTACAAATGATTAACCAGTCGGGACAGCATCTGTCTTGAACATGCGTATGGCTCCAGTATATCTATATTTCAGTAATTGTAGTAAGACAAAGCGTAGCGACTTCCCAGGCCACGTTTGGACTGCTTCGAGTTTTCTGTTTGTAAACAATTAATTAATTATTGGTTTGTAATAATGAAGCATGACCTTTGCATGTGTGGAGGTTTTGTATTTGTCACTACAACAGCAAGCATTATCCCATCACAACATGTAAGTTTTGACTAAAACTAAAACAAACTGTGCAAATTATTGTCTATTTTCTAATACGCAGCCTATATATAGATACTTTATAATTTAATGCGGCAGATATAATACAATATTAGCTCATATAGAAAAACCAATAACTGGTTTGTAATTTACTGACCAGTCTACGTTCTGAAGTCGCGCATTTCTGTCGTCCATGCCAGTTCAACTCGTCTGCTAGTACCTGTTCGAAATCTGGTAACGGTTCAAATTGGTTTGATCTACGCCTAAATTCGGCACTTCATCGCCATCTTCAGGCTCGGAGTCACTATTTCCCTCAGATATGAGTTCATACTCGTTCTAGTGAATGCTGCCTGGAGAATATGCCGAGAAATATTCCCGTTGTTTGAGTAAATTTCCATTTTCAGCGATGAAAGAGTTTTTGTAACAGAAATGCAGGTCCCTCCGATGACGTCACATCCCTGTTTTGACGCTAGTACTTCCGTTTCAGTTTCGTTTTTGGGAAGGTACGGAAATAGGCACTTTCGACGAAGAATTTACAGAATTATCTGTATCCTATGACAATATGATATTGTAATTTTTTTAGTCCGTATATGTTGCGTTATTTGCACGTATCAGAACACAAATCTCGCTGCGTATAGTACTTGGTCTTTAACTATTTGAAGTTCGACTGGTACTCTAGTTAGCTATAGCTAACTATGGTTAGGAGTCAAACTTTACCCTTGTATGCTTGTTACTGTTAGCTCACCTGGCCCAAAGATGTACTTATAAATTTAAATTAATTTTTTTAATTGCGAGATTGAATTGAGACACATATGCCTATTTCACGCACACTATCTAGCTATTCTAGCTAAGGTCATAGACAAGTGGCTACATATACTTGACAATGGTGAAAGCATAGCTGTGGGTTACTTCGATTTTCTAAAAGCATTCGATAAGGTACCCCACCAGAGACTTGCTCATAAACAGAACATATATAATCTCAATCCTAAACTTATTAAGTGGATAGAAAGCTTTTTGTCAGGTCGCAGCCAGAGGGTTATTGTTAATGGGCAACCATCAGAATGGAAGCCGGTATCCAGTGGAGTCCCGCAGGGGTCAGTTCTGGGACCAGTACTGTTCATCCTATGCATTAATGATTTTCCTGATGTGGTAAGCAACACTAGTGAATTATATTTATATGCCGATGATACCAAACTTTTTCATGGCATTAAGTCAGTAGATGATTGTAATGAGATACAATCTGATATATATTCACTAAATGACTGGACTAATAAATGGCTATTACATTTCAATAACGAAAAGTGTACAATTATGAGAATTGGTAATACCACTATTACCAATTACAGTTATACAATGACTAAAATTGGGTCTCCAATTAACTATACCGAGTTTGAAAAAGACATTGGTGTTATTATTGATACTAAGCTGTCTTTTCAGAAACACATATTAGATAAGTTTAATAAAGCAAATTCCATAATGGGGGTTATAAGACGAACATTCGTATTTCTAGATATAAAAACATTCAAAACTCTTTGCACATCACTGGTAAGACCACATCTAGAATTCACTAACCAGGTTTGGAGTCCATATCTCAAAAAGCATATGGATTTGTTAGAAAATGTCCAGCGCAGAGCATCCAAAACTGTTCCAGGATTGTCACACCTAAACTATGAAATGAGGCTTAGAAAACTTAACATACCAACACTTGCATATCGTAGATTAAGAGGCGACATTATAGAAGCTTATAAAATAATAACAAAAAAGTATGACCCAGATGTATGCGATTTCTTGGAACTAAGACAAGAATCTATAACCAGAGGGCATAGTTTAAAATTGTATAAACCTCAGCCCCGCTTAAACATCCTAAAATACTCCTTTAAGTATAGAGTGGTGAACATATGGAATAGCCTCCCATCCCATGTAATAGAAGCACCAACAATAGCATCATTTGAGAGGAGACTTGATAAACTGTGGGCTACCCAACCAGTATATTACGACTATTATGCTGCCGACATAAACACAGATTACTATCATGCTGACATATAAGGAAATTTAATTGTTTTTAAAATCTGTCATAACAGGCTAGTAGCAGCCTACTTACAGGAATAGAATGTGATTGATTGATTGATTGATATTCTACTTCGAATAATACTTACCAGATGTACTATTATGATAATGTCCATTATCTAGTCTAGCTCAAAATAAACAATTAAAAACTCCGCACTCTCCTGGTCCTGCCCATACTGTGTCCAGGAATTACCATAGCCGCAGGTACCGAGTCAATTCCCAATCACAGTCAGATTTGTCTATTTTGCTCGACCTGAAAGTCGTGGTTTTTTAGTCGGCTTGAAATTTACTAATTTCCGCGCAGTTTAGCTGTTTCGGAGTGGTTCATTGTTGGAAACATGGAAAGAAAAGGAAAATCACCACAGGGGCAGGTTGTATCAATCTAGAATTTATACATTCGTGCCGTAATGACTATTTGAATTTTCTTAAAATGGCACATTGTTTTAAAATGGTAGCCATTGTTGGAGTCACTCCGGTACTCGTTAACTGTTTAATTTTATCCGGGTACTCGGTTAATTTCTCTTACGACTCGGTTCCTTCCAAGATGGATGCGCCCGTAGCCAAGATGGCGGCGCCCATGATTAACGTTTGTTTTGGCTGGCGTGTCTATGCACTCTGTTTTTAAGCCGATCTTTAGCTATCGCTTCATTGTCGAGGGTGTTTGTAGCGATCAGTCCTATTTTCTTGGCTATTTTAATGATTAATTAATTACCAAGTCGTGTTTATTAAATTTCACTCAAAAAGTTTCAAATATTTCCTGCCTAAAGACTTGATTATCATTAATTTAAGAGAAAGTTAATGTTTTTTAAGTAATTATAAATTGCAATCAAGTCAACTATGCGTGTTGCTCGTCATTGTATGTCATGTGCAGCATTTTAATTCTCACTCTGTGTTCGCAGAAAGCCCCAAACCAGGACACGCTGTGTCAGAAGTGTACCTGTTCATGAAGCGCAAATACTCGGGTCATCACTGTGTGGCTTGCGCGAAGTGCGAGGTTGGAAGTCATTGTGATGTGTGTGCGAAGTGGTCGTCGGAGTTGGTGGCGGAGTTCAATCGTGATCAACGTACACGTTTGGAGAGGATCGCGAGGGATAAGGCGGCCAAGCTGGATCAGGCATCAGTAAACGGTCTTGAAGAGCGTCTGAACGAGCGTATGGACTCAGCATTGGGTGTATGGGCGGCCCAGTTCAAGGTGATGTTCGAGTCCTTACAGTCCACAGTCCCGGCGATGCAGGCTGGTGCAGGGCAACCTATCGGTTGTCCGGCCAGTTCTGTGGAGGGACATGCACCTGTCATTCCTTCGGTCGTGGCTCAAGAGTCGACGGCGGAGGATGAAGATCTGCTTATGGAAGATTCCGGCATGCCAGATCTTTCAGTGGCGGTAGGACCGAGTACGTCCCAAGGGTCTCCGGGTTATGTACGGGTCTGCCAGCCGGGTGGTGATGTCGACATTCCGTCTGGCATATTTCACACAGACCTCGCTCAACCCACATTGTCGGTGGAGCATGGTTTATGGTTCCCGGCGGCATCCCGGCGGCTGTAGGTGCAGCTCCTCTCGAGTTCCGTTGTCTACTGCGGGTAAAGCGGCTGTAGTCCCGGCTCCTGTGCTGGATTCGCTGGACTGCGGTGAATCCGTGTCCGGCGATTCGATCGATACTGGTGCCGAAAGTAGTCATGCTATGGACTCACTTTATGTTGAAAGGAATGAGGTCCATGGTTCTCAGCATGGATCGTCAGTGACCTACTCCTCTAAGGATGAGAGGGAGGATGAGAATGGTGGTCCATTGCTGGACAAATCCTCATTCTGCACCAAAGCTGAATGGGTGCAGGTCCTTGGCTGGATGTCCAACCGTCTCGGGTTGGCATCGGATCAAGGGTCTCAGCGCGATGGAGCAGATGTCAGAGCGAGCGGCTAGCGCTCTGTCAAGTGGCTCTTCGGCCATGCTGACGCTCCCTATGGACACGTAAACTTCTGACATGTTGGAAGTTACGGCGTATCGTCTGGTTTAGCCATATTATTCATTGCCAAAGGCCCCAAAGGGGATAAGGAGCAGGGTCTGCTTTCCAGAGCAGGCCTATCATCAATATGCCCGGGTTCCAGCTTTCCATTGGGGAGAGAGAGGCATTGAATAGGCCGTTGGCTGGTAAATCGAAGGGTCGTTCTCGTCCCTTAGTTTCCCAGGCCAATAAGGATCCTTTTAATGAGTTAACGCTCATTGAGGATGCGGCGAGGCAGCTATGGCTGCACTCTCGCACGGCTGTTCCGTCCTGCAGGGTATGCTGACCTGCATGGCGGAAGGTGGGGAAGTGCCAGAGGCTGCTCCTGGGGTTGTCCGGGACACCATGCGCTTGTCTAGCCAGGGTGATCACCAGATTGTGTAGAACTAGGACCTGAGATGAGGGCTGCGTTATCTTCTGCGCCTTTCATTGGTCCAGGTTTGTTCGGCGGCTCGGCACGACAAGCCTTATCCAAGGTCGCGTCAATGGTCGCAGAGCAGGAAGTAGTCGGCAAGTCATGGAAGTCAACGAAGAGGACTCAGCTGCAGCAGTCCTATAAGCAGCATCGGCAAGAGCAACAGAGGCAGCACCAGAGATCGCCCTTCCGTCCGTCTGGCCGTGATGCCCATCGGGCATCCAGATCACAGGGACCTGGCCGTTCATCCTCATATAAGTCCTCTAATAAGAAGCCGTATGAGGAGGACAGGATGGGTGGCAGTGGTTATCGTAAGGATAGGCGTGGTGGCGGTCCCAGACCGTTATATTCCAAGAAACCGCGGGGCGGCTGTGGAGGATGGTCCTGACGGGTTTCCGGCGGGATCCATTCCGGTGACGTCAGGAACGAAGGGAGTCGAGAATCTTCACCTAAGCGAATTAGCGTCTTATTGTGCAATATCGACTGCCAGATATGTGCAGATTCCTACCATCGGAGGCAGACTTCAACTGTTCTCAAGCCAATGGGAACAGGTCGTGCAAGATTGTTTAGTCTGTCAGGGGTTAAGAAACAGCTACGAACCAGACTGGCTCATCTATCAATCGTTAGTTCCGTTAACATCGACTCCAGTTTGGACTCCCATTCCAAGGGAATCCGATCGTCTAGATGCCATTTGCTCAGAAATCAAAGATCTTCAGGTGGAAGAACGCAATTCATCTAGTCCGCAATCAATCCTCCCTAGGCTTCTATTCGATGATGTTCCTCGTTCCGAAACATACCGGCGGTTGGAGACCAATTCTCAATCTCTAACCATTGAACAGATTTATTCTTTCTCCAGATTAGAAGTTTCAGATGGAGACTGTAGCAGCGGTGATGACGGGGCTGAGAAAAGGCATGTGGGCAGTATCGATAGATCTGAAGGATGCATATTCTCATATTCCAATGCCAATTCCTTTTCAGAAATACCTTCGCTTTGCATTTCAAGACAATGTTTGGGAATTCAATGCGCTTCCGTTTGGTCTGACCACAGCCCCGAGGGTTTTCACCAAAGTGGTTATCGCCATGTCTTCTTATCTTCGCAGGAGAACCATAGCTGTTCACACTTACATAGACGACTGGCTGCTGAAGGCGGGGAATCCAGTCACTCTGCGCAACAATCTTCAGGTAGTCCTAGCCTTACTAAAGGACCTAGGATGGATTGTGAATCTAGAGAAATCAGAATTGACTTCCTCCCAGGAGTTTGTTTATCTGGGGATATCTTTCAATCTCAGGGACGGTGTAGCTTTTCCGGCGGAGAGCAGAGTCAAGAGTTTGATTGCCGTATTGGAGTCAGTTTCTCTAGGAGCTTTTCTGACGGCGCGCCAATTTCTCAGAATACTGGGTTTGCTAGTATCTCTAGAGATAGTGGTTCCTCATGCGGCACTCAGGCGCAGGCCGATTCAGATGTATCTAATGTCATTCTGGTCTCAGAGAACAGATCCGTTATCTCTGAGAATTCCATTAAAAGAACCATTGATATTCCACCTTCAGTGGTGGTTATCAGAACAGAATCTCCTGCGAGGTGTTCCTCTACAACCTCCTCAACAACATATGTCCATCTTCACAGATGCGTCAACGACAGGTTGAGGAGCGGTATTGGACAATCAGTCAGTGTCAGGGGAATGGGATCGGATAAATGCGCAGAAACATAGCAATGTTCTCGAATTATTAGCGGTGGCATAAGCACTTCGAAAATTTGAGAGCTTTATCTGAGACAAGATTGACAGACAACTCAACAGTGGTGTCTTATTTGAACCGCCAGGGCGGGATGAGATCACCAGAGTTGTGTATGATGATTTGGAACCTTCTGCTGTGGTGCCAAGAGAGGAATATTATTCTTCGGGCAGCACACATTCCAGGAAGATTGAACATCCTAGCAGATGCTCTCAGTCGAAGGACGGTTTGTCGTCCGACGGAATGGCAGCTCAACCAATCGGTAGCAGAGGTTCTATTCAAACATTTGGGCAAGCCAAATGTGGATCTATTTGCGATGAAACAAAATGCAAAGATGGTCACATATGTCACCGATCCCGGACCCGCTAGCCTTAGCAATGGTTGCACTGGCGATAAGTTGGAAAGGAATGTTCGCGTATGCGTATCCTCCAACGATTCTTATCCCGAAAGTTCTGGCAAAAATAAGAGAGTGCATATGCCAAGTGCTACTGATCGCCCCTCATTGGCCAGGCCGATCATGGTTTACGGATCTGCTGGACCTTCTGGTTTGCAATCCAATCCCTCTTCCAGACAGAGGAGATCTGATCTCTCAGAACAAGGGTCTGTATCTCCATGACAGACCGGAAATGTTCAAATTGACTGCATGGATGTTATCAAGCAGCGTGCAATTAAGGGTGGCTTTTCTGAGCAAGCAGCGAAGTTTGTCACTTCAGCCAGAAGAGGGTCAACCACAAGAACATATAATTATAGAATCAATAAATTTGCAGAGTGGTGTAAGGGAAGAGATATTGATCCCTTTCCTGCATCTGTTCAACACGTAGCAGATTTTATCTGTCATTTATACGAGGTTGACAAACTTGTACCTTCAACCCTAGCAGCATATAAGTCCGCATTAGCTTCAGTCATTCCCAGTCTGGCCATTGTAGGAGTGGAGAATGACACTTTAAATGAAGTTATTAAAGGAATGAGCAATTTGCAACCTAGACAGCCAATTCCTATCCCAGCATGGAATCTATCTCTTGTTCTACAGTTTTTAGGGCATGCTCCCTTTGAACCAATTAGATCTATAGATATTAAACTGTTAACTATTAAATCAGTTTTCTTGGTTGCAGCAGCATCGGCGAGAAGAACCTATGAGCCATCTAGACGGCGCGCTAAAAGCGTACAAATAAACCTACGAGCCGTCTGGACGATTTTCAATAATTCGATGTGGTGGCCTACGCGCCGTCTGGACGGCTTTAAGAACACCAGTTTTCGATCGCTAAATACGCAAGCATTATGGGCGTTTTATCCAATCAAACTTAGCATTACATTACGTCAGATGATTGAATTTTATAAATCCACTGTTGATTGGTCAATTCAGTTTGTTTACAAATTTCTACGGGAAAATATAAATAGTTTTCTGTGAATGAAATTCCTAGCATAAAATCGTCAACGATAGCGTGTCGATTCCTTTGTTTAACCGAGTACTCGATTCCCTGATGGCCGGAATCGCTTAGTGAGAATGTCTAACCTAATTTATAATTGCGTTCGGTAAAATATTACATACCGCTGAATATCTACACTGGCGCCTAAAAGATCTAAAGTGTGCATCCTTACATAGCTTGCCCAT
>CM067361.1:245000-350000 GCA_034401795.1 Chaetoderma sp. LZ-2023a | reverse complement strand
AATGTTTCTCTGCAAGGGGCCGACCCAAGGATTGTACTGGTGGTCATCCAGGAAGTGGGCCCACTTGGCATCCAATAGCATGGCAGTCTCAGCGCCCTGTGCCACTGCTGTAGATGCCAGCACGAGCAGTATGATGAGAATCATGGCTATACATGAAGAGTTAGACTGAACCCCTCGAGAAATAGCTGTGCCAGATCGACCCCTGTTCCATCCAGATCGATAGTGATCTTCATCCCCTCAGGGGCAGGGGCTAGCTGCTTCACTCTGCAGCCGGCTAAGAAACGTAGGACTATATGAGTCATTTGCGGGCTAGTGAGTCCGAATCGCTGAAGCAGTTTAACAGCACCCTTGGCTTTGGAGACATGTGACACACCATCTATCCATAGGATGCCCTACTGGAGGTTAAGAGCTTCTTCTGGTCCATCGAATGGACGACACAGCAGGAGCTTTCCGCCTGTAACCACGATCTGGTGACCCACCCTCGTCAAGGAGACACATTCACCTATGTAGGTGAGGAAGGATGATCCCCGATTGTAGAGCTTTCGAACTTGCCCATCCTTTTTCACAACAGTGGAGAGGGGAGTAACCTCTATGTCAATGACTGTGGGAGGCCTATATATTGGCAACCATGTTTGCCAGTTACCACCAGGTCCAGCGCGGTACCACACTTCATCCCTCTCAAACATGAATACAGGTTTTTTGCCAGGGTCAATAACATACCTTCATGTGTCATCGGCGGGGCACCACTCGAATTGGGTTTGACCAGATGAAAGTTGAGGTCGTCATTTAGGTTGTTGATGTCTGCCACCTCTGTATCCGAGACCTCAATCAAAGGCTCGAGGATGTACTTCCTCTTCGGGAAATCATACCGAAACACAAGTTTGTGGCCATCTATGTTGCGACCCAGGCGTCCCTTCGACATATCCTTGAGGTCTGTGAGCAGCTCCACCCCATCACCACCATGGGGTGGAGGGAGAATGCCTTTGAGTTTGCTTCGTACTGTAGGGCGAATGACTTGCCATCGCTCTCTTCTACCTTGGCAGCATCAACTGCGTACACATCTGCCAGGTCAGCAAGACCAGTTGAGTGAGCAAATATGGGTTCCATAGCCACGCTATAGGAGGGGTTTAAACAGGAGATATAACCATGCCGATTGCGTAATCTCACCCTCTCCAGAGGGGAGACGGGTGGTGCAGCACCGTGTAGAATGGGTCCTCTTCGAGGATCCCCATCGGGGCACAACATGCATACACGCTGATGTGCTACATCAACCTCCGGGCAGTGCACACAGCAGCTCACTGGTAGAAGTCGGCCGGGACGTGATAGAGTATCTCCCAGGTGCCAACAGCAACCTATGGAAAGTTATTAGTCCTAGCCTGTTCACACCTGTAAATCACCTGTTTGACAGCCCCTCCATTAACATATATGCCAGCACGGATGGGATATCGGATGCCCATTTAGAGTTTACACTCTTATTACTCCTTGATCTGACAACATGATATCATACCAGGAATATCTTACCTTTGCCGAGATGATGAAAGAGGGTTGCCCCTTCATGACCCCTCCACAAAACTAACAGATGCTTGCACTGCAACAAGAAGGAGAGCGACTGCAGCGGTAGAGCTGGTATCAACAGAACGCGAGCATTGCAAGGAGGCGAAGGAACAGTGAAGGTTTCCGATACTGGCAGGCCCTCCTGGAGGAGAGTAAGCCAGATGCAGGATCTTGACAGACGACGATGAGCCAGATGTCTTCACATACGATGATGAGCCAGGTGTCTTCACAGATGAGGATGAGCCAGATGTCATGCAGTGGGAAGAGGAGATGGTACAGAAGTGTAAGACCAAGAAAGCCATCCAGCGGCGGACCTACTATCTCACTCATAAGGTGAAGTTCTGGATGTCACGTCTCAGAAAGCTAATGGCACCCGACATAGGGCTGGATACCCACTGTCTAAGAGACGTCTGTCTCGACACTAAAAAGCGGGTACGGTTCGCCAGGCTCTCCAACCTTTCTATGACTCTATGATGCAGGTTTAACCCACAGGTATACTATGGCAAAATCAGAGTGGCGTAAGCAACCAGAACTATATCCTACCTTAGCACCTGAGGAGGGCAGTACAGTCCACGGCTGGCGACTCCAGCAGATAGAGGCCATCAGGCGGAATCTCGTCCATGAGGCAGAAAAGTACAGCAGAATGCGCAGGCGATATAAAACAGCCTACAACGGCCTCGCGTGTACCATCACTGCTGCAGGTGTGATTGGAGCCAGTGCTGGTGTGGCAGCTGTGGCCACTCTCGCTACAGGGGTGGGTGCTATCGTCGCCATCCCGCTAGGTGGTGTGACACCAGCTACCACTGTCTTGGCCACTGGCTTGGTGGTAGGGCAGCGGCAGATCACAAGGAGGCTGGAGAAGCATGCTAAGTATGTGACACTGGCACAGGGTATGCCACGGACTATCGACGAGTCTGTCAGCAAAGCTCTCGAGGATGGACAGGTCACCAATGAAGAGTACCACCATATATTGAAGATCCAAGCCCTGTACCGCACGGAGAAACCTAAAGTGCGACAGCAATACCTCAAAGGCTCCAGTGGGCGGGTTGATATGGAGGAGCTAAAAAACGAGATGTTACGGCGAGGTGACACATACGGCGAGGTCACCTCGCCGGTCTCTGGAGTCGAGACGACTACAAATAGTGTGCTGCCTGTACGGTAGCTTTAAGAACACCAGTATAGATGGCCTTCCCACTGAACCTCACGACAGTCATCCGGAGCCAACCGCCCCTCCTGGGTACACCCTTGACTGGCCTGAGAGGTCTACTGGATGACATACCAGAGCTAACACCATTCTCCATCACAGTGGATGGATGGTCCCGAACCAGCTTCTCCGTCAACCCACGACCGCTGACCAACCACTCCATCACCATCAAGGATGCTCCAAGCCTCTCATACTGGAATCAGCAGCTGAACTTTGCCGTGTGGTGTGCCACGGCAGGATGTGGAGTACGTTCCACCCTGCTTCACTCCTATTCTGGTACTCCTGAAGCTGTGCT
The DNA here is from genome assembly GCA_034401795.1 of Chaetoderma sp. LZ-2023a. Classification (NCBI taxonomy): domain Eukaryota; kingdom Metazoa; phylum Mollusca; class Caudofoveata; order Chaetodermatida; family Chaetodermatidae; genus Chaetoderma; species Chaetoderma sp. LZ-2023a. Next base: position 346,947 of record CM067361.1, on the reverse strand, counting down.
CATCGCCAGCTGTCTCAGATTCCACGTGTACTTCACGGTGCGACGAATCCTCCATGAGCTGGGTGCAAACCTCCCTGATACAAACGACTTCGACCCACAGCTCAACAGTCATAGCGTCTCAGCGGCCAGCAGAATACAGAGAGAGTTCAGCGCTCACCCAGACTATCGGTGGCATGGTGGTGACAACAGCAGTCTAGGGGTTATGTACGGTGGCCCGAGACATGACTACTCAGGATTCCCCTATCGAACACTCCAACGAGTAGGCTGTCAGAAGACAGCGACATTCTCGTTCGATCCAGATTCCGACCCTGGAGCGCTAGTGCAAAATATGCACATCACCAGAATCAGGCAGGACGAGTCAGATGTGTGGAAGTACTTTGTCCCACACACCACCTCAGGCCTCACACCAGCAGGGATCGTTTGGATCAACCAGTCCCTGGAAGAATTGTGCTACTGCCTCCTTACAGCACAGACGAAGCTGCGTCATTCCATAGATAGTGTCAACGGAGTAGAGGTCCAGGCCATGTTCATCACTCTCGTTGAGGATATGATTATCGTGGTAGACCCCAGTAGTCCTATTGCTAAGTACCAGCAGGGGTTGCAGAAGGCCCGTCGCAAGCTTGACTTTGCTATTTCACCACACCTACGGTTGATTCTGAGCAACATGATCGTGAACATCGAGGACCTCCAAGTCAGGGGCTATCACAAAATGATAGTCGTGGGGAGTTCCCCCGGTGTCCACTTCGGCTTCAGCACTGATATCAACGCACCTATGCGTAGTACGGGCATGGCAGCACATACAGTCGTTCCGACCCTGACACTGCAGCCAGTCGACACAACGCTTCCCATGGCAGCTCCGACCCTGACACTGCAGCCAGTTGACATGATCAGCTATAACAAATCAGCTATAACACTATCCTGACTCTCGACAGTAGCAGTGGGGCCCTACAGCCCCTATACACGTTGTCAACATGCACATCCAAGGGTTGGAGGGTTCCACAGCGCATCCTTTTTCCAGCTTGTAGTATCGCAGAGCCTTGTTCAGCTCTGAGTCAGGTGAGGCCATGGCGGTCTGCAACTGCTGGAACACATCTGACAGATACTCCTGATCCTTGTAGAAACCTTTAGCTCGCTGCTCGACGATACTCCCGCCCATGATAACATATTCGAAGAGGCAGATCTGTCCCTTAACAAATCCTAGATAGAGCTTCACAGCTGTCAGCTCCTCTGGCAACTCAGCACCGGAGAGCTGAGTGGGCTCATCTGGTGGCTTCTTCTTGTAGTCCTTCAACTCCCTCCAGAAGCCATCATAGTACTTCTCACATAGCATGAGCCCGGACATGTTTAAGATGTCTCAATAGAAAGATGAATATTCCTGAGTACCAACCTGGACACCTGGCAGATGCAGACTGGGAAGATCGTATTAGCTCTCTCAACAGGGAACGCAGACATTTAACCGTGTTGTATACTCAGTGTTTAAACCATGACGTCAATGGTACAGATCGTGAAGCAACTGCCCGAGAGCCAGGCGAGTCTTCAGAAGGTGAGGAACCTGCTGCGAACCAAGACCCAGAAGCTACTGACACAGGCTAAGCCCCTGACAGTCCATGTCGCCAGTAACGTGGCGGCGAATGTGGCCATGGTGAAGATGACAGGTGGAAATGAGGTTCTTTCTGCCGCCACTGCAGCTACAGTCGGGTGGCCGAGCACTGTCTTGGAATAACTCACCCCATCCCAAAGATCTCCATCAGTGGTGCCTTCTACACTGCCGCCGCCAAGATCATGGGTGCATGTGTTACACTAATGGAGGCCATGGTTCTAGGGCTATTATGAGTGCAATGGCTGAGATCATCGTCGCCTACATTTAAAACCTCTGAATAGTGAGAGATGGATCACGAGACCACTGCAGCATATAAGGCATGGCATGCCAGACGGTGGTGTGTAGCCCATAGTCGAGCATGCAGACTGAGGATTGCCAGTGCTGGGGAATGGTGGACCGCCCACAAGGCGTGCCCCTGCAGAGAGGGCCAGTTCCCTGGGCACTGCTACCTATTCCCTTGGCCGACTGCGTGGTCCTCCTATGCCCAACTATTTCACTGGGGGTATGACTAGTAGGTTTAAGCCCTCTGTATATAGCACTATGACTCTGTCACTCACAGACCTAGAAAGCAAAGAGCTAGGCGATCTTGCTCACTTGGGCGAGGCACGCCTCGGTTCAGAGGACACTGTTGCCCCTATCTGCTTCCTAGACTTCGATGAGAGGGGAAACCAGTGGGAGATCCGAGGTACCATCCCAGCGCGAGATCTCATCGGGAACACTAATACGGTAGGACAATCGGCCATTAACAAGGCCAAGACTGTATACAAGGGGGTGGGCATCAAAGACAGGGCAATGATGCGAGGTATGCTCGGAGTCGATGAGGCTGGAGCCATCAAGGTTATGGCAGAGTCATATGCACAGCACATGGCTAAGGATCTCCTGAAACCACGGAGCTCATTCATCCAGGATGGAGAGAATCTCTATGTAGGCATCATCGGCCTGAGCAATATCACTGTCGATGGCGAAAAAGGTGTAACTGCCAGCCTCCAGCTACCAGAGGTGAAGAAGTCAGGGTTCTCTGGTTTGCCATTTAAGACCACAGGATAGTCATGGCCTCCCGTGCATGTATCATACAGATACTGGATGTACTAGACACTGTGGGTGCTGACACAGGCCCTCTACGCTATCTTCTCAGCTGCTGCTGGGATTTCATGCTTGACGCCTCCATCACATCCTTCATATCCGCCGGAAGTGCAGGATTCCCCACTCTGCAGGCAAAAGAGCTGGTGCAGGAAGTACTGCCGTTTAGTCTCCCAGATATGGACGAGGCTACCGCCAACCAAGTTCTAACCATCCTCCGCACGCATGTCTGTACCATTCAACAGTAGGCCAGCTGATGCGGGCCAGGTGGCGCTGATCATTGCCCCGTCAGGATATGGGAAATAACATCTTGCTGCAGGATCTCCTGGCCGAACATCTACACTCTCAATACAGCCTTCTGGTGTCTGACTCCACCACTGAGGCAGTTGACAGTAATGATCAATGGCACAATGGCCCAATCACCAAGACGCAGAACCTGCAACCACTGAGGGAGAAGCTGCTGGCAGCCCGACTGACAGAACCACATGTTCTAGTTATTGATGACCCTGCAATGGACCAGAAGACAGTCACCTACCTCAGCAACAACACAAGGCGCATCCGGCACACAAAGATAACTGTCTTCATCCTCTTTCAGAAGTACGCCCACAGGATATTACCAGACATCCACCACAATGCCTGGTTGCTATACTTCAGCTCCAAGTGTGGACGTGCCATGCTCGAGACCATATACGACAGCCTAACCCTCAAGGAGACCAAAGGGGACTTTATCACAGGTATATAGAGGGCAGCTGATCTGTACCGCTTCATCTTCAGCAACAAGGAGACAGGTGAGCTGTCACACTTCAAGCCATCTCTGGAAAAGGTGCAGACCTTCACCTACAAGCTGAATCCAGCCAGGAACCTAGCCTGCTCTATGTGTCATGGCTGACAGAGTGTCGCAGCTGCCACAACTTTTTTCATTCATCATCCGCGGTCTCCGCTACTTTGTCAGAAGCTTGAGGAACTTCATCAGAAGTTTGAGGAACTTCGTCAGTTTCATCAGAAGTCTGAAACTATATCCACTGAGGGTAAAATTCTAGGACTCTCTTCTTCTGGAACTTCTCATGGAAGATCCACTCTGTCCATGCGCGACGAGCATCTGACTTGCGAGCGGATTTGATGAGGTAGTCCTGGTAGTTATCTGGGAATTTCAGAAATGCTGGCAGATTACTGTCCAATCTCCTGTGCCCTCTTTCGTTGAAGATGTGCTCAACAGCCTCCTTGTGGCCAACAGTGAGACCCTCATGAGTACCTTCTGCATGACCAGTGTCATGGGTCTCCACTACAGCGGCACTGACCACCTCCCTGAAGTAGTTATTTGCTCCAGACTGGAGGCTATCCAGCATATCTCGCTCTTTCTGGCTATGGAGGCTAAATACAGCAGCCCACTTCCCGACTGTTAGTAGATCTTTGGGATCGACCCTCGCCCTTTGGATAGCTAGAATAACGGGACTGTTGGTTTCGGCCAGAGGTAGGTTGTTGAGTTCCCTGCCCTGGGTGCTGTCAAACTTCTGGTAGAGTATCCGAGTCAGGAGTTCTTTTGTACTATGAGCTGGCGCTCCTTCCTCTATGGCGGCCAGTATCTCCGCATCAGATGGAGGTGTGACATTGGCTCGCTCATGGTTATGTTGATGTCACGAAGTAGTCCTCGGACCCTGTAACAGTGGGACAGTGCATGCCATGATGACTGTCGTGCTGACTGGCTGCGGTCCTGGTGCCTATAGACAATCTGCTGGAGAAATTTACCGGACATGGCAGCCATTTAAAACCTCTATATACCCAGACCTAAACATGCTGCAGTATGTGCAACATCCATATGGGGCCATTGAACCTGCGACATCGCACGCACTGATCCTCGGAATGACTGCCTAATGGTCATTCGACCCAGTATACACGATGAGAACCCATTGTCTGCTGCTGGGAAGTACATCGACGTTGCAATCTCGGCACAGATCCATGAGATCAAGAGCATGACACTCGAGTTCAATCTTCAGAGCACAACAGAACAGATGGTAGAGCTCCCGCAGGTTCTGAACAGGTGGGAGATCGTGCAGAGCAACAGCACCGTGGACACCACCTATGTGAACGATGAGTACCAAGTCCTAGGTCCGCTGGCTCATGGACCAACCTTCTATGCAAAGGGAAAGGGGTACTACACTGTGGGGTGCAATGAGGGGTTCACGGTATTCGAACTACAGGCAGGTGTCGAGAGGCCCGTGGCAGTTCCACTCTTAACCACCCTCGAGAACACACATGTGAATCTGGCTGCCATGCAGGATAGGCTGTTCCTCCGGGTGTACACTGAGCAGCTCGCAGATGTGACGATGAATGCTCCAAGACGTCATGTCTGGCATGACGAGAATGATCAGGAGCTGAAGCAAAAGGGTTCCAAACAGCGGAGCCTGCACGTGGAGCGAGAACACCAGCAGGTCCAAGCCACAGCTAACCAACGGGTAGAGCTGACATTGCATCGTGGTGTATCGGACTGTGTCGCTGTTGTGGTCCTGGTTCAGAAGGAAGGAGTCATCCAGCAGGTGGATAAGCGAGATGACTTCAAGCTTGTGGTTGCTGGGACCAATGTTCTTGGTAAGGTACGCGAGCTAGCTGATTGCCAACTCTAGAGACAGAGAACTAAGTCATATGCACTTCTGCGACTAACCAGTGGAAGCGACGACCTCGAGGGCCATCACCACCTCTGGGGCAGGGACATCCCACCTAATCACAGCAAGCGGCTCAGCTTCAACATCGGAAACCTCATATGTGGAACTCACTCATTATGTGTGATGGTACTTTACTTTGGCTATCGTAGAGCACGACTTCGCTCGTCACAGCTGCAGCTTCCACCACTACTATAAGCTCTGCTGTCTTCTGACCTGTCGATACTTCATAGGCGAGCGTTGGCTCAGATATTTTTTCAGCCTCGTAGTACTCATTGAGACTCTCATCCGCCTCTTTGATGCTCTGGTTGGCCGGCGCTCGGAACTGTCATCGATGTGCCTCACTCTGGTGCATATGCTCGAGTGCTTTGCTGTACTCAAACTTCTCCTTAGACAGCTTCTCCATCGCCTATTTATGATGCTTACGCCCGACCTCTGCTGCCTTCTTGTCGGTGAAACTGAGTCCCCAGTTCGCTAAGGCAAACACACCCGCATTCAAGAATGTGGATGCCATACTATAGTCTATAGACTACAGTTTAAAGCTACTATACAGCTGTCCCCCAGCGATGGATCACCAGAGAGATGTATGAACCAGAGGCTTATGAAGATCCAGTCGGGGATACAGATGATGAGAACTATGAGGAGGACTATGATGAGGAGGATTATGATGCAGACTACGATGTCGGTGGTGAGTATGATGATGTAGAGGCTGAATCATGCAAGCTTGTACACAGAGCGAAAGGAATCTATTGCACTTATGTAAAAGGTTCTAATGGTCCGCTGGCAGCAGTTTGGACTCTGATTGCTCTGTTCACAACGAAGGCTGGCGAGACGTCCGCAAGATCGCCAACAATGCTCTCCATGGTGTGGAGAAGATTTCTGAAGCCATACCAGCCATCACCTCAGGAGTAGGTACGTTCTTCAGAGTCACAGGCCCTTCGCTACCATATGTTGTCATAGCACTCGCGGCCATCTGGGCCGCTGAAATTTTAAGCCATGCTATATAAGGATGGCTTCTCTGTACGACCTGATCAAGACACTTAACTTCCGAGGGTTGGTCGATAAACTACCGTTCAGTGAGGATCCAGCAGAAATTAGACGCCAGTGTACGGGGGTGTTTGAGGAGGTCTTCAGTGATGGTCGAATGAATGATGGCTGTCTGTTCGTCTGTTTAGAGTTCACCAAGGCTGTGTGTGACAGAATGGGAGTGAACATCGGGGATGAAATCCGGGAGTTTATCAACCGTCTTTCTTGAGGAACTCTACTATCAGCCTGGTGGATATTACCATGAGCCCCCTCAACTACTCGAGGCTGCACATCGCAAGGGCCACAACTTCACATTGGAGACAGTTAGCCAGTGGCTCAGCCACCAGGTGATGTGGCAGATATACAGACCTCGCCCACGGCACATCAGGAATGCCCATTTCGATGAAACTGTCCCGACCAGTGTTCACCAGGCAGATTTTCTATTCCTTCCACATGACTCGGCAATCCAGGGTGTCTACGAGGCTTCAGAAAATCCCCTCCAGTGGCCGGAATTGTTGCAGGTGGATGAGGGTAAGGAGTTCAGAGCTGAGGCTGCAGCCATCATGCAGAAACACGGTGTGGCAGTTAGGCGAGGCGAGGTAGGGCATCACTGTGCCCAGACTATCGTTGAGCAGTGGAATCGGACACTGACAGAGAGTCTGTTCCCACACCAATACGCCCAGGAAATCGCAGCACTGAGTGAACGTTCTAGAGTATAGGTGAGAGGGCCTGCTGTGGTGGAGAGGTTACTAGGCTAATCGGGAAGAAGCCGGTAGAGGCTATCAGACACTCTGCTGTTGCCAGTCACAGCTCTAGAGGAGCGAGAGAGGAGTGCCTACCACCCGATGCTCTGGTTCGGTACCTGTATGGGCCTTGGTGAGCTGGAAGGTAGTCGATGGCGTGCAACAGATCCTAACTGGTCGATAGATGTTCACAGGCTTGACAGGTATGTGGAGGCGGAGGGGCAGCCTACTCTGTACTACCTGGCACGCCAGCATGGAGTGCCTAGATAACCATTTGTCATAGAAGAGGTTCAGCTAGTCCCTGCAGACACACAGCTACCACCACCTAGGGTGTTTCGATGATACTCAATGGGCTCGGTATGGACACCATCTGACAGCACATGGCACTTATCATAATAAACGGAGAGTCCGAGTTTTTCCTGCTCATATGTCACCATACCCTGGCTGTGCATGCGTAGGCCTTGGTTTTTAACTCTGTCCACCCCACCATGTAGGGTGCTGTAGAACCTCTGCCAAGAGACATCATTCTGCCACTTTGACATTCGGTTAGCCGAGCACTTACTTGCAGCTGTGCTCTCCATGTAGTAGCATTTGGAGCAGAGAGCATTATCACGAGAGCCTTCGAACTCGAGCTTGAACAGTCCCGGAGTCCGTCAAGACCATTTGTCCCAAGCTAGCCAGTCCCGCTTATGAGCCTGGTACTCTGCTCGCATCTCAGGGCGAATAACGTCATCAAGTTTGGAGCCTGCTATAGCGATATACGCAGAGTAAGTGTCCATCTGCAGGTACTCAAAGCTGTCATGAGCTACGTAGTGATCGAGGAAGTCGTATTAGAACGCCAGCATTTGCAGCTTCGCGAGCTCATAAACGGCTATCCCCACCTGGAAGGGCCGTCGAATAGTGATTCTTGGCTTGTGACTCTGGAGCTTGTATGACTCACTGATCTCCTCGAGATCTTCGAACCATACACTACGCAGGGCCTTGTCTACCACGCGTTCATCCTTCATGAAGTTTGTGTTGCTATGACGTTCTAGGGTCTCGATGAGCTTCCCATAGGCACTGTTGCCGAGGAGTTTGAAGAGATCTGCCAAGAGCGCTTTGCTCTTATCTACATCTCCTGCGCGGCGGGCCTCCATAACCTTCTCCACGAACCAGTCGAATGGGCGCTTGGCCTCATAGTCTATGGTGTGGTATACAGCAGTGATCTCCAGGCCATGGGTTATATACCACTTGAGTGTCGGTGCATACAGCAGCCGCTTCTTGCCAGAGAGGGCACTGACCAGCTTCTGGGTGGTGGGATGCTTCCTCCCTGTTCGCCCTAGATATGCCAGCATCTCAGAAGAGATTGTCTCTACCGGGATCTCGCGATTATAGAAGAGAGGGGGTATTTCCTCAAACTTTGTCCACAGGGCCTTGGGGACCTCTATATCCACCTCAGCAAACCAAAACCAGCAGTCTGCTAGGAGATCCTCCTTAAAGCTAGCTACACCACTAGCACTGGACTAATGGCGCACTGTCTCCTTACCACATGGCATCTATTTGGCCATCGTTGACAGGTACAGAGCATTTGCGTCGTAGCCGAGTAGACATTGGCAGACACGCTCACTCTGGCGGATTCGAGTCACGCCGGCCTCGTGGTATCTGGTGAACACGATGCTGGGACCTCCAACAACAGCACCCTTCAGCATCTCGTAGGCTTCCTTGCCCGGTGAATATAGGCTAACATCTGGCATGTGCTGAGCGGTTCCATGTAGGAGGTACCAGTGCCACACCTGGGAGAAACACCTCGTCTTTGAGGATGTCTATTTCTTGTCTTGTGTAGAACTCCCGCATCTGCTCTAGGGCTTCGAGGAATGGACTGACGTCCAGGTTGTTGTAGTATCGTAGCCAGTCGGCGAATGTCCGCATTCCATGCTCGCTGAATGTCTGGTTACACTTTCCCACTCTGATCGCATCAAGAGGTAGCCACACTTGAGCTTAGATGTCCATGCTGAGTAGTCAGGAAGCCCTGGATAGTTGGGCTTCTCATGTGTGTCAAACCATTCATATGGGAACCAGCTCTTCAGCTGTGTACACCCGTGAGCTTTGACCCATACCTCGTACGAGACTCCTGGGCTGAGGTTGTTCAGCACATCAAGAAACCGTAGCTCAGGTGTTATGAGGAACATGGTCTGACTAGCCTGCTTGGCGACCTTCACTGTACCTGTACTCTCAGTCAGCTCATCGACAAAGTACTTCTTGATGAGGTTCAGGTCATACCGCCCAGAGTTGAACCCCAGTACAGGCACTTGGTCACACCACTCGTTGAGCAGTCGCTGCTGTCGCTTTGGGAGCTTGTCCAGGTCTGTCGGTATGTACTGTGCCCTACCCTTTGTCCGGATTAGATATGCTCGCCATTGGATCACCAGCATGAACTCTCTGATCAGTTCTTTGGGGGTCAGGATTTCAGAGGTGAGTGGGCTCACTCGTGGCGCCCTCTAAGGAGCAGCCAACTGACACAGAGATAGGCATGTGAGTACTCTCGATCATGAGAGTCCCCGTAGGATGAGTCTTGACACCATCTAGGAGTGCTTCGAAGTTGTAAACTATGAAGTGTGGGTATGAGACAGTCCTCACCTGTGCAGGGACGCTTGGACAGCGTTTTATACAGCACTCCCACTGTACCACAAGCGTGCATCCAGATGCTCCCAGCTTCTCCTCTCTCAGGACTGTCTTGCGGTATCTTTGTTCGGCATCCTCACCTCGCCGGTGTTGTGGACACCCATGCCAGTAACAGCCATGCAACTGGTAAACGGTGATGGTGGTTGGCTCATAACCATCTACGGGAGCACCCTCGATCCAACGCTCGCCACCATGCCCACACTCTACATGGTGTATGTGTACGCCTCTGGTTCTCGACTCATACTCGATCCAACGCATAGCCACTGAACTGGATGGTTGGGGTGGATAGAAGGCTTTCTCATACACAGTCTGTGGCGCCTCAACCTTATCGCCAAGACACACGATTGTTGTTTTGCCGCCTGTACAGTGATCAGCGTGACTGCAGACTAGTGTATGTGCCAGCTTGGAGATGTTCTTGATGTAGAAGGCGTGGTGGTCCCACACTCCGATGGCCATGGTGCCCTCTTCAGTTGGTTCATATACACGAATCCCGATCTTGGCGAAGAACTCTACCTTGTCCAGCTGATCCAGCGAGGTCTTGTGGACATCAGGTACTGTCTTGCCGTAGAACTGTGTGACACGCTCTCGTGCAGGAGCTGTACTTCTATCAGCTCTCGCTCCTCGGTGGACTACTAGACATCTCCAGAGACACATGTTGTCCCTGTAGCAGTCATACTCTTCTTCTGTCATAGCCAGTCTGAGAGGGGGCCTGTCCCAAGCATAGGTTGGCAGTCAATGACAGCCCTAACTTCAATGTTGATTGATCGAACGAAAGCCCACTTGGTGTTGGGTCGATCGATATTGTCTGTGTCGAGGCGGGCTTGCTCTCTTGCTGCCACCCAGTCCTGAGCTGCTCCTATCGTGTTCAGCCACGGGCTCCCTGGAGCATTCTTGTGGAAGAGCATCACCCTACCGTCTTAGATGTGACAGCTGCGATAGGTATGGGTGTAGCGGAGGTAGATGGTGTTCTTGACAGTCTGCTGGATCTTTTGCATGCTTTGGCCTGTGAGGTCTCCTTCTAGACCTCTGAAGAATGTCCAGCATACTGACCGGCGTCCTCTATCCTCTGTCTCCCTTTCGCCAAGACGCTGGTCGAGAATGTGTTCGCCTTCTTGCCTCATGCTCCGGGCTAAGGGTTCATCCCTCGGCCCCCCTCATCACTCGCTTAGTGATCCTGCATAGGGGAGGTAATCACTCCAGTGGATGGTCTGCCATCTGCCTCGCTACAGTCTTGGCTTGCAAGCTAGCGGTCACCTCCTCGTCCAACTGATAAAGCTCACGGAGCCACTGTGTTTTCTTATGAGGGCTCTCTGGATCATCTTTGGTAAGGGATGGACGTCTGTTCATCTTCATTGCTCAGGAGAGTCGCTTCTGCCCCTCCTCGGCACGGGCCTGTTTGATTCTCTGTAGCAGGTCGGCTTTGCCGACCTTAGAGTATCCTCTAAGGATGAATTGCTTTGCCATCACTCGAAGCTGTGTTACAGCACCGTGCTTGTCTCTAAATGGGCCTTCAGACCCTATTATGTGTGGGTGATCAGTACCGGGAAAAACCTGTTGGTGGTCCATCGTGTCGAGGTGATACCGACGGAGACTATGTGTTTGTGTGAGATGTTCAGGAGAGCTGATGTGATACATGGGATCAGCAGCCGCATTGAGAGAGGGCTCCCTGCATTTCTTGTTCCCAATCTTGTTCCAACTCAATAGCAGCATCCACATCAAAACTGCAAACCGTTTCTAAATAATTCATATACTTAAAGAGTTTGTCCCTCCCTATCGCAGTCATCGGATAGCGTCCACGACACGTAAGGCATGTTAGTAGAAATGACGAGCGGAATGTTGGAATCCCTGAGCTTCTCCATTTCTCAAGATTTCGATCTGCATAGTTGCCCATATCACGCAATGGACTTTTCTCGTCACGCCGCACAGCCTACATCATGCATGCATGACCATAGCTCTTCAGGCCAGCCCATTGTGTGTAATATTGTTTGTAGATGAGCATTTACACGTAGTTGAGTGTTTACACATAATGTATGGTTGTGCGTTCATTTATGATCGCCGGTATACCATTATGGATGCTGTGTCTAATTGGGTGTTAATGCATAGCAGGTGGGCTAAATAAACTACTATTCTTGACTTTGGCCCAGTCGAGGGTTTGTGGTCTGCAATCATGGGTTTTATATGGTCAGTCAATGACTGTGCGAGTTGGTCTTGACGTGATGTCATGCTTCTCGGGTAATGGGTAAAGAGTAATTGTAGCTTCAGGCCAACCCATTGTGTGTAATATTGTTTGTAGATGAGCGTTTACACGTAGTTGAGTGTTTACACGTATGGTTGTGCGTTCACACGTAATTTATGGTCGCCGGTATTTGATTTGATTTGATTTGATTTGATTTTATTCTCTTGGTAAATATTACAAAATATGATAACAGGGAGTCCACTGGAGGCTGTGCCTATTAGCTTGTGGACCCCTGACATAGAATAACATACAAATTACACATGATTTGACATAAATAGACATAAGGGATTATGACAATATATTATACATAACTACAGACAAATAATATAGGATTTGACATAGAAAAAGAAGAGAAATAGAGAAGAAAAAAGACAAGACATTTGACAAACATGGTTCACTTGTTTTTTATTGTTTTTCATACTGTGGGTAACATATTTCACTCATTGGAATGGGCTAGGGGATGAAGGGGGTGGGGTGAAGGCTGGAGTTCATATTGTTTCTACTATTATTATTTTTATTATTATTATTATTATTATTATTATTGTCTATCACCTTTCCCTAGAGGAAAGAGAGTAAACCGACTATGTGAATCTGTGTTCGAGTCTATTTCTTAGTGTGTTTGTCATGGCTGGATTTTTAGAGCTCTTAGATATGATCAAGTTCTGGATCTGTGTATATCTTGAGGAATGCTGGTCCAATTTGGCTCAGGTTTTAACACAGAGGCTGCACACTCGCTGAATAGTCAGAAAAGCCACCCGACTGAGAGTTGTTGGTGGCTTAGCCAACCACAGCCCCCGGTCAAGTCCTCTTCAAAACACCCAGCAAGAGGAGCTATGTGGCTTGGGATGTGTTGTCTCTAAGACCCAGGAGCCAGACATTCACATAAAATATAGTATAATAAAATTAATTAAATTAAATATGACTATGGTTAATGATACAGTAAAGATAACAATGGCCAACATGATTCTAGCAACAAACTGATTTGGTTATGACGTAAGTAATCTTCTGTACACATTTGGGATAGAAGACATTGCTGCCTTATGCAGAAAATTGTCCCACAAATTCCACTAGGTCCAGAATATTCAGGAGTACCGGTACCTTTTATTTTATGTAGACAATATGTCAAACCGGAGTGTAGAGGCAGGGCAACAGCAGTAATATCAGTATTGTTAACAGGTGGTTCTTCATGATGAATTGCTGGTAGTTGCTGTGGTGTCCGGGTGCATGAAGGTGCAGTAATTAATATATGAGTGAGGTCCAATTACTCGATTTAGTACTTATTAATGAACATTTGTTTAATAATATGTTTGCAGGAATTTTGACTAATAATCCATGTACGTGTGTTCGTGTCTGTGTTATTCCAGAGTTTTGTAGCTTGAAAGGATGGTTTTTGTTTTGAGATTTCCATTCTATTGTATTCTGTGTGAACGCTGTGTCTAGATCTGGTGTTGCATGCGTGTATTTCAGTGTTTAGGTTAAAGAGAGAAGACAGTGAATTTGGTAGATTACCTTTGAAAAAATCTTTTATTATTGTATATAATTGGAGATTTCCAATATCTTCTAGTTTTAATAAATTTTCTGTCTTGTAAACATTTTGGACCTCTCCTGTTTGTGCAAAAAGTTTAATGGCTTGCTTTTGAAGTGATTTTAGTCTTGCCAGTCTGATTTTATATGTATTAGTCCAAATAGTGTTGCAATAAGTAATTTGTGGGAGTATTAATGGGCAATATAGTGGTTTTAGTATGTTAGGTGGTAAGTATGATTTAAATCGTCGCATGATCCCAATGTTTCTTGCCACTTTAGATGTTACAATCTCCTATATGTTTCTCCTAGGTTAGATCTTTATCCAGGTAGACACCTAAGAATTTAGCAAACTCAGCCTCCTGTATTTCCTGATTATCAATGTACAATTTTGGCAAGTCATTTTTCTTTAGTTTTCTAGATTTTGTAAAGAGCATGTAATTAATTTTCCCGACATTCAGTGATAATTTATTTACTTTAAACCAATTTATTACTTTTTCCATTTCTTCATTTACATTTTTATATAGTATTTCTATATTCTTGTTGTGGCAAAAAGCATCGGTGTCATCTGCAAACAGTATTAATGAAAGGTGCTGACAAACATTGGGTAAATCATTCATATATATTAAAAACAGGAGAGGTCCAAGTACTGATCCCTGCGGGACACCACAGACTAGGTGTTCATTGCTAGAGGAAGCTCCATTGTATTGTACGCACTTTACTCTGTTTGATAAATAACTTGTTATCCAATTTAGGGCAATTCCTCTCACTCCATAATAAGATAGTTTTTTTTATTAGAATCTTATGATCAATTGTGTCAAAAGCCTTAGAAAGATCAAGAAATATTCCAGGAATATGTTCTTTGTTTTCTAGAGAATTTGTTATTTTTTCCAACATATCTATCAGAGCCAGCATTGTGGAGTGGTTTTGTCTAAAACCATATTGCGCTTTATAGAGAATAGAATATTTATTTAAGAAATTTATCAGTCTATTGTAGAAAAGTCTTTCTAGAAGTTTAGAAAATAGTGGAAGTACTGAGACGGGCCGGTAATTAGTGAAGTCAGAAGAGTCCTTGGCTTTATATATTGGTGTCACCCGTGCTACTTTTAGTCGAGATGGGAATATACCCTGCACCAGGGAAAGATTACAAATGTGGTTCAATGGGATTAATATTTGTGAGAGACAGTTTTTAAAAATGTTCCATTTAAAATTATCAATGCCTGCACCTTTGTTCAGGTTGATTTGCACTAAGATTTTTGAGATTTCATCTGTGTTAGTAGGATTTAGAAAAACTGAGGATTGATAGCTGCCTGTCAGATAATCTTCTATATTTGTATTAGAGGTATTCCTAATTTTTTCCGATAGGCTGGGTCCAATGTTGATCAAATATTCATTAAATTTATTTGCTATATCTTGGTTGTTGGTTAAAACTTTGTCATTATATATAAATCTTGATGTCTCTGATTTCTTGTTTTGTTTATTCAGTAGAGACTTTATTAACTTCCACGTTTCTTTGATATTGTCTTTCTGATTGATGAATTTATTATGGTAATGATTGATGTTGGCTCTCCGGATTACTTGGTTTAGTCTGTTGCGATATCTTTTATATTGAGATTCATTGTACTTTGTAGGGTGCTTGATAAATGTTAAGTACAGTGTGTTTTTCTTATGACAAGCAGCTATCAATCCCCTAGTTAGCCATGGTTTAGTCGTGTTTCGTTTAAATTGTTTAGGGTTTTAGTGGAAAGGCGCGATCATATACATCTGTGCACACAGTATGGAATGTGTTGTAGGCATCTTCACATGACTGACAATCAAGAATGTAGTTCCAGTTTATAGCAGACATGGCGTTCTTAAATTTGTCAATATTTTCTATTCCAAAGTCCCTACACATTAGATTTTCTTTTATAAATGATTTTTGTTTAACTTCTGGTTTTTTCAGGTGGTAAATAGGCAAGTGATCAGATACGTCTGCAACAAAAATACCTAATTGAGTTTTCCATTCAACAATGCTATTTGTGAAGATATTGTCAATGATGGTCGCAGTTGTTTCTGTAATTCTAGTCGTGTTTGTTATGAGTGGATAGAAGCCATATGAGCCAATTAAGTTTAGTAGGTTTTGTGTTACCATTATGGATGCTGTTGGGTGTTAATGCATAGCAGGTGGGCTAAACTATTCTTGACTGTGGCCCCATCGAGGGTCTGTGGCCTGCAATCATGGGTTTTATGTGGTCAGTCAATGACTGTACGAGTTGGTCTTGTCATGCTTCTCGGGTAACAGGTAATTGTAGACATGTTTACCATACTAACACATAATGAGATTTGAACCTGTGATTTTAAAGTTTACCATTTGCTAATAACACATAACGAGATTTGAACCTGTGATTTTAAAAGTGTACAATACAATGCATTAACTATCTCGGCCATGTATGCATCGCATTAACTATCTGTGCCATGTATGCATTATTATAGCTGATAAGTTATGTGTTCACATGTTGCTGTGTTGCTGCACTATCAAGCGTAACAGCGATTGCACAACTCATGCTCAGAGATAAAGAGTACTAAGAGTCGACATCTTAATGATGTTGTGGTGGGTCTATCGATATAGTTGTTGAATTGCATAGTGTTCCCAGGCTGCAGACTGGGGTTCAAATCTGCTCAAAAAACCTCGCTAGAACTTACCTGAAATTTCGAAACTAGGTAAGACTAGGGCCGGGGTAATATGACCAGGTTAGATAAAGACCCACTGCGAAACCCCCCACCCCCCAGTGTGGGGTCAAAGCATCACAGACACACACACCAGCTGGCTGGAATAGCAACAGGGTAGGGTAGGAGATAGGTGGGGTAGAAGATAGGTAGGGCAGGTATAAAACTTTCCCACAGATAGTAAAACCTCCTGAGGATACTGTCAGAATAGAGAGAGAGAGAGAGAGAGAGAGAGAGAGAGAGGCTGGCCACTGGCCGGTATCCTGAGGAGGTTCTCCCAGACATGTGGGGTCTGCACAGGAGTTTTATACACATGTCTCAAAATCCTATGCCCCCAGGGATTGAGAGTGCAGTGGGGGCCACGGATCGCCGATCAGCTGTCAGTGGAGGGCGGTGGTATCATTTTGACTCTGGCACTACTACTCATCCACCTAGACGCTGCCCACTCACTCGCTAGTCCACTATAAACAATGTAATGTAACAGCCTGTCTCTCTCCATACTATCACTCGCTCCCTTTCTCACCAACTCTCACTCATCCATCCCGTCACCCGGCCAATGTAACTGGGCCAATCTAGGCCCTCGTGCAGGCATGCCTACATACTGCGTGAAACAGTGACAATGTATTGTAGCTTATTAAATACCACTCGGATGACGGCAAAGCAGATTTCACCCATCTCTGATGGGAGGGATTCCTTCTCATGTCCGCCAACCATAGGCACGGCCATCCCTCCCACAACTGCCTGTGTCTTACTGAAACAATTAAAATGTGCTACTTAACGCTGATGGGGATGCCCCACAAGTCCGACAGTCCAGTAGTCGGACAACCCAATAGTCCCATAATTTTACCCACTAGTCCGACAACACAATAGTCCAACAACCCAATAGTCCAACAATTTACCCACTAGTCTGACAGTCCAATAGCCTGAGAGTCCAATAGTCCGACAATTATACCTAGTAGTCTGACAGTCCAACAGTCCAAAATGGCAGAAAATTTATAAAACCAGTAGTCCGACAACCAATAGTCCAACAATAGTAATTTGATTAGAAGGTAGACCACATCAGTCAAAGCAGTCTTGAGGCAAGTAAACAGCAGCAACAACAACAGCAACAGATCCTGAATTTGATCCGATCATGATCTGGTTTTTTATATTCGGATCAGGGGCAAAGTCTGGAAATACCAGTTCAAAAACACTGATCGCACCAGCACCATGCCTCCACCGATATCTCGCAAAGCGGGGTGTGGTATGTGGTAGTAATTGATTGATTGATTGATTGATTTGCTCGCTGAATTGATTGATGGATGGCTGGATGGCTGGGTGGAGGGAATGGGGGAGGGATGAATGGGAGAGGGATGAATGGCGGGCTACAGCTTACAACAATAGATCGGAGATCGCAGACCCTCTGATATTTGGATTTTCAAGATTTTAACAGATTTCATCAGGTCACACAAAACGTTGTGGAATCCTAATGTATGTTCGCACCCTTTCTTGTGTTGAAATTTGAGCAAACTCGAATCAACAGTTTCCGAGATACATACATATGCCTATCCAGAATTTGATATGATGCGGCTCCGGGTCCTTTTATCCGGATCACGGCTAAAATCTGGGAATCCTGTTGCACCGCAAATTTGATCAGTAATGTTTTATATAGTGGTGCGGTCGGCCACGCATGCACGCACGCACGCACTCACGCAGGCATGCACACACACAAGCCCGATCGCAATACCATCTTTCCCTTATGGGGCGAGGAGAAATAATAGAGATTATTTTTAAGATTCGGACTGCTGGGCTGTCGGGCAACTGGGTTGTCAAACTAGGCTGTTGGACTACCTTGGCAGACTACTGGGTTGTCCGTCTAATGGGCCATCAGACTACTGGCCTGTCTGTCTATACTGATGTTACCCCCGACGTAGACCAGTTCGTTCAGTTGCCCAGGAGATTTATATTATTAGCGGAAATGCACGTTTCTTCAAGACTACACACCATAAAAAGATTCGTATTTTAGCGACATATGCAAAATTAATGGTCGTCTTCTTCTTTTCGATCGCTGGTGTCACACTTGGAGAGCCGTTCTCAAGATGAAATCTGTGGTTTTCTGCAGTTCTTTCACAGGCCCATACAGCTTTTCAAGAAAAGAGGTTGACAAAGGCCAGATCTCTTCTCTCAGCAGCTGATACGTACTGCAACATTGAAGTATGTGCTCTGTGGTCTGTTCTGCTTCTCCACAGTGGGCGATGTCATAAGGTGGAACCGCCTGTACATGTGTTGGTTTAGTCTGTTGTGTCCAGTTCTGAGACGAAAAATGGTCACTTGCCCTGGCCTCGAGAGATGATGGTAGGCATCTTCTGATTGAGGTGTTCTATAGAGTGACTTGATGATAGTCTTCATCTCTGTATGGGTAACCATGTTTTCTGTCTGATTCTCTTCTGCACCCACCTTTGCCATCTTGTCTGCTTCCTCATTTCCTTGGACTCCACAGTGTGAGGGGATCCACTGCAATGCTATCCGAAAGCATTTGATGGTTTGTAGGGCTTCTTCAAGTTGTGGCAGCTTACCTTTGGTGATAGCCTCAAGGACGGAGCGGGCATCAGATAAAAAGACAATCTGTGCAATAGGGTCTGCTGTTCTGCTGATGGTATTAGCTGCATGAACCAGTGCTTCGACTTCAGCTCTGTAGTTTGTGCAGTGTTTGCCTGTCGGTATTGCAGCTGACTCATGTTGTCCGTTTGGATACTGTATGTACAGTCCGGCACCTCCGCTCCTAATTGCATCTTTGGCTGATCCATGTGTGTAGATCCTTATCCATGTCTCCTGAGGGTACATTTCTTCCAGCATGGCTAGGGTCAGGGCCTTCTTGCTCACATCACTGTGTTCATCTTTGGTTGTGAGATGAGGTACTGTGGTGCGAATAGCTATGCTCTCTAGTTTGTTTTCCCAGGGTGGAGGATCAAGGGTGTGGTTTGGGTCTTCTATTTGTGCTGGCAACATTTCTTGGTGTTTTCCTTGAAGTGATTTTGTCTCTTTCACAAAACTTGATCTTTTAAGTCTTCCAGATGACAGCTGTGCTTGCCTGATCTTCATCGGGTGGTTGTTGAACGATTTGAACTTTGCAGCTTGGATCAGTGCTTTGCATTCCCTTCCTTTGATATATATGGGGGGGGGGGGGAAATGCCTGCTGTCTGCTCCACTTTTTCTATTGGTGTTGATCTCATTCCACCAGTGATGATGCGCTGTGCCTGGTTTTGTACTCTGTCGAGGTTCTGTTGATGAGATTTAGCTGCTGTCATCCATGAGCTGGATCCATACTCACGGTGTGGTTGTACGGCACCTAGGTAGATGGTCTTGAGGATCCTTTCATTGGCACCCCACTTTGTTCCTGCCAGCTTCCTCATGCTGTTTAGCTTTCTTCTGGCCTTTGCCTCTGCATTCTGGATGTGCTCCTTCCATGTTAATCCTCTGTCATAGGTGACTCCCAGGTATGTCTGCTGGCCCTCGTACTCGAGTGGAGTACCGCCCAGTGTCAGATTGCCAACCTTGGTTTTGGTGGACAGTGAGAATAGCATGGCTGATGTTTCTTTGTTGATGGTAATACACCAGCGATTGGCACAAGCTGTAATTCTGTCCAAGGCGAGCTGCATTCTGTACGTGGCAGTCGTTGTGTACTCCTCGGTGCACCAGAGTACGAGGTCATCTGCATAGAGGGCTGCTTGGATCCCATTGGGCAGCTCTGCTACAATGTCATTAATGAAGAGGATGAACAGAGTAGGTGATAATACTACCCCTTGTCTCAGCAATACATTCTGTCCAGATTGTCCATCCACCAGCACCCTAGCTCTGCGATTGTGTAGGTATGACTTGGTCCATCGGAACATGTTGCCACCAATGCCTGTCCACCGGAGCTTCACGAGGAGGCCATCCTTCCACACCCTGTCAAATGCCTTCTGCAGATAGATAAAGGTAGCTAGTATCACCTTCTTGGCTTGAAACGTGTCCTCTATGACATGTACAGGATGTGTTGTTTGATCTTCTGTGCTCCTGTATCTTCTGAAGCCGGCCTGCTCTGAAACTATAATGTTCTCCGACTCCTGTACCACTGCAACCGCTGGTTGTTGATGCGCTCCATGGTCTTGCATATGCAGCTTGTAAGACTGATAGGACGGTAGCTCAGCACTTTCGTCTTGTTCTTCCCTTTTTCAGAATAGGAGTCATTCTGGCTTCCTTCCAGCACTGAGGAACCTCTCCATTGGTCCAACTGAGATTAAAGATGTCTAGCAACTTGCGGAGAGATGCATTACCAAGGTGTTGGATCATTTCATTTGTAATGCCATCTGGCCCGGGAGATTTCTTCTTCTTCAATTGGCGGATAGCCTTCTTCAGTTCTGCTAAACTAATGTCAACTTTCATTGCATCATGAGTGTTGGTGTCTGTTCTTTCCTTTTGCTCTTTTCTAACCTCTTTTTGACGCATTCGTGGTATAGAAATGTTGCTTTCTTTTGCATATGCCTTCGCAAAGGCATCTGCAGCCATCTTTCCTGTCAGTGTTTGTCCATCTTCTTCAAGAGTAATCTTCTCTCCCCTGACACCCTCATCATTCAGTGCTTTAGTCAGTCTCCATAGCTTTGTGGTGTCTCTCTCTAAATTAAACCCTGCCGTCTTTTCCCTCCAGCTTCTTCTTTTGGCCTCCAGCTTGGTCTTTAGATACCTGGCTTTAGTTTGCTGTAGCGTGAAGTGGTTTTCATGACAGGGATTACCCTCTGCATCTTCTCTTGCCTTGTCTAGTTTATCATGTGCTGCTTGCAGTTCTGTTGTCCAGTAGGGGGCGGTAGTTTTTCCTGAACCCTCGCGGAATCGCTTTGTTGGCAGCCCTGAGGATACTTGAATTAAATTCCTTGACCACATTGTTGATGTTTCTCCCTTCTACTGCTATATTTTGGGTAAGCTCATTGGAACGAATGCCGAACAGACTCCAATTTGCCTTTTTGTAGTTCCACCTTGAGGTGAACTTGTCGAAATACTTCCAGAAAGAGAGAGTAGGACTGGGCGGTTGTCGCTTCCTCCTAACTGCGATCCGACCACTCTACTGAGGTTTCTGTGAATGTCTTCTGTACAAAATGCCAAGTCCGGCATTGTCGAGTTCCACCGGCGTGAATAGAAGGTAGGCTGAACTGTGGGATCATTGGCAAGTAAAAGGTGCTTTTCATCTTGCCATGCTTCAATGTCTTCTCCCCGTTTATCAAGTGTTCTGTATCCCCAGCTCTGGGACTGGCTATTAAAGTCTCCCGCAATGAGAAAGTGGCAGTCCGGGACCTGGATTGTGTCAAGTGAGAGATTCTTGTCATTAGGGCAGTAATAATTGACAATGTCAATCACAGAGTTGCTGGTTGTTACCTTGATCTTGATATATTCTGCCTCTTCCATAAAGGTTTTGATCTGGCTGGCGTTCACACTGTTTCGGACCAAGGTGATCACCCCGCCTTTCTTTCTTCATCTTTGATCACACTGGAAAATTTGGTAACCTCTGATCTTAAATGGTTTTCCTTCTTGCAGGTGTGTCTCTTGGATGCAATAGATATCAATGTTGTTTTCGTACAGGAACTGTTCGAGCTCTGAATTCTTGTTAGTAACCCCTTCTGCGTTCCAGTGCATGATGTTGATACTGGGGTTCTCTTTGGGTTTGGTCTTCTCTTTCGGTTGGCCAGTAGCTCTCCATCCTCGTCCCCTGGCTCCACAAGACGAGGCGATGGGACCTCCAGTAGCTGAGGGTGGGCTCCTTCGAGGCATGGAGCCCGGCGCTGCACCTGCCTGGTGGATCCTCACAGGGCGAGCACCATTTCGCATGTTTCTTCAAGACTACACACCATAAAAAGATTCGTATTTTAGCGACATATGCAAAATTAATGGTCGTTATAGACAGGTATAGTGTATGCATAAATGAGGCACGCGGCTTGAATCTAGGTCACGCTTTAATAACGTACTGAAACAATTTTGCTTAGGCCTATGGATAGCGTAAGTCATCCTCTGACAAGGCGGGTGATTAGAAGCTGATGAAATGGCATCAGTGCTCCGATATTAAACGCGATTTGGACGCTATTATTGAATATTCGTGGATTTAAGCACATTTTGCACGTGCTTTGGCTTCAGGTTATCTGCTATTTGCAGAATAGTTCTGCTTCATCAAAGTAGTCAACAGTTCTAATATATATCAAGCAAACGTTCCATACAACTAGCTCATGATAGAGACGAATAATGTCCAAAATCTGTTCAATGCATCATTCTGATATGTAGGCCCTATATAACCTATGTCATAATCTTACTACAGAGTTACAGCGTGTGGATGTCTCCTGGACGTAGCATAGTTCACGTTTTAACAGACTCATTTTTCATACACAATTAACTGTCCATTTGGTGCGTGGACAAAATCCCACTGGAAAGATTCACACCAGGATTCCATGCTTCCAGGGGTTTGTCGTGTTAATTAATTAAAAATAATAAAAATAATAATAATTATTATTATTATTATTATTATTACTATTATTGTTATTATTATTATTATTAAGCCTCGAAATTTCGTGTAGCCAAACGGATTCGTCCCTTGTTGGTTATAGGTAACTGGAAACTGTTGCTGTCTAACATATTCCAGTCAAAGTTATTTTCGGTGGGATTTTGTCCATGATTCGTACATCTAGTTGCGCTTCCCGGATTGCTGTCACCACTGATTTCACACAGGTGTAAAAAACTTTTCCAGAGAGGTCTACAGTGCACATGTGGACACAAGCCAAATAATGAAAAAATATTGCAAATTATTGTGGTGTGGGTTGGTGGGTGGAGGAGGTAGGGTTGGGCGATATTTGCCTAGCGATGACGATGTCGATATCTCATTAAAATATCGCGATATGACGATATATCGTCTAAGGGATCGGGTGTGGATTAGGGTGTGACATATGGCATGAATGTATTTCAAATTAGTGGTGTCTACAAATTATTTTCATTATGAATCATTGCTTTCAAAACGTAATAACTACGTATTCCAATAATAGCCGGCGCATGAAATTTCTGTTTCACTCATCAAGATATAGTTTTAAGCAATGAACATAATGCAAATAACCGGTATTCATCACAAATAAGAAAAATAGAGTTTTCTTCTGTGTACTGCGATGTTTTCTTTACCTCACGACAAACTGTCATAAATCAGCCATTGTTGAGACGGGAGAAGAGATGCGCATAACATTCTCGGCGCAGAAAATGGGAATTCCGTTGAATGAAATCTGATTGGCTGGAGATGAGCCAATCAGAATTTACTCTTCAGAATTCTGATAAATAGACCAGCTCATCACAGCGGCTTGATAGCATCGGCATTATTAAATAATAAAATAAGATTTTGAACGAGTAAATGCATTTTATTTGAATGAAATATAATATATTATAGCACAAATGTAAGCGGGAGTGAAGTTATTTTTTTTAATTTACTTGATAACAGAGCCAGTCATTCCAGTCATAAATTAAAAAATATATATTTCTTGGCCTGAAAATAGATATTTAACTATGATGTACGCTTTTAGCCCTTTTAACATACGGCTAACCAAACCAGTTCACGGGAATGATCTTGAGGAATGCCCACTTCCAGGCTGAGAGATTTATTTGAAAATTTACAACTGGAATGACTAGTTTTGCTTTGATAACAGAGCCAGTCATTCCAGTGTAAAAATTTTCAAAAAAATCTCTTGGCCTGAAAATAGATATTCAACTATGATGTAGCCTACGCCTTTAACACTTTTAAGATATGGCTAACCAAAACAGCTCTTGGGAATGATCTTGAGGAATGCCCACTTCCAGGCTGAGAGACTTATTTGAAAATTTACCACTGAAATGACTGACTCTGGCTTGATAACAGAGCCAGTCATTTCAGTGGTAAATTTACAAAAGAAAATCTTGGTCTGCAAGTAGATATTCAAAAAGCAAATATTTTAATAGCTACTATTAATTTTCTGTCTACATGTAAGTACACAATGGTATTTCAAAGTTTTGCCTACAAGTTACATGCAAGAAATGTCACCATATTCACAGGTTCTGGTTTTAACAAGTTTCGTAATGGTGTAACGATGGCGCCGGATCTCCTAAAAAGTCTCTCGGATGGGACGCTTGTTGCGCAAATACAAAGATATTTCTTCGCTAGCTTTGCCAACGTTGGGAACTGAGACTGGTGCGTTTTCCACCAACACAAAGTGTCAATTGTGATATCCATGCTAGTGGTGCTTGAGTAGCTATCGATCTCATTCTTAATACTAATAATGGCGAATAGCGATGTCAATGTAAGGCGTATGTTAGAGGGTGGTGGGTTTGTTTCTGTATCATTTGAGGTGGGTGGACATGGTGTTGCACAAGTAGAACCAACAACAACAGGAGCAGCCGGATTCTCCCCTTGTAATTGTTCACACACACATTGATATACATCACCAAAAATTTTAATTTGTCATTCAAAATGCCCATTTGCAGACCAATAGAAGACTATTTTTGAAAATGTATCACTGGAATGACTGGCTCGGTTATCACGCCATTCATTCTAGTGATAAATTTTCAAAAATACTGTTCTCTTGGTCTACAAATGAACGTTTTCCCAAAACAGACACAGAAGCCGTTATTGGCTGATATTAGTGTTAAAGGGTTAAGCGAGACGATCGATATAGATTGACACGTAATAATGACGTCATCAGAATGGAATGCGGCAAGCGCAAACGGATTTCCCAGTAACTAGTACTCAAAACGAGGCTGTCTTAGAGAAGAAAAGAGTGGCGTCGTATATTTCCGTAATGATGCAAAGTGAACAACAAAACAATTCTTTTGAGGTTTATAGTATTTTAATAAGACAAACACACCATGGATTAATTAAACAGGCTTTATTTTGGAGATAAATTTGATTATATCCGATTATTTCTCAAATAACCTCAAGACATGCCTGTGGAACGCCGATCGTCGCGAAATAAATGTAACGAGATTGCTGAAAGGATCGTCGATGAGAATGTAGATATATTAATTCTAACGGAAACCTGGCTTGCAGATATAGGTGATGAGTCTAAAATCGCATCCTTAACACCAGATAAGTATGAATTTGAGCACACACCCAGATTGTCCCGCGGTGGTGGCATTGCCGTAATCTATAGAAACTATCTTCACATTAAAATCTGCATCAATACACTCCCACAATATCAGTCAATCGAGGTGCTGGAATTCATACTGACCCATGGAAAAATATCGGTTCGGTTCGTATGCATATATCGCCCACCACCATCGAAGAAAAATAAATGAACCCCATCAATGTTTCACAGTGATATAGCCAGTTTAATGGATATAGTTTGTGTGAAAAATGCGAATCTAGTTCTCCTGGGTGATGCAAACGTTCATTTCGATAAGCCTGAAAACTCAGATACTAAAAAGATGTTAAATCTACTATCCTCTCATGACTGTCATCAGCACGTTAGCATGCCTACCCACAAAAATGGCCATATCATTGATCAAAATGTTCGAGTCAAAGACCTTCAAATGTCGGACCATTTTTTGGTAACAGTACATCTAAATGCAACCAGAATTGTTCCACCTCCTCATCCCGTGCTCTGCCGAAATTTCAAGAAAATTGACACGGTAGCGTTCCGTCATGATCTGGAACAATCTAGTCTGTTAGTTTCTCCGCCTGCAGGCTGTGAGGAGCTGGCCAACCTCTATAATGAAGAACTATCTTGTCTCCTCAATAAGCACGCACCAGAGAGGCTGAAGACTTTACCTCAGAGGCCAAAGTCCATGTGGTTCTTTACACCAGAGGTGAGTGCAGCCAAAGCAGCTAGACGAAAGGAGATGGAGAGAGACGCGGCTTGAGGTCCATCGTCAGATATATTGTAATGCGAGAAATACTGTTACTATGCTTGTTACTAGGGCAAAACGCTCGTTTTTTACTGACAAAATTGAGATGGACAAATCTAATCCAAAAGCCTTATATAATACTATGTCTGTGCTTATGGGGAAGAAAATTAGTACGTCGCTCCCTAGCACTGATGATCTTGCAGAGGTGGCTAGATCGTGTTCGGACTTTTTCACAGATAAGATCGAGGTCAATCGGACTAAGTTGGATCAGTCTGTAGTGCTCTCCAATGTTCGCTACAACCAGCATACATTAACTCAAAACAAACTCGACCATTTCAAACGTTTCTCAGAGGATGAGGTCCTGAAGCTCGTGAAAGAATCAAAGCCAACGTATTGCACACTGGACCCTGTTCCTACGAAAATTGTCCTTGAATATATCGACATCCTACTCCCTACAATTACTCGGCTTGTCAATTCTAGCCTAGAGTCAGGTATCGTTCCAAAATGCTTCAATCGCGCTTTGATCAACCCTTTGCTGAAAAAAGTAGGCCTGGATCCTGATAACCTAAAAAATTACAGACCAGTATCAAATTTATCCTTTATGTCTAAACTGATTGAAAGGGCAGTATCAAATAGATTTTCTGATTACCTAACGATTAATAGGCTATATTAACCATTCCAGTCGGCATATAGGCATGGTCACAGTACCGAGACAGCCCTATTGCGAGTTGTTAATGACATTCGATGTGCTGTTGATACCGGTAATGTGTCTCTACTAATCCTGCTTGACCTTAGCGCAGCGTTTGACACTATCGATCATCACATCCTTCTGTCTCAGCTCACACATGAAATTGGTGTAACCGGTGTCGCACTGAAATGGTTCCAGTCATACTTATCAGATAGGTATCAATCTGTGTATATTAATGGGACCCCTTCTTCATCAGTAGAACTAACATGTGGTGTTCCACAGGGCTCAATCCTAGGCCCTATACTTTTCTCCCTGTATACTCGTCAATTAGGATCTGTTATTGAGGGTCATAATGTCCAACGGCACTTGTACGCAGACGATACACAGCTGATAAACAGTTTTGCTCCATCTGCCCCCATCGCAAATCTAGCCAGTAGACAAGTAACTGATTGTTGCCTTGACATAAAATCCTGGATGACAACGAATATCCTAATGCTTAACGATGAAAAAACTGAAGCTATTTTGGTAGGTCCAGCCACCAGGTGTTCCAAAACGGGATTAAGTAGCGTCCTTGTTGGAGTTAATACTATTCCATTGGCTACTGTTGTAAAAGATTTAGGCATTCTCCTCGATTCTGAATTAAATATGGAAAGTCATGTAAATCATATTCGCAAGGTGTGCTTTATGCAGCTACGAAACATTGGTAACATTAGGAAGTACATCACTCGGGAAGCGGCAATACGGCTCGTGTTATCACTAGTAATGTCGAGACTCGATTATTGTAACGGTCTTCTCGCAGGTGCTTCCAAAATACTCATTAACAAGCTTCAGGCAGTTCAGAACACAGCTGCGCGAATTGTATCACTGAGAAATAAGTATGACCACATTACCCCCATTCTTCAAGATTTACACTGGCTCCCAACTAGAATACAGAATCCGTTTCAAAATCCTAAGTTTAGCATATCAATGTGTCTCCGAAACTGCACCAACGTAGGCCCTACCTATCTGAATTGCTAGAGAGTTACATACCCACACGAACCCACAGATCTTCTGAACAAAATCTCCTGAAGATCCCCAGAGTAAACACTAAAACCTATGGCCATAAAGCCTTTTCATTCGTGGCCGCCACTCAGTGGAATAATCTCCCAACTCATATTAAATCTGCCCCGACTTTATCCGTATTTAAAACTAACTTGAAAACATTCTTGTTTAAAGAAGCTTTCCCGTAAGCTGTATGCTAAATTTCTCTCTTATTGTCAGCGCTTAGAGCATGCAATCGCATGGATTTAGCGCATTACAAATGTACTATTATTATTATTATTATTATTATTATTATTATTATTATTATTATTATTATTATTGTTATTATTATTAATATTATTATTATTATTATTATTATTATTATTATTATTATTATTATTACTACAACAAAGAATGGATTATTATTCGAGGAGTATTACCGAGCATACCACAGGTAAGTAGTAAATATTGAATCTCTTACAAAATCAAAATGAGAAAAATGAAAATATTGTCATAACGATATACACGATATCTACGATTTTTTTAAATTATGACGATGACGGTGTCGATATTCGATATATCGCGATTTTATCGATACTATCGAAATCCCGCGCAACCCTAGGAGGAGGGGTGGTGAGGGTGGGAGTTTTTTTTGAATATGTATAACATATATCGTCGTTGTAGGAACAGGGATGGGTGGGGTGGAAAGGCTCTACACACCTTTCCACTGACCAGGCAGGAAAGCAAGAATAGTACAATTATTGGCTATATAAATATTATATGTTGATTATTGCTAAACAGTGGTTTAGCCCAGGACATGCAGTAGCTGGCCTCTTAGTGCATGTTATAGGCCCTACACTAAAACAATTATTCGAAGCTGGTTGGCGGCCCATGTTACATATCCGTGGAGCCACACTGTCCAGATACGGGGCATTTAAGCCAACGGTGTAGATTTGTCTCAATAAGTGGGTGGAATTAAAGCCAGTGGGTCTTGGAGCGGTCAGGCCCGTAGGCTAGATGGCAAATGTACAGTAGGGGTAGTGGAACCGGAGCGAGCCGGATCTTTGCTCCGCCTGGTCAGACACCAGCCCCATAGAAATAATATTGATATCACCCCCCCCCCCGCACTCCTGCTGCTGCCCAGCTCTCCATATGCTCAAAACTTTGCGGCTACATCACTGCAAATGCGTGCGTGCGTTCGGGCGTGCGTGCGCGTGTGTGTGTATAGGCGCATGGGTAGAACGTGTGGGATATAGGGTCATTGTGCTTTGGGCGTAAACATTAATAAAAACCAATAATAAAATAATAATAATATAATGACACGTAGATTAACTGTATTTCTTCAGAATAGCATGTGTTAATATTTCTTTTTATATTATACATTGGAAAGGCTATATTATGTGAGCCAATACATAACTGATGAGCGACTAGTTGAACAACACGGTGTTATATGTCAGCCAGGCATCAGAGGCTTAAATTGCGTACCTAGATGTAATGAAACGAAATAAATCTTAACATACGATGATTTTATACCATATAAATTAATATAATTTTTTAAAAGTTGAAAATTGAATTAGAGACCACGCGTCCCTAATTAAAATTTACAACTAAAATTATATTAATGTATATGTAATGAAATCAGCATATGTTAAGATTTATTAGGTTGGGTATAAAATGCGAGCCAGGTCCGAAAAAACGGTAGTAAAAGAAGCTCGAGGCAGAATATCTCCATAACCACTTGGCCGATTGTCATCAAATTTGCTGTGCAAATGTGGCAATGAGTCATAAATATGACGCCCTAAAAGAATTTTTAATATGCGACGTGAGTTATGAGTAATGCCCTGCTGACAACGGCCACCTCCTAGCGAGCTAACGGTCTTTGTAAGCGTGTTTTCCAACTTCATCTAATATATCTCCAAAACTAGATGGTCGCCAATTATGAGTTGGACCATGTGAAAATTATTTAATTATGCCAACGCACTCCGAAGAAATCCTCTGCTGACCACGACCACTCTTCTAGCGAAAAATGCCATTTTTGTCGTTTTAGAGGCCATTACGCAATTTTGAAGAAGAATATATAAATAACTACATGGTCGCCAGTAACAGGATTTACTATGCAAATGTAATTCATCTGCGAATATAAAGATCGGACCAGTGGTTGCCGAGTAGCAGCCTGCTGACCACGGCCACCACCTACTCGAAGCTTCCTGAAAATGAAATTAGTTATAGCTCTCGAATTTGACATCGGCCGACCGACTCCATCAAATCTGAACAATAAACACAAGACTGTTCAAGAAAAAGGTGTTACTAACTTAATCACCGGCGGTCGCTCAGCTTATTAATAAATTGTCATTATGTAAGTAAATGAGCATTGTGTTATGTGTCAATCATTTAATCACCGGCGCGTGTTTGTGATTGACACGTGGATGACAATAATACAAATACATATGTATATATGCACAGATTTTATTTTAAGAACACCAGTGTGAATTTCTTTAATTTTATTGCTGAAAGCTGTTTCTTGCTTACAGCAAGGACGTTTTCAAAATAGACAACAATTAAGAAACCGAATTCTGCTGTTTTTTCTCGTTGCAGTATATTTCGGAAACGCTGAGAAGAGTATAATTTCCAATACACGAGGTATGGATATGAGGATATGTAATTCGTCAGGCCCGTTATATATGCTTCAGATGATGTATATAGTTTAATCACTCACCCAATGTCAATTTCGAACCCACATACAACTATTTGATGTGAATGTTAACTATAACTGTTTTAATCCGGGATAAAAGTGATGATCTACATTCATATCCTCAGATTTAAAGCACTACCTCTTCCAGAGTTTGGCTCATATAAATTCGTTACTCGGGCAGGGAGACTCATCATCCGTAATTTTGCGCAAGCATATTTCTTTTATAATACGTGCTGGCTTCTTTGGTGGGCCGGACTGAGACAAATAGTGATCAAACTTCATCATATCATAACGAATTGATTAGTCGCGTGCGTTGACCGTACAGCTAGGCCGAACACTGTCTGTGATTAACTTATTAACACCTTTAACAATAGTTCCTGAGTAGTCGTGTGTCTATTGTCCAGATTTGCTGGAGTCGGTCGGCCGATGTCAAATTCGATAGCTAAAACTAATTTCATTTTTCAAGGATTGTGGGTGGCCGTGATCAGCGGGCTGCTGCTCGTCAACCACTGGTCCGAACTTAAAAATTTTAAGATCACTATATTCGCAGATGAAAGTTACATTTGCATACTAAATTCCGTTACTTGCGACCATGTACATGGAAATGCATGCACGATGAAGCTCCAGAATACATGATATTATTGATATACAAATGCTGTATTATTATTATTATTTATGTACTTATCTAGACATCCTTCTGCAAAGTTGCGTAAAGGCCTCTAAACCGACAAAAATCGCATATTTCGCTAAAATTGTGGTCGTGGTCAGCAGGCGATTTCACCGGAGCGGGTGGGTATAATTTAATAAGTTTTACATGGTCCACCTCGTAATTGGACCTTACATGTGCACAGTAAATTTCATTACTGGCAACCATCTAGTTGTGGAGATGTATCACATCAAGTTGGAAAACACGCTTACGAAGACCGCTGGCTCGCTAGGATGTGGCCGTGGTCAGCAGGGCACTACTCATAACTCACTGCGCATAGTACAAATTCTTTTAGGGCATCATATTTATGACTCATTGTCACATTTGCACAGCAAATTTGGTGACAATCGGCACAGTGGTTATGGGGATATTCTTCCTCAAACTTCTTTTACTACCGATTTTTCCGATCTGGCTCGCATTCTATACCCAACCATAGAACAGTTTGTCTCTGTCACACTAAATTAGCATTCTATCTCGCCAGGAGCAGACGACATGGCTCGCATGCGCAGACGACATTTATATGTAGATATGTTAATTTGCGTTGTATGGAACTATTTAACATTCTATTCGCTATCATAACAGACTGACCCGTTCTTCTCGATAATTAGTTTAATTACCATAGCATTTTATCCATTAACCATTTCGTTTCTAC
Source organism: Chaetoderma sp. LZ-2023a (assembly GCA_034401795.1). Lineage (NCBI taxonomy): Eukaryota > Metazoa > Mollusca > Caudofoveata > Chaetodermatida > Chaetodermatidae > Chaetoderma > Chaetoderma sp. LZ-2023a. The sequence continues at coordinate 315,107 of CM067361.1, read as the reverse complement.
AAATCAGACCCGTTACGGGCCATGGACCCTGGGAGCCACATAAGGGTTGTTTTAGTGTTTTACTACTAAAAGTATAGGCAAATATTTGTTTATCATTATTATAGTCTGCCGCATTGTGTTATTTTCATCATAGTGGGCCTAATAATTAGGCAATGCCATTTAATGGAGGTATCCAGTTTTAGCTATGCCCAGCCCATCTCTAGCTAAGCTCCACCAACGCTTTCCCCGTGTTGGGATCAATCTATGAATCTCAATTTCCAGACAGTTATTCAGCTAAGTTGTTGAATATTTTGAAACTAATTTGACTGGGTGTTGTTGCAGCAACAGTGCCCAGTCAAGTTAGTTTTAAAATATTCAACAGAATGTTTATTGAACGGTAAAGACATACAATTCGTACAACGTGCCGGACTATTAAGCGCTAAAGACGGCCTATTTCGAATCATCCATGACGTCGTGATTATGACGTGATCCTCCACATCACGTAGTTGATTATGACGTCATATGGTGGATGGATAAATTGGAAAGGTCTATTAAAGGTGCATATTCACACCAGAATGATGGAAAGTAATAGTGTTAAAACTGTAAACTCCTAAAGGCTTCAACTCTTAAGCTCTTAAAGGCAACAGCGCCCATTCAAGTTAGTTTCAAAATATTCAACAGTATGTTTATTAAATAGTAAATACATACAATTCGTAGCCTACAACAACGCTTAGTCCGTCATCAATTATGCGTCCGTGACCAACGCTGGGCCGTAATTGTCAACTACCGTCCCAGTACCCTGCATTATTACTGCTCCAGCAGGCACGCTTCTATTTATTGCTGCCTAGAATTGCCTATAGGCGCGGCCATTTCGCGCAGGCGATTGTGGGGCTGTGTCTCGCGAGATCTCCATCGATACGAGATCTAATAATTCTCGGCGCGAAGATACGGCTCTATTTTTAGATTGCTGGATATCTCATAATTATGATCTTCATGCGCATGATTCATGGCGAGTTCTCTTATTTGTTCTGGTCCGACTGTAATAGAGTTTGCGCAGCGATGACCGCTTAATTATTTTAACAAACAGCCAACAGAACTCCAAATAACTACTCTAAATAAGCTTCTTTTGCTGGAGGACTGCTACAAAACATGTTTATCATTCCTTCTGCAGATGAAAGTACTCAAGTACACGCCCACTCGCGGCGTCTCTTATATGTCCACTTTAGCACTATCAAACTGACCACAAATGGCTTCTTGCGGTGATCGTGAGAAATGTCCATTTGCATTAGCTACTCGCCGGAGAACTTGTTTTGAAAGTTTACCACTGGAATGACTGGTTGGATAACCGATCCTATAATTCCAGTAGTAAATTGCAAAAGAAAAACCATAATGGTCTCTTGGACGGCAATTAGACATAGGACTTCTTCTTCTTCTTCTTTCTTCTTTTCGTTCGCTGATCATACCGCCAGTCCTAAGTGACTATCGACATGATCATAAACGTTAAGTGCGTGGATCCATGGTTTATTAGAGTGCGCCGTGCGGCCTGGAACCTCCGTCTTCAGCACTTGAGGTTTCTGTCAGGGTTACCTCACCCTTACCTCCTTTAGTCACCTCTTACGACACGCAGAGGATACGGAAGGTGTATTCTAAGCCCCACCTACAGGGCTAGACATAGGAAATTTTCTATGATAATGGATTTTTCTGTATATGACGTCATAATTATTTAGGTCAGATGTAGCTGGACCTCACAATCAAAATATGTAATGAATGACGTATCTAGCTCCAACAGCAACATTGAATAGCCAGTCAAGTATGCGAATTGCACGTCTTTACTATTTAATCAACATGCTGTTGAATATTTTGAAACTAATTTGACTAGACGCTGTTCGAATTGTATGTCTTTGCTATTTATTCAACAGTCATTTTCTATGATAATGGCTGTGTTCGATCTGTAACTGAAGGATATGACGTCATAATCAATTACTTCATATACAGGATGACGTCACAATCCAAAATGTGTAAATGAATGGCGTATCGAGCTCAGTCATGAACATTGAATAGTCCGGCAAGTGTACGAATTGTATGTCTTTACTGTTAATCAACATCGTGTTGAATATTTTGAAACTAATTTGACCTGCCGTTATTGCAGCCAGAAGTAGCAAACCTTTAAAAGTACCCAGTCAAATTAGTTTCAAAATAGTCATCAGCTTACCGGTATAGTTACCTTGAAATTGGAAGTCTGGGAATTCATTATTCAGCATATATATACATCGATTCCAACACGCAAAACGGGGAGTAGCTTAGCTAGAAATAGGCGTGGCATACCTAGAAATGGATCTCTCTATTGAAATTGTCATGAGCAAATTGAGCATTACATGGCTACTACCACTTGGTAATGCATGGCCCACACAATATGGACCACTTGTATTAAGAGACCACCCATATTTATAGGTCACATATTTTAACAAGGCCAATCATAGAGTGTTGCCCTGAATAGACTGTACTCGTCCTCTGATGGAGGGAGGATAATTAATACCACTTGCTAATGGCATTTTCATATTATATTACGTCATATGATGTCATAATCAACGACGTGACGTATATGATGACGTCATAATCATGACGTCATGACTGACTCAATTTATTCCGCCTTAAATGCTTAATAGTCCGACACGTTGTACGAATTGTATGTCTTTGCTATTTACAAAACATGCTGGTGAATATTTTGAAACTAATTTGACTGGGCGATGTTACTGCCACAAGCAGCAACAGCACCCAGACAAATTGGTTTCAAAATAGTCAACACCTTACCTGTATAGTCTTCTGGAAAGTGATAGTCAAGAAGCTCAGAGATCTGTCGATACCAACACGAGCGCGGTATTAATGTATTAATGTATCATCAGGATTCAGTGACCGATTGACTAACGTTATGCTTATGGAAGTCATTTCAAGCAACCGCCACCAAGATGTGACTTACTTGGGCACAATTATGTGTTTTTCTAACAAAATCCTTTAGAATGTTTAACACCGAAATTTCAATATCTCAGATAAAGACAACTATACGAATATCTCTTTAATACATTGACTGGTAGCCCACCCCGCCCTACCTACCTACTTGTTGCTATCATAGACCTGTATTAAGTATTGCAACGACAACGACTGCCCATGTAAGCCTATCATCTTCTCTTAATGTATTTTAATCCTTTCACGAGGAGACCGCCAAAACCGGCCTCTACAGTGATCTTGAGGATGTTAATTTGCAGGTCAAGAGAAGATCATTTTTGAAAATTCACCACTGAAATGACTGACTCGATAATTGAGCCAGTCATTCCAATAGTAACTCTTCAAAACAGTCGTCTATTGGCCTGCAAATAGGCACTCAATAACCAAATATTGTTTTTATATTCTTGACTCAATTTAGGTAATACAGGGTTAATAAATTATGAGGACGACGATGATGTACCATGTCTGTTTAACCTTTCCCGTATTGTATTATAGTATGATTCACATTTGTTGCATTCGAGATAGGGTAAAAATTACAGACTTGTTACAGACAGTCTTGAGGCGTACTATGTGTGTGGTAAATTTCAAAAGAAAAACATGCGTAATAATATTGTAGAGGGCGAAAAAGTAGACAGAGTTCGCTAACAATAATGGATCCATCTAAAAATAAAGGCCTGGCTTCTTCGAAACTACACCTCTAATGTAATGACCGGTCATCTTCTTACGTTATCACAACGACTAGACTGTTACACAGACTCAACTTTGGATATCAGACAGACCAGGACCCAGTCTATCTCCGTAGCACTGTAGAAGCAACACTGGATCGTGAAATCGCTCCGCCAATGGCTACTCAATAGGCCCCTACATACGAAATACATTTCTCGATCTCGTATCGAAAGAGAACTCGCAGGATACAAATGAATAATGGATGTGTGATTATCAGTAGTATCCTTTTGTCTTTAATCCATCCATGGGAATAAATCCATGAAGGGTCAATGCAATTATGTAGCAGTATTGATAGACTACCAATGTTCCAAATTTCCAGTCAAAACTGATGTCAATAATATTGTAGCAGATTGTTGAATACATAAATCAACTGAAAGTGTAGGCCTATGCATGTGCTAAGTTAAGAACGTCTACAGGAAATTCGGCCACAGAATTTGAACCATATAGTTAGATAGGTATATCAATACGCTAGTGAAGTAATGGATTGAGGTTAAAAAAATTTACCATAAAGTAATTTCGTAGTGCACAATTTCATACAGAAAATTTGTTAAATCTCTGGTGATTCACAGCTTTCAGTGTCCTATTGTCTGTAGTATGTTAAGCCCCATAATTTCACCTACATAGACTTGAGCCTTAATGTACTAGGTATATTCCGAATCTAACAAATTCTAGATGAAATAATTTTATTAGGCGAAAATTGGCGTAAATGTTGGGGTTTTTGTGCTTTTCGGTGCGCTACTGTCTGTATGTAATATGGTCGGCTCCAGAAATTCGCTCACATCGACGTAGATGGATTTGCATACGATAGTTACAGTAGGAATTGAAAAAAAATTTGACCGTGAAGTAATTTCGTAGTATACGATTTCATCGCGTAAATTCGTTTCAATTTTGGCAGATCTGCGGGTTTTCAATGCCCTACTATTACCTGTCTGCAATAGGTTTGGCCACATAATTTCACCGATATGGTTAGATAGCGATATGAACACGCTAATGAATCTTGAGTTTTCTACCACGTAGTAATTTCGTAATATTCAATTTAGTAGCCACAGACAGGTGTCAAATGCCAACAATTGACTATATTCGGTATCAGAATGTCTTTTCTCGATTTGTAATACATTTTTTATATATGGATGTATATAACTCAATATGAGCTAGTGCTTTTGCACAATTCTACCATCAAGTAATCTCATCGTAGGTAGTTACATATTCGCCTTTGGCCCCATATGGTTGGTTCACATTCACCACATTCAGATATGTGTCGGTATGTCCTGGCATATCGCTCATAATGGGTTCGGCCCCAGGATGTCACCCATATGTTTAGATATGTATAGGCATACGCTTACGGATTAGTGAGATTTAAAACTATCTACCATGAAATAATTTCGGCTCAAATTTAGGCCGATTCATGGTTTTCGTTGCACCCAGTCAAATTAGTTTCAAAATAGTCATCAGCTTACCTGTATAGTTACCTTGAGATTGGAAGTCTGGGAATTCATTATTCAGCGTATATATAGACATCGATTCCAACACACAAAAAAGGGGTGGAGCTTAGCTAGAAATAGGCGTGGCATACCTAGAAATGGATCCCTCTATTGAAATTGGCATGAGTAAATTGAGCATTACAGGGCTAATACCACTTGTTAATGCGTGGTCCACGCAATATGGACCACTTGTATTAAGAGAGCACCCGTATTTATAGGTCACATATTTCAACAAGGCCAATCATAGATTGTAGACCCTTGCCATCCCGAACGCACATAACCCCGAATACAATACACTCATCCTCTGACGGAGCGAGGGTAATTAATCTCACTTGCTAATGAGCCTTTTCAGGTTGTCTATCCATCATATTACGTCATATGACGTCGTAATTAATTAAGTGACGCGTAGGATAACGTCATAATAATGACGTCATGACTGACTCGATTTAGTCCATCTTAAATGCTTAATAGTCTGACACGTTGTACGAATTGTATGTTTTTGTTATTTAATTAAAAATGCTGTTGAATATTTTGAAAGTAATTTGACTGGGCGCTGTTGCTGCCATAGGCAGCAAGAGGACCCAGTCGATTTAGTGTCAAAATATTCCACGGCTTACCTGTATAGTTTTCTTGAAATTTATCATCTAGAAGTTCAGAAATCCATCGATCCCAACTCGAGAGTGGTATGAGTGGAGTTTAGCAAGAGATGGGTGGTGTATAGCTAAACTGGAAAGGTTCATTGTGTTAATAAACCACCACAGTTTTCGGTGCCCTATTGTCTGTAGTATGTTCAGCCCCATAATTTACCCCACATAGACTTGGGCTTTAATATGCTAGTTATATTCCGAATCTAACAAATTCTAGATGAAGTAATTTTAATACTAAAAATTTAGCTTAAATAATGGTGTATTCGTGGTTTTCTGTGCCCTACTTTCCGTAATACGGTCGGTTCCAGACACTTCACTCACATAGACGTATAGGAGTCTGAATATGCTAGTTACATTGGGAATTTAAAAGAATTCGAACGTGAAGTATTTTCGTAGTATGCGATTTCATCGCATAAATTTGTTCCAATGTTGGCAGATCTGCGGTTTTCAATACCCTACCGTCTGCAATATGGGTGGCTACATAATTTCACCCATATGGTTAGATAGGGATATGAATACGCTAATGAATCTTGAGATTTCTACCACGTAGTAATTTCGTAATATTCAATTTAGTAGCCACGGACAGTTGTCAAATGCCAACAATTTACTATATTCAGTATTAGAATCTCAGTTCTCAGTTTGTAATCTTTTTTTTTTACATAAAGCTGTATATAACTGAATATGTACTACTGCTTTTGCACGATTCTACCATCAAGTAATTTGGTAATATGTCGTTACATATTCGCCATATGACCCCATTGTAATATGGTTGGTTCACATTCACCACATTCAGATAGGTGTCAATATGTCCTGACATATCGCTCAGAATGGGTTTGGCCCAGAATATCACCCATATGTTTAGATAGGTATAGGCATAAGCTTACGACGTAGTGAGATTTTAAAATTTCATAACGTAAATAATCTCAACCTTAGGCTAATTCATGGTTTTCATTGCAATACGTTCAGCCCCAGAATTTCACGCACACATACTTATAGGAAATATGCTAGTTGTATTCCGAATTTAAAAAAATTCTACAGGAACGTAATTTCATAGTACACAATTCCATACCGAAAATTGGCGCAAATTCTGTCAGAGCAATGATTTTCTGTCTTGGCGTGGTGGTCCAGTGTAAAGATGTTTGGCTGCTGATGCCATGTTAACCACGGGTGTTGTTACAGCAGACAATCCACAAAACAAGGTGTTGTCTTAAAGCAAAATTCTGATTTTATCTTATACTTGGCACCGAAACACAACAACAACTTTCACCAACATTCTGCGGTGGTTACAACTCTTGGGCGCGGATGGTGGTTCTTACTTGATACGGTTTATTAATGGCTGCTTATCGCACCACAATCAGCGCTACCAACTGACAATCATAAATATCACTGACACCAGCCTATAAAGACCACGCCGAAGAAGTTGCCTGTAATGGTGGTTCTTATAACAGCTTGAACTTTATTATCGAACCACGCACCTTTAAGATCCACAATCAGCTGTACCATCTTTAAAGCATGAGAAAACTAAGCGAAGATTATTTCTTGAAAATTTACCACTGGGATGACTGAGCCGAAAACCGGTACAGTCATTCTAAAGAAAAAATTTCAAAAATTTGGTTGTATTTTTAATATTAGTGAATAATTAGTCTAATGCATAGCACCACCAATATCTAAGGTGAGGGCCACTTGGGGTTTCCTGATGATGGTTAAGTGGACCACTCGCGTGGTGGTTCTAAAAAACATTCATACAGTTTCATATATACAATATATATGATGTACATATTGACAGTATCTACAAAAATTAACACATTTTACTTACCAACTAAACCGTAGTCATTTCTATGTATCAATAATAAGGGAGATTACTCTGGATAGGTTTAGTGACAATCGAAATAAACTATCCAGATTTATCTCCCTTATTATTGTTACAACAGACGCGCAGGTGCTTCTAATATCTTAATTTTCAATTTTTTTCTTGGCATCCCATCATATAATAATATGGTTTTAGTTTGAAAGTAACATCTGTTAACATTCTTTCCATCCAATATTTGTTCCCTAAGCAGCACAAGTGGATGATGATGCGTCTCCAACGCTAACAAACACGCATGTTGATCTGACAGATATTGTTAAATGTCATTGAAACCTGCCTATAAAAACCACCTTGGAGTTATTACCTTATTATATATTGGTGGTTCTTAGATTAGGAATTTATGTTATCGAACCACTTGAGGATCACTCTAAATTTAGTTACTGACTTTAAATCACGCGAAAATCAAGCGAAGATTATTTTTGAAAATTTACCACTGGGATGACTGGTTCGAAAACAGTGCCAGCCATTTCAAAGACAAATTTTCAAACAAGAAGCTCACTCGCTGTCTCCAACGCTAATAAGCACGTATGTTGATCTGGCAGTCATATAAAGACCACCTTATATTAAAAACTCAGAGAAAATCCATGATGGCTGCTGCAAAAATCTTGACCAATCAAATTTCTGTATAGAAGTTCAGAAGCCTACATGTACCACCATATGGTGCTTCCAGCCAAGTTAGGTTGAAATCCACCAAGTGATAAATGAGTAGAGGCCTTTTAAAGCAGCACAAGTTGACAGAGGACATGCAAACAACAGGTGGATGAACAGACGGATGATGGGTGGACAATGGGTTAACGATGGATGGTCGTCATGCCATAAGATCACTGAGCTAACAATCTTAATTCCAAGCATTATTGGTGGCACAATTTGGGTTATTTCAGAAACTAATATGCAGATGATATCACGATGAATGGTAATCGACTAGGGATCTACAGTCATACAGAGAATCCTCATCATTGTAGAGGTCAATACAACTGAGTGGAGAAAATAAAAGTTATTTGTATTTATAATTGTGTTTTTACAGGTTTAACCCTAGCGAATAAGAAAGGCTGAGGGAATGCTAATGAAAGCAACAGAAGATTCAAACAAAATTGTAATTATTAAATAAGACCTTTTAATGTGTACTTGTTAACGAAATTGTTGTAGTAGAATACATCTAAAAGTTCTTAAAATTATAAGCATTTATCTTGTTCGGGAATGAATTTTGTATGACGTCTTCAGGCACCAAATGATTCTAGGCGTCTTGAAGCCATTCCCCAATAAGCTTCTGGATTTCTGATTCTGTTGTATTCTTCTGGTTCCTACATTTGTACGCACAAAACCTGTGAAACAGAAAATAACTCATTTTACATCTATTCATACACAGTGCAGCTCAGAAATAAGTTAAATTGCTTACAAAACAAAAACATGTCAGTCTAATAGTCATATTAGTTAGAATAATTTTCAATACGATGCAAGAAATGTTCTATCGACTATTTTGAACATAATTGAATTGGATGTCTTCCAATCCAATTATGTTCAAAATATTCAACATTTCGTTTGTTTTTGCTTTGGAAACATGTTTACAGTTATTTCTAAGATGTACTGTACCTTATACTTGTATCACTCATCAACATGTACTTTGCCTACAGACATGACAGACGCGTACAGGTATGCGGGAGCATCCAGGCAGACGGGTCCTACAATGCAGCAGCAGCGCTGTTGTTATGGCAGCAGTGGGGAGTGAGTGGAGGATGACGGAGGAGGAGCAGCATCAGGGAGTGGAGGATGAGGGGGTAGAGGATTTAGCATGTCCTTTTCCTTCACAGAAGTTATAACGTCAACTAGGGCGTGCATTGCATTGTGGGTAATCAGTTCCACTTGACTCAAGCGCATGCGTTATAAGTGCAACTTTCGCACTCAGAAATTTTGCGAGATCACTCCAACTATATTTTTAGATATGGAGACCGGTATCCAGTCAATTTACCCAGAAAAAATTCTCCGCCTAGTTATGTCATAACTTCCGTGAAGGAAAAGGACAGGATAAAGCCTCTACCGATGAGGGGGAATGAGGAGCAGCAGCAGGACATGGTGGCGGGTGAGGGAGGAGGAGCAGCAGCAGGGAGTGGAGGAGGAGGAGGAGGAGGAGCAGCAGCAGCAGCAGCAGCAACAGGGAGTGGAGGAGGGACGAGCAGCAACAGCAGCCGGGACTGGAGGATGAGGGAGGAGTATGGAGGATGAGCAGCAGCAACAGGGAGTGGAGGAGGGACGAGCAGCAACAGCAGCCGGGACTGGAGGATGAGGGAGGAGTATCAGCATCAAGAATTGGAAGATGAGCAGCAGCATGGACTGGATGCTGAGGGAGGAGCACCAACAGCAACGGCAAGTGGATGATGAGGGAGGAGCAGCAGGGAGTGGAGGATGAGGGAGGGGCAGCAGTGAGTGGAGGATGAGGGATGGTGAAGCAGCAGCAGGGGTGGAGGATGATGGAGGGCACGCAGCAGGGAGTGGAGGATGAGGGAGTAGCAGCAGCAGCAGGGAGTGGATGATGAGGGAGGAGCAGCAGCAGCAGCAGGGAGTGGAGGATGAGAGAGTAGCAGCAGCAGCAGGGAGTGGAGGATGAGGGATGAGCAGCAGCAGCAGGGAGTGGAGGATGAGGGATGGTGAAGCAGCAGCAGGGGTGGAGGATCATGGAGGACACGCCGCAGGGAGTGGATGATGAGGGAGTAGCAGCAGCAGCAGGGCGTGGAGGATGAGGTATGAGCAGCAGCAGCAGGGGGTGGAGGATGAGGGATGAGCAACAGCAGGGAGTGGAGGATGAGGGAGGACACGCAACAGGGAGTGGATGATGAGGGAGTAGCAGCAGCAGCAGGGCGTGGAGGATAAGGGATGAGCAGCAGCAGCAGCAGGGAGTGGATGATGAGGGAGTAGCACCAGCAGCAGGGAATGGAGGATGAGGGATGACCAGCAGCAGCAGCAGGGAGTGGAGGATGAGGGATGAGCAACAGCAGGAATTGGAGGATGAGGGAGGAGCAGCAGGGAGCAATGGTTGTAATGGACTGTCCACTACAGGCTATACTGCTACCACTAGGCTTACCAGCTAATGCTGACCAGACGACACCGCCATTAAAGCTACTATCAGAGTTTGTTTTACTAGACATCCGCCTCTTCTTACTGACGGCTTGTTTCTTCTTATCACTCATATTCCAATTCACACTTCGGCTCAAAACAGACTTATGTCAGGGATTTTCGACCAAATTTACTTCAATCTCTCTCTCTCTCTCTCTCTCTCTCTCTCTCTCTCTCTCTCTCTCTCTCTCTCAATCTCTCTCTCAGACACGCACGCACGCACGCACGCACGCACGCACGCACGCACGCACGCACGCACGCACGCACGCACGCACGCACGCACGCACTTCATCATCGTCATTGTCGTCACACGTTATCTGTATATAGTATTATGTCTGGCTTATGTCTGGCTATCGCATTGTCGCCACACGTTATCATCAACATCGTTAATGAGATTATCATCATTACCTTTTTTTCAGGTGCTCCTGATGTTGAAGAACTGGATTTGAGGAAACAGTCAAATTATCTTCAAAATATTAAACAGAATTCTCATAACATTGAATAAAAGGGTCTATGTTTCTGATATCTATGGATACTGTTAGACTCACGTGACTGACACACGCGTCGAGAACCTATGTAGTTGATTATGACGTCATATGATTGATGGATAAACTGGAATCCTCAATTAGTAATCACTATAAGCAGGGGGTCGGTTAGCGCAGGTGATAATTTTCTATAGGTGATGCCTTTTTGAGAAGCATTGTAACTGCACTGATGAATATTAACACTTTGACCCTCTCAGAGCAGAAATGACAAATTCTTTAACTTACATATGTTAACTTAGGCTGCTTCTGACCACAGGTTTACACCTCTATGGTCAGCTCATCATCGTGGACAGCGCACGGTTACTTCCGGTTTCCGGTTGTGCGATGTACTCTTACATCAGTGGCTGGTCGTGTTCTAAAGGTGCAAAGTGATGGAGACTGCTATATGGCAAAGCAGATTACTCAAACTCTGTGCTACCTGCATGGATAGGAAAACCGATATCTTCCGTAGTAGTTCTAATATTGCCCTTGGATTGAATATCCTCTAGTCTCCTCTCGCTGGACAACATTATTTCTTAGTGTTAGTATGCTTCCAGTTCATGGGTTGTATACCAGGGAGAGACCTGGCTTTCACAAATTGCTAGCTAATAGATTACCCAACTACCCTTTTTCTTAGCCAAATCTGAACTATTTTAGCAAATGTTTTCCAATGTCTACGATCTATGCCCACCAGGTACCCCTTCAACCGAATGCTGCATACCAGACACACGATTATGTTGAATAGTTTGAAACTAATTTGCCTGGAAGCTGTTGCTGCCTAGGGCAGCAATGGTTTCCAGTCAAATTAGTTTCTAAATATTCAACAGGTGGCCAATATGGGTGATTTTTTATGAGATATTAGGATTTCAGGGTTTATTTGATTACAATAAAACATAATATATAAGTACTAGTTACATAAATTATTTATTATAAATATATAAGTACTAGTTACATAAATTATTTATTTTTAAGATGTTTTTTCAAAGTTAATTTTAATAATATTCTACTTTGAAATTATGTATGGTGTGATTTTAATCATTAGCCAAATATTCAGCCAATCCTGCATTCTATTAGCCCGATCTCAGTTTTACTAGCATTTGGCTAATTGGTGAATGGGTAGGTCTGTCCCTGGTATACATCATGCAACATTTTGTCTACATCGATCATGTCCCCATGGACTCTGTGGAAAGCCAATCTATGGAGCTTAAGCCTCCTTAGCCTGTCTCCATGGCTAAGATCTTTGAAGCCTGGCACTTGCTTAATGGCTTGTCATTTTTTCAATTCGGGTAAACTGTGATTTCTGTGAGGACCCCATACAAATGCCACATAATCGAGATGGCTTCTTAGCATTGCTTTATATAAAGGCTTTCTGGGTTAAATTCAATTATGTCCGTCTGATAATAGCAAACACACTTGCTGCTTTGTTGACCTTTTCGCAGATGTGTGTCTCAAAATTTAGTCCTTTGTCTATTATGACCTCTATGGCCTTTTCATGCTGGTTAGGTTGCATGTGTTTTCGTGTCAGCAGTGATGTGGTAATTATATTTTTCTGTCTTTACCTGCCCAAAATGCATACTATCACATTTCTCCAGATGAAATCAATGTATAGCCATCTATTGGACCAATCTGCCAGATCGTCCAAATGTATGGTCTTTCTCTTCAAAGATTGTCCGGAATATCTTGGTGTCATCTGCAATTGCAAACAGGTATATATCCGAGCTTACACGGCTTGACAAGTCATTTATGTAAATGATAAATAGTAGGGCGGCGGCTGCTGGCCTAAAACATTTCCTTTTGGGATTCCACTTTTTATATCCATTCAGCTTGATACCTCACCATTTATAATTACTTGCTGTTTTCGTTCACTAAGAAATGATTTAACCCATCCATGGATTGGGTCCGCTATGCTGTGGGCCTCCATTCTGTTCATGAGCCTCCTGTAAGGGATGGTCTCAAAGGCTTTCTTAAGCTCTAAGTAGATATCATCGAATGCATGCCAATCATCCATTCCTTTGTCCATTTATCAAGGATATGCAGAATGTGTAGTGTCGTCGATCTGCCACTTATGAAGTCAAATCGTTTTGAGATAAAGCCTTTTTACTAACAAATACTTCATAATATGATACCTGATTATTGTCTCAAGGATTTTACACAATATATTTGTTAAGCTCACTGACCTATAATTTCTCGCCTGTTTCTTATCAACATTCATATAGAGAGCTGATAATCTTGCTTCCTTCCATGCCGCCGGTACTGTCTCTGTTCTCAACCTCTCCCCCTCCCTCCCTGCCCTGATAACATTCCCATATGGGGCCCACATGGGCCCATATTGTTTCCATGTTCCATGTCGTTTTTCACCCACAGCCCATATATAGATAACGCAGCTTAGTGGGCTAATGTTGGGCCAATACTGGGCCGATACCTTCAGTATTGGCCTGGTATCAGCCCAGCATCGGGCCAGTAAGCTGCGTTATCAGGGTATATGGGACCCATATGGGCAAGATTTAAGTATCTTCATAGGACTTCTTAGGATTGAACTATGGACTCAGGCTATTACTTAGCTTCTATATCCACCTCCATTTATGAGCCACATCTGGGTAAATACTGAATTTAAGTCTAGATTTTAATAGCCTATATGGGACCCATATCGGTCCCATCTGGGCATTCCCAGATTCCAGATGCCCAGATCCACCCAATATGGTCCCATATAAGAATGTTATCAGTGTCCACACACACATGCACGCGCGCGCGCGCATGCACGCACGCACGCACGCACGCACACACGCACGCACGCACACTAAGAAGGCCATGTTGACACTCAGAAGGCCATGTTGACACTCAGTCAACAAGTTATTTTCACGCATCAACTTATCCCTAACTACTGATTCAAGTGTTTTACATACAATGCTTGTTAAGCTAACCGATCTGTAATTTCCAGAACTACTCCTTCCCCCTTTTTTTAGGATAGACGTGGCATTGCATGGCTTTTTCCCAGACTTGATGTTGTTGAATACATATGTTATAAGCCATGTTGGAAATGGCAAAATGACATTAAGGGAGGTAACTCATGTATAGTTAGCGTCACTTTATGTACCAAGCGCATGGAGTTGTTTCCCTTTATTCACGTTCATTTCTTGGCGCACTCTCGCATTTGGAAACGAACGGTGAAGTAAGGGGAGGCAACCTCTTAACCTGCATCGTGTATTGAGATGGTGTTACCTTCCCTTGCTGGAGATATATATATATATATATATATATATATATATATATATATATAGATGCTGCTGCTCTACAGGAGGGAGATGAGTTTGTATCTAGAACGAGACAAGACGAAATAAATATTTAAGGACCAGAAGACGTTTTAGTTTTACTAGTAGTTAGTATACACCCCGTACACCCCCCAAGCCCCCAACATGGTGGAGGATCCGGTTCACCATTAGTGGTAGCAATATCATCACGACAAATTATCATCAAAATGATCAGCATACCCTCCAAATTGCGTACACACATTTGTCAATCTAGTTATCGACATACAGGATGAAATAGGCTACTTCCACCAAATACCTTGTCAGGTCACGAGAAACAGCTAACATCATACATCACATTACATCCATGTAGGCACACACCCATGCATCAATCACACATATGCATCTCATTGTGTCCGGCCTACATACACCTGAGGTACGACCTCAGTGAATATACACCGAGTAATCCTAATACTCGTGAACACCCGTGTATGGAGACAATCATTTTATTCATGGTCATCAATTCCACCATTCACGCGCAAGCACACCATCACACGCATACATATACACACGCCCGCGCGCAATCCGGCTCCTAAATAATTTATCTTAATTTAATTGATTAACGATCTCCTGTATTCCGATCTTTTGCTGCACTATGCCTGATATATTTTCTCTTGGTCGATCATATTGCAGAAATGTATTTTGATTTATTGGTGTTGTATCGTTCAGCTATCGTTAGATTTATCATTGTATTTTAATGGATCAGATTAGATAATCTAAATAACACGTCATACACATAATCTCTAAGGCCTTCATTGATTGAACGTATTGATTATTCACTTCCCATAACCCATTTCATTCTGAATATCTACTTGCTCAAATGTGGTTTGAATTATGATGGAATCGGTCTCACAGACTACTATTGATACACGCTGTCAGATCTGCTTCACCGCTTTGACACTGGATAACAGGAAATTTTAGTTATGTGTATTCAGGATGGAATGGGTGTAAATCGTGTTAACTTATGTAACACAATGGATGGTTATTTCTATTAATGCTTGTCAGGTGTGACTCAGCTGCGTGTTTCGGTAAGACACAGTTATTGTGGGACACAACTTTGCTCATATTATTCTCGAAAAACACACGACTGATTGTGTGAGTTTAACTTGAAGAGCAATGTTGATGTCTTGAAATGTATGTTTGTCAAACCAACACGAGATTTTTGTGTTATGTTGTGTTATTGTTTTTGTGTGTGTGCTCTATGAGACACAGCTATTGTAGGTCAGAATTTCACTTAATTATTCTCAAAAACATATGATTAATTATGTGAGTTTAATTTGAACGGTGGAATTGATGACCATGAATAATATGATTGTCTCTAAGCACGAGATTTTGTGTTGTTATTTTTATGTGTGTTTTCTGAGACACAGCTATTGTAGGTCAGAATTTTACTTAATTGTTCTCAAAAACATATGGTTGCATATGTGAGTTTAATTTGAATGGTGGAATTGATGACCATGAATAAAATGATTGTCTCCATACACGGGTGTTCACGAGTATTAGGATTACTCGGTGTATATTCACTGAGGTCGTACCTCAGGTGTATGTAGGCCGGACACAATGAGATGCATATGTGTGATTGATGCATGGGTGTGTGCCTACATGGATGTAATGTGATGTATGATGTTAGCTGTTTCTCGTGACCTGACAAGGTATTTGGTGGAAGTAGCCTATTTCATCCTGTATGTCGATAACTAGATTGACAAATGTGTGTACGCAATTTGGAGGGTATGCTGATCATTTTGATGATAATTTGTCGTGATGATATTGCTACCACTAATGGTGAAATTTCTCAAAATGTTCAGTATGCTTTCACTTTGCATCCAGTGAAATCAGCTTTGTGGGGATGCAGGAGGATAGTGGTTAATTGTTTGTAGAAGCCGGACACAACCAGCAATTTGTCCCTCTAGATTTCTGGATGTGGACAGCTGATATGATTGTCTTTTGGCTCACAAACACAGTTAACCAAAATAGGTGCTATCCTTTCATGTTATATTCTAGTTGACACATTTTACTAGATTCAAAGTTTCTACTGTTGTTTATTTTCCTTTACTAAATAACATTTTGCTAATTATACGTCATAAATTTGTCATTATTCAGTCCTCTCGAATAATTTGAACATGGTAACATGTTAAATATGGCCGGGTTAGCTATGAAAAGAACTGTTTGTACTGGACGCTGTTGTTGTATATGCAACAATATCGTGTTGTCATTTATATTAATTCTGGAATAGTAATTAATTTTTCTTTATTGATTACCTAAAAGAATGGAACTGGGATTTCAGCGATGAAAGTATTATAGATATTGATTGTCCCTGAATTTGTTTGTTTGTCCAGTCATCTATACTTTATCATATACCACCTTGAATTGATTACTTTACATTGTTGTTTGTATTTTTATTGTTACTCGTATGATAATTCACATGTATACATATTTCTATTTTATTAAATTACATCATCAAAGGCTGAAATAGCATTTTCCAGCCAATTGTATTGGAAATGCTAAATGTATGCTATGTTTTTGATGAGCCTATATGCTGCTTATTTGATTACTAATTGATTGTTGACTTTATAGTGACTGTAGCATGTATATTTATTCATTGCGCACATTTTATCTTTACAACTCTATAACGGCGCGTGATAGAGCAATTTCTCCAAGCTGAATCCAACTAAATCTTGCTTAACCGTCTCACAGCTAAGTCTACTAAATATTCCTGTAAAAGAAAGGAAACGGAGAAGATGCTCATTTTGTCGCTGCGTTGCTATACCTGTTGCTTTCTAGTACGCCTACAGCAATAGGTTGGCAACGCTGCGCATACAACGGAGTTTATTTTACATCCACTTTTACAATCATTTTATTTGCTCAGCCGCTGAAAAGGCGCATCATTTATTTTCGTCTGCTCTGCTAAGATATAAAATGTAGTTAAATGCTGCCTACCCCCACCCACGCCTCCCGCATGACATGCTGCTCTACACGGTGTTGGAGTCGCTTGCCATCAATTACTACTATCCTGTCTCAAGCCGTTTCTCTGTGAATACAATGCCGCTGTTGACTATTTTGATTTAACCAGTTTGCTTCTGGATGATAGAATAATTTTGGAGAAAATACATGCCGTGGGCCGTTTCCTTCAGTTCTTTTAAAGTCATTGCTGTCTCTTAAGTTGAGTTGATGTTTACGACAAATTAGTTTTTCTTTAAATTATATTTTCATAAATACTTATATATTTTTTTTTAATTATGCTTAATTGCTTGTAATATGATATATTATTGTTTGTTGCTAACAGGATGTGTTAGGCCTATTTGAAATATTTTGCTTGAAAAAATGTGGCGAATTGTCATCAATTGGTACAAATTAGTGATACCTAACTAATGTTCGCATTTTTATTGCCTGGACACGCTATTTAGGCCTACCGAGTTCATGCAAACTTTCCCGCATGCGTAGCTAATATGTCCCCAGTGCTGTTTCAGCGCGGTTTCTCACACACGCGCACGCACACCTCCACACCACACATGTTCGCACTCGCGCGTTCGTTTATTAGCGTAGTAAATATAATTAGATTTGATGTGTTTTGCGTTGCGATTTGTTGCAACAACAACTGGTGGTGAGCGGATTGTAAGTTTATTAGGAAGTTAGGATCATCTTTGTTTGTGACTTGCAAGTATGCATATGGGCTTGTCTGTTTGTTTGACTGTCTGTTGACATTTCCGACAAGGCTACCTAGGTACCGCATGTCACATGTATTTTTTTAGCTCGACAATTGTTGCTGTATATTATTAATGTACATTTTTTTCATCATTACTGCGAACCAATGCTTGGATCACATTAACACTTGTGCTGCTGATTTTTAAGTATTTTATTTCATTTATTGTTAATTGTTAACTATCTGTGGAGTTTTTTTTTATGAAATGTGTTTCTATCGCAGATAGCAACATGTTTGAAAATTATGTTTTCAAATTTTGAATCTGTATAACTATCCTCGATTTTTGTTAATCATTTGTGAATGGATGGTGAGAGTTTGTGATATGGCAGTGTTTTATGGCAGATAAGGGTACAGGTGCTGGACCCGAACTGTTCTGGGTCTTGTAGAAGCATAATTAAACGTGACTTTCGGTACTTGGCCTCAGACGTCCGCCAGCATTTGACTGTTCATCTGTTGTCGCTGACATTTTATTACATTTTTATTTAGTTTCAATGCATGTGAACCTAGGTTAATTGATGCATCCCGCATGACATCTGGGATTGCAAGCGCGGTGATGGGTTCGATGTCAATTTGGGAGAATTAACACTTTATTTGCAGGATTTGTTTATGAATTTCCTTGTTTGTTGGAAATGAAGGTAAACAAGTTGATTATTTGAGAACAGCTGGGCTTAAAGTCACTTCAGCAGACCAGGGCGGCATTTCTCAAAATAGCTAGCTAGTTTCTTTCATATGATGACCCTAGCTTACCAGAATTTATTGGATGAAAATTGTTTATTAGTTTGCTCTGTACTTGTTTTCGAACACAGCCAGCTAAGGTTCCAACTTGAGGTATGAATGAATGAATGATTGTTTGACATGCAGATTCAATGGCGCCACATGTAGGCGATAACCATGAATAGTCACGCTGTGCGCACGTGGCTAATAGCGCACATGTATTTATCATATCCTGAATATGCTAGCGTTTGTAATTAGTTAATATTAATAGTTATACTATTAATTTAGTGCCCATGTACTCATTATAATACTTATAACATAATATTTTTACCCGTCACTTATATTTAGCACGATTACGTAATGATTTGTTGATGTTGTCATGGTATCAATATTTAATGTGACAATCCGTCCATGCGTGTTTGCAATATAAATGTGCTGTTCCTGATGCACATTTTCTGAGTAGACCCTATCTATATGTGGCCGATTGTCAAATTTGAATGCTGGTTTCTTGTCAATATCATATGATTATTAGTCTGGATGTTGATGTCATCATAATCACCCTATATAACCAATAACGTCTGACTTGGCAATGACAATTTATGTTTTTCGTATACTAGATTAGGTGTAGGGGCATATACCATATTTTATGCTTATTTGTTTATATAATTGATCATTTGTGTATTTGTTTGATACACTAGATTTAAAGTTTGCTGCTGTTTCATTAATGGTTAAAATAGTTGTTTGGGTGTCCATTTTTATGCTTTCATTTGCTAGTTATTCTTCTCCATTTCTTCTAAGTCTTGCAAACTATAATGCTCAATCACATCGGTACATCATATTGAAATACAATGTGTCTCATGGGTTAATGTTTGTCGGTGTAGTGTCTGATAATCCACATGTGTATTGCGTGTGTGTATGTATGGATGTATGAATGGTCTAACCTGTGGCCACAGGATTGTGTTTGGTTTGTGTGTGGATGTGGCTATCAGGAACATACATCGGCAGAATATTGATTTACCATGTGACACTCTGACACTCTGTACTCCAGTTTAATTCAAGCTTTTGTAATTTCTACTTCAAAAACATACTTCGTACTTCATTTTATGTGATGTTATTTTATCTGCTGTCATTTGCCACTTCCAATATGACTTATGGTAAAATTGGTGTTCCAATTTTAATTTTAATGGCGGGGATGTTGAATACATATGTTATAAGCCATGTTGGAAATGGCAAAATGACATTAAGGGAGGTAACTCATGTATAGTTAGCGTCACTTTATGTACCAAGCGCATGGAGTTGTTTCCCTTTATTCACGTTCATTTCTTGGCGCACTCTCGCATTTGGAAACGAACGGTGAAGTAAGGGGAGGCAACCTCTTAACCTGCATCGTGTATTGAGATGGTGTTACCTTCCCTTGCTGGAGATATATATATATATATAGATGCTGCTGCTCTACAGGAGGGAGATGAGTTTGTATCTAGAACGAGACAAGACGAAATAAATATTTAAGGACCAGAAGACGTTTTAGTTTTACTAGTAGTTAGTATACACCCCGTACACCCCCAAGCCCCCAACAATGTACCACAACCTTCATCGACTGACTTGCTAGATACAATCCACAACTGTTCTTCTTCTTCCAATTACTGGCCACCTTCAACTTGCTGACGATTATGCCAGTTTGCGTAGCACTTGTGCCAGTTCCATCAAGATCCTCTGGTGCATTTCATCCGATCCGGGTGACTTTGAGACATTTAGCGTCGCCAATCATGAGACTGCTTAATCACAACTCCAATGTGCCATAATCTAGTTTCGTAATAACATCTGGCAATAATGCAAAAAAAATAAATCGGGCAATCGAGCATATGTGAAGCCGAAACCAGCAAATTCGGTTAAACGCCTAATCGGTTAATAATTATCCTAATCTTGCATGTGTTTGTATCTTTGTGATTTTGGCGGCTGATAAGTCTTTAAACAGAGTCTCTGATTTAACGATTGAACATTTTAATTTTTATTTTAAACAATAACCATACAGTTACCAGTTTTCGGTAAACATCAATTAAAATCACCTTGGTCAAGTTCTATTCGCTAACTATAGTTTGATGGTTTACTGAACATGCGCAGTCTCTATGACAAGCCGAACGCTGAATAGTTAACTATAGTTCGCTGGTACCTGGTTCCCTATTCAATTACTATTGCAGAAAATTTGGAGCCGGGTACCAGTCTCCATTAATCCTTTCTGTCGTCTGTTTTGATGACCTACGAAAATGGGTTATTTTTGTCCGCTAAGACATCAAAAAGCATCCATATGGCATAAAGTGGGAAGGAATATGGGCTTGGGAACATTGACATACAATGGGAAAGCATAATTTCATCAAACCTATGTTACTTAGTGAAATATTTACACTTTTATATGCATTTATTCGTGGCAAGCGATCGGTGTCCACGATCTTGAAATTTACGCAAATATTGTGCTAACCATCTGAACCGAGGTCGGGTGCTCGGTTGACTATAGTTGACTAGCTAGTTAAAGACCAAGCACAACGGTAGCAAAAGTGGCTTTAATATACACGATTGTGCAATAAATAATATAATAAAATGTTTTATTTTAAAATATTACTCTGTTTTACGTTGTATTTTGCAATTCTGTGTTGTCCTCGAAAAAACCGAAATAGAAACGCTCTATATTGTATGACGTCATCGGAGGGACCTATCGCTATCGTGCGAGGCGCAGTGCTAATAAGTCAGTGTGACCCTGTTGCGCGATCGCGGATTGTTGTCAAATATGCCTAACCGTTGTGTGGCTTGAAGCTGCGGTAATACTGCAAACCAAACAAATGGAATTTCGCTGCATATTTTCCGAATAAATAAAGTTTATAGGCTAGTGTGCAGTCGGTAAATTCCATACAAAGAGAGCCGATTTCCGCGAACCCAAAGATGGCTCAGTACAACAGCCGTCGTCCGCTCTCTGCATTTTGGCGCAGATTGTTTTCGAGTAGAAGCACAGATGGCTATACTGACTGGTTATTATATACACATAATTTGGAATGCTTATATATAATATAGATTAATTATGAAAAAATGCGCACCCCATTAGGCCTAAGAAAGCCCCCCACCCCACACTTTCTTGCCAACAAAAACCGCAAGAAAAAAAAAATTCTATTTGGCCTACTACTACTACTACTACTTACGCCCTTTGTCTAAATATAAGGCCGGGTAACGTCAAATCACGACATCAAGAATTATTAACAGCTGTCTAGCTAGTCTATCTAGTTCAAAACCAGTAAATTAGGTCAATCGTCTAGTCATTTGCAGCAGAGACATACATAGTACCCTATCTGTTTGCAATGCACTGTGTGATGCAACGCGGGTGTGAGGGGAGGGGGAGGGGCATAATTATGCATTGTGACTTATTAGTCGGAGAACACCAGAATTTAAACATATTGAATATTTGGAAAAATATTTGACTGGTAGCTGTTGCAGCAACAGGTTCCAATAAAACTGTTTTCAAAATATTCAACAGATTTCCTGTGCAGTGGTCATACTTCCTCTCTTTTTTCAGAGACCACTGACCTCTCTGTTAAGTAATAACATATTACACTGATCATCAGTTTGAGTATGTCTGATCCTAATGAAATTGGTTGCTGCCAAGAAAAGTAGGCTTAACAACCGACAAGTCAGAACCCCCACCCAACCCCCTTCAACACACACATACACACACACCATGCTTCACCAACAGTCCACACCACATCCAGAATTAAAAAAACAAGAGGCCCAAGGGGCTGTGGCGCTCACCTGGACCATTAGCATGTTAACCAGTTGCATTTAAAGAGACATGATGGATAATTTTTGGAAAATCTAAGACTTTCACCCATAAAATTGATCAATCAAAATTCAGAATAGAAGTTCTGGATTCTACCATGATAAGGCCGCTCTAGCCAAAGTTGGTTGAAATATGTAAAGCAGTTATAGTTTTTTTCCATAAAATCTAAGATTGTTTTTTCCCAAAAGTATATGTTTTATCATTTTGACAATTTCTGGTACATTTTTCATAAAATCAAAGATTTTCACCCCAAAGATTGAGGAATAAAAATTCTGAACTGTGGTTCTGGAGCCTACGACCATAGGGTCCTTCCAGCCAAATTTGGTTGAAATCGGCCAAGTGGTTAATGAGGAGTAGTGTCTGAAAGCAAAAGTTGACAGACACACGGCGGATTGTCGCCACGGCATAAGGAGATTTGCAAGGTGGATGTGGCGCATCCTTGATCACAAAGTGAGAAAAGTTTTACCTACATGTGTCATTTACTGAAATTAACACTAGCCTGTTACCACTGTTAGCCCAAGGTTAGTACAAATTGACAAGTGTGAAGTAGAATTTGTGACTGACCACAACTCGGTGGCCTAGTAATAATTTAATAGCTAAAGCAAACCCTTTAATGTTCAAGGCAGTCAAAGACGTCATCTGAAGTGCTCTTGAGGAATGTCTTTGTGCCGACCAAGAGGACTATTTTTTTAAATTTTACGACTGGAATGACTGGCTAGATTACCGAACCAGTCATTACGGTGGTAAATTAAAAAAAAATAGTCTTGGAATCTGGGTCCCCTAATTGTCAACCAATGTATTATGAACAATTAACAAAATATATAACTCATTTTACGCATCCCAATATATGTATTAATTAAGTGTATTGTGCTCATTGCCTCATGATGAATAAATATACAAGATGCTGGTCAACCTTTCCATCATTAGCGCTTCCGCAGTGGTCTTGATAAATGTCCATTTACAAAGCAAGACTATTTTTGAAAATTTCCCACTGGAATGACTGGTTCGTTGGTTACAAAAACCAGTCTTTCCGGTGGTAAATTTTCAGAAGTAATCTCTTGGAGTCTTGGTCAGCAGATGGACACACCAGTACACTGTTTATAGCTCAGTTCTCTCACCCCAATATATATTGTTGTCAATAGTGTGAATAAATATATAAAAAGATGCTACTGTTGCATCATTCTGTCATGTCTGTAGTTGCCTCGATAATGTCCATTTGCAGACCAACTAAAGACTATTTTTTAAAGTTTACCACTGGAATGACAGGTTAGATTACCAAAACAGTCATTTCATTGGTAAATCTTCAAAAGTAGTCTTCTTCTGGAATCTTGGTCAGCAAATGGACATACACTGTATATGACCCAGTTCGCTCTGGCAACCCCAATATGTATTGTCCTTGATTTCAAGTTGCATCTTGTCATTATTCACAACTTGTACAATTTATCACTCTGAAATATGAAGAAACGTATGAAATGAATAAACATGAAAAATAATTACATGAATAAATACTGCTGCATATTTCATTGACATAAGCTTCCTGTGTCTTAAAACTCTTAATTCCTTTCAATTTGAAACTGATTATAATCCAGGAAATAGAAAGTAACAACTGCGTTCTATGCGCATACTCGATGCCAATTGTTACATTGTTTCTTGATTCATCTTGTTTCCGACATCATCATTTCAATCACTAAATTTATAATGTTAATTTGTGATGAAGTTATCGAAATATCGAAACTTTTATTAGCCACCTATAATATTCAGAAAGTAGATCAGACTGACCTAGTAATTAGATGGATGGTAACTTTTGCCCAGAGGTACTCACTCACTCAGTTTGAAGTCAATAGCTCTAAGTATGGCCAAACGTGCCACAATGGTAATATTGTTTCTCATTGAGCCCAATACTAGAGAAAATGAAAGAAGTCAAGAGAGGTACAATGAATCATTTTATTTAAATCAATGATTCTTTATAATAAGATAAAACATCTTGACGGCACGCACACCCGAGTCATTGGCACCGACCTCATTTCTGATACTTGGTGGTCTCTGCAGAAAGTGAATCCAGGTGAAATTAAAGAGCGAACGAATGACTGACTGGTTTATGAGCAGCCAATCCGAACTCACTTTGTTATCCCCCGAAGTCCAAAGCACCACCTAATCATCTACTGTGTACATACACACACAGTGACACGTGTTGCACACTCACACCAACGGCTTGAAACGCTTGAAATAAATATATCACAATTTTATGAGCTAAATCACAATGCGTGTACGGTGTTAGTATCGACAATAATAATAATAATAATAATAATAATGATGGTGACAATGAAGGTGATGATAGTAAAGTTCTATCAATGGAGTAACAATGATAATGATAAGACCGATGGCAGTGACAATGATTGTGATGACAACAGTGACATGATGAGAGTAACAATTATGGCGCTTACACTGTTGATTGTGACCGACAGGGCTGTATTTAATGGGGTGGGGGTGGGGGGGGGATGGGGCAAGCGGGGCAAAAGCCCCCACAAGCAAGGGGCCCCCACAATTTTAAAATGAAAAAAAAATTATGCACTTTTTTGGAAGTTATAGGACATTTAAAGCAAACTTTATTAGTTTAGAACTCTTAATCATGCATTATAATTCTATTCTAATATTTGTGGGGGCCCCAATTCTTGTTTGGTGTTCGGCAACAATGTTAATTACGAAAATTTGCAAAATAAAATAATTTTACAACGAAAGAAAGCGCCATAATTCACCCTAAAAGTAGACTGTCTGGCTGTCTCAGAGCACCAAGATGTAAACAAAATGTATGTGGGAGGAACCCGAGACCCCCACTCATTCTTTGCCCCAGGGCACCCACATATCTAAATACGGCCCTGTTGACCGATAATGACAGTAAAAAGGCTGATGGAGATAATAGTACCAATAACAGAGATACATTTCTAGCTATGACGTGTCCATTTTAGGTAAGCTCCACTCATGATTTGCCTGTGTTGGAATCGATCGAACCCTGAATTCCTAGAATACCATTATCAAGGTACCTACCTACACAGATAACCTCAGCTAACCTGATGAATATTTTGAAACTAATTTGACTGAGTGCTGTTTCTGCCATAGTCAGCGCACAGTCAAATTAGTTTCAAAATTTTCAATAGAATCGGCAGAATGATTATTAAATAGTACATCTATCAGACATACAATTTGTACACTTGACGGACTATTCCAGCTTCATGACGGAGTATTTATCTCAAATATGATTGTGACATCATCCTACATGTGATGTAATTGATTATGACGCCATATACTTGAACGACAGATTAGAGTCATCCGTAATGATGGGCCTAACAATGGTGACTGTGACAATTATGATAGTTATAGTTTTATGGGGACCATGATTTATGTAACAATGAAGATAATAATGATGGCGGACAATGATAGAACTAATGATGCTGATTATGATGGTTTCAAATTTATGCTGACCATGACAATCCTTGTCCAACTTAGGTCAATAATAAAGGCAATCTGTTGAATATTTTGGAAAAGGTTTGACTGGAAGGCATTGATGTCTAAGGCAGCAATGGCTTCCAGTTAAATTATTTTCAAATTCTTCAACGGAATATAATTTTAGGTATTATGCATTGGACAGAAAAATTCTTATATTCGGTAAGTAGGCCTACCTGTGAGTGTCAATGTAGATTGTAGTTTTATTATCACAGTGACACAGCAAAAGTGACAGCATGATAAAACATAAAGAAACAAGATGACAAACACAACCGAGGACATAACAAGCCAATGTCTTTGTCATATGCCTCGTAGATGATGATGATTTATGTTAGATGACACGCCCTCTTTGTCCGTTTTAATGACACACAGTCTCTTTGTCCTTTTTAGCCACCCAAATCATCATCAACCAGATTTAGGTTATGGACGCTCCAATAGGCTAGGTACGGATTGACCGGTACGGTTTTGTTACGGAATCATTACAAAGTATAAGGCCTGTATGGCCTTTTGTTGGTCAAAATATTTGAGCTTAAAACTAACCATCACTATTTCCAGTTAAGGTTAATAAACTTTTGTGACTTGTGTCATGTAGATATGATGGATATATATATCTATACATCTTATGTATTCATAATAACATATTATACATATATACACATTTACACTTCTAGACAGTACAAGGCGCATGAAAATCACATGTTCACCTGTGCTTAAATCATGGAAACAAAGTAGGCTATACATTCTACTAGGTACTGACAGTCCCTGCCAGTTTCGTATAAACGGTTGTACACATGTGGATTCAAATACTGGATCTGAAGGCGATTTCTCCAGCAGATTTGCCGAAGCGGTTACACAGACTTCAGGTATGCTCGGCTACAAATGATTAACCAGTCGGGACAGCATCTGTCTTGAACATGCGTATGGCTCCAGTATATCTATATTTCAGTAATTGTAGTAAGACAAAGCGTAGCGACTTCCCAGGCCACGTTTGGACTGCTTCGAGTTTTCTGTTTGTAAACAATTAATTAATTATTGGTTTGTAATAATGAAGCATGACCTTTGCATGTGTGGAGGTTTTGTATTTGTCACTACAACAGCAAGCATTGTCCCATCACAACTTGTAAGTTTTGACTAAAACTAAAACAAACTGTGCAAATTATTGTCTATTTTCTAATACGCAGCCTATATATAGATACTATATAATTTAATGCGGCAGATATAATACAATATTAGCTCATATAGAAAAACCAATAACTCGTTTGTAATTTACTGACCAGTCTACGTTCTGAAGTCGCGCATTTCTGTCGTCCATGCCAGTTCAACTCGTCTGCTAGTACCTGTTCGAAATCGGGTAACAGTTCAAATTGGTTTGATCTACGCCTAAATTCGGCACTTCATCGCCATCTTCAGGCTCGGAGTCACTATTTCCCTCAGATATGAGTTCATACTCGTTCTAGTGAATGCTGCCTGGAGAATATGCCGAGAAATATTCCCGTTGTTTGAGTAAATTTCCATTTTCAGCGATGAAAGAGTTTTTGTAACAGAAATGCAGGTCCCTCCGATGACGTCACATCCCTGTTTTGACGCTAGTACTTCCGTTTCAGTTTCGTTTTTGGGAAGGTACGGAAATAGGCACTTTCGACGAAGAATTTACAGAATTATCTGTATCCTATGACAATATGATATTGTAATTTTTTTAGTCAGTATATGTTGCGTTATTTGCACGTATCAGAACACAAATCTCGCTGCGTATAGTACTTGGTCTTTAACTATTTGAAGTTCGACTGGTACTCTAGTTAGCTATAGCTAACTATGGTTAGGAGTCAAACTTTACCCTTGTATGCTTGTTACTGTTAGCTCACCTGGCCCAAAGATGTACTTATAAATTTAAATTAATTTTTTTAATTGCGAGATTGAATTGAGACACATATGCCTATTTCACGCACACTATCTAGCTATTCTAGCTAAGGTCATAGACAAGTGGCTACATATACTTGACAATGGTGAAAGCATAGCTGTGGCTTACTTCGATTTTCTAAAAGCATTCGATAAGGTACCCCACCAGAGACTTGCTCATAAACAGAACATATATAATCTCAATCCTAAACTTATTAAGTGGATAGAAAGCTTTTTGTCAGGTCGCAGCCAGAGGGTTATTGTTAATGGGCAACCATCAGAATGGAAGCCGGTATCCAGTGGAGTCCCGCAGGGGTCAGTTCTGGGACCAGTACTGTTCATCCTATGCATTAATGATTTTCCTGATGTGGTAAGCAACACTAGTGAATTATATTTATATGCCGATGATACCAAACTTTTTCATGGCATTAAGTCAGTAGATGATTGTAATGAGATACAATCTGATATATATTCACTAAATGACTGGACTAATAAATGGCTATTACATTTCAATAACGAAAAGTGTACAATTATGAGAATTGGTAATACCACTCTTACCAATTACAGTTATACAATGACTAAAATTGGGTCTCCAATTAACTATACCGAGTTTGAAAAAGACATTGGTGTTATTATTGATAGTAAGCTGTCTTTTCAGAAACACATATTAGATAGGTTTAATAAAGCAAATTCCATAATGGGGGTTATAAGTGGAACATTCGTATTTCTAGATATAAAAACATTCAGAACTCTTTGCACATCACTGGTAAGACCACATCTAGAATTCGCTAACCATGTTTGGAGTCCATATCTCAAAGAGCATCCAAAACTGTTCCAGGATTGTCACACCTAAACTATGAAATGAGGCTTAGAAAACTTAACATACCAACACTTGCATATCGTAGATTAAGAGGCGACATTATAGAAGCTTATAAAATAATAACAAAAAAGTATGACCCAGATGTATGCGATTTCTTGGAACTAAGACAAGAATCTATAACCAGAGGGCATAGTTTAAAATTGTATAAACCTCAGCCCCGCTTAAACATCCTAAAATACTCCTTTAAGTATAGAGTGGTGAACATATGGAATAGCCTCCCATCCCATGTAATAGAAGCACCAACAATAGCATCATTTGAGAGGAGACTTGATAAACTGTGGGCTACCCAACCAGTATATTACGACTATTATGCTGCCGACATAAACACAGATTACTATCATGCTGACATATAAGGAAATTTAATTGTTTTTAAAATCTGTCATAACAGGCTAGTAGCAGCCTACTTACAGAAATAGAATGTGATTGATTGATTGATTGATATTCTACTTCGAATAATACTTACCAGATGTACTATTATGATAATGTCTATTATCTAGTCTAGCTCAAAATAAACAATTAAAAACTCCGCACTCTCCTGGTCCTGCCCATACTGTGTCCAGGAATTACCATAGCCGCAGGTACCGAGTCAATTCCCAATCACAGTCAGATTTGTCTATTTTGCTCGACCTGAAAGTCGTGGTTTTTTAGTCGGCTTGAAATTTACTAATTTCCGCGCAGTTTAGCTGTTTCGGAGTGGTTCATTGTTGGAAACATGGAAAGAAAAGGAAAATCATCACAGGGGCAGGTTGTATCAATCTAGAATTTATACATTCGTGCCGTAATGACTGTTTGAATTTTCTTAAAATGGCACATTGTTTTAAAATGGTAGCCATTGTTGGAGTCACTCCGGTACTCGTTAACTGTTTAATTTTATCCGGGTACTCGGTTAATTTCTCTTACGACTCGGTTCCTTCCGAGATGGATGCGCCCGTAGCCAAGATGGCGGCGCCCATGATTAACGTTTGTTTTGGCTGGCGTGTCTATGCACTCTGTTTTTAAGCCGATCTTTAGCTATCGCTTCATTGTCGAGGGTGTTTGTAGCGATCAGTCCTATTTTCTTGGCTATTTTAATGATTAATTAATTACCAAGTCGTGTTTATTAAATTTCACTCAAAAAGTTTCAAATATTTCCTGCCTAAAGACTTGATTATCATTAATTTAAGAGAAAGTTAATGTTTTTTAAGTAATTATAAATTGCAATCAAGTCAACTATGCGTGTTGCTCGTCATTGTATGTCATGTGCAGCATTTTAATTCTTACTCTGTGTTCGCAGAAAGCCCAAAACCAGGACACGCTGTGTCAGAAGTGTACCGGTTCATGAAGCGCAAATACTCGGGTCATCACTGTGTGGCTTGCGCGAAGTGCGAGGTTGGAAGTCATTGTGATGTGTGTGCGAAGTGGTCGTCGGAGTTGGTGGCGGAGTTCGATCGTGATCAACGTACACGTTTGGAGAGGATCGCGAGGGATAAGGCGGCCAAGCTGGATCAGGCATCAGTAAACGGTCTTGAAGAGCGTCTGAACGAGCGTATGGACTCAGCATTGGGTGTATGGGCGGCCCAGTTCAAGGTGATGTTTGAGTCCTTACAGTCCATGGTCCCGGCGATGCAGGCTGGTGCAGGGCAACCTATCGGTTGTCCGGCCAGTTCTGTGGAGGGACATGCACCTGTCATTCCTTCGGTCGTGGCTCAAGAGTCGACGGCGGAGGATGAAGATCTGCTTATGGAAGATTCCGGCATGCCAGATCTTTCAGTGGTGGTAGGACCGAGTACGTCCCAAGGGTCTCCGGGTTGTGTACGGGTCTGCCAGCCGGGTGGTGATGTCGACATTCCGTCTGGCATATTTCACACAGACTTCGCTCAACCCACATTGTCGGTGGAGCATGATTTATGGTTCCCGGCGGCATCCCGGCAGCTGTAGGTGCAGCTCCTCTCGGAGTTCCGTTGTCTACTGCGGGTAAAGCGGCTGTAGTCCCGGCTCCTGTGCTGGATTCGCTGGACTGCGGTGAATCCGTGTCCGGCGATTCGATCGATACTGGTGCCGAAAGTAGTCATGCTATGGACTCACTTTATGTTGAAAGGAATGAGGTCCATGGTTCTCAGCATGGATCGTCAGTGACCTACTCCTCTAAGGATGAGAGGGAGGATGAGAATGGTGGTCCATTGCTGGACAAATCCTCATTCTGCACCAAAGCTGAATGGGTGCAGGTCCTTGGCTGGATGTCCAACCGTCTCAGGTTGGCATCGGATCAAGGGTCTCAGCGCGATGGAGCAGATGTCAGAGCGAGCGGCTAGCGCTCTGTCAAGTGGCTCTTCGGCCATGCCGACGCTCCCTATGGACACGTAAACTTCTGACATGTTGGAAGTTACGGCGTATCATCTGGTTTAGCCATATTATTCATTGCCAAAGGCCCCAAAGGGGATAAGGAGCAGGGTCTGCTTTCCAGAGCAGGCCTATCATCAATATGCCCGGGTTCCACAGCTTTCCATCGGGGAGAGAGAAGCATTGAATAGGCCGTTGACTGGTAAATCGAAGGGTCGTTCTCGTCCCTTAGTTTCCCAGGCCAATAAGGATCCTTTTAATGAGTTAACGCTCATTGAGGATGCGGCGAGGCAGCTATGGCTGCACTCTCGCACGGCTGTTCCGTCCTGCAGGGTATGCTGACCTGCATGGTGGAAGGTGGGGAAGTGCCAGAGGCTGCTCCTGGGGTTGTCCGGGACACCATGCGCTTGTCCCAAGATTGCCTGGCCAGGGTGATCACCAGATCATTGGCGCAGCGTAGGAGAATGGTTCTCGATTGTGTAGAACTAGGACCTGAGATGAGGGCTGCGTTATCTTCTGCGCCTTTCATTGGTCCAGGTTTGTTCGGCGGCTCGGCACGACAAGCCTTATCCAAGGTCGCGTCAATGGTCGCAGAGCAGGAAGTAGTCGGCAAGTCATGGAAGTCAACGAAGAGGACTCAGCTGCAGCAGTCCTATAAGCAGCATCGGCAAGAGGAACAGAGGCAGCACCAGAGATCGCCCTTCCGTCCGTCTGGCCGTGATGCCCATCGGGCATCCGGATCACAGGGACCTGGCCGTTCATCCTCATATAAGTCCTCTAATAAGAGGCCGTATGAGGAGGACAGGATGGGTGGCAGTGGTTATCGTAAGGATAGGCGTGGTGGCGGTCCCAGACCGTTATATTCCAAGAAACCGCGGGGCGGCTGTGGAGGATGGTCCTGACGGGTTTCCGGCGGGATCCATTCCGGTGACGTCAGGAACGAAGGGAGTCGAGAATCTTCACCTAAGCGAATTAGCGTCTTATTGTGCAATATCGACTGCCAGATATGTGCAGATTCCTACCATCGGAGGCAGACTTCAACTGTTCTCAAGCCAATGGGAACAGGTCGTGCAAGATTGTTTAGTCTGTCAGGGGTTAAGAAACAGCTACGAACCGGACTGGCTCATCCGTCAATCGTTAGTTCCGTTAACATCGACTCCAGTTTGGACTCCCATTCCAAGGGAATCCGATCGTCTAGATGCCATTTGCTCAGAAATCAAAGATCTTCAGGTGGAAGAACGCAATTCATCTAGTCCGCAATCAATCCTCCCTAGGCTTCTATTCGATGATGTTCCTCGTTCCGAAACATACCGGCGGTTGGAGACCAATTCTCAATCTCTAACCATTGAACAGATTTATTCTTTCTCCAGATTAGAAGTTTCAGATGGAGACTGTAGCAGCGGTGATGACGGGGCTGAGAAAAGGCATGTGGGCAGTATCGATAGATCTGAAGGATGCATATTCTCATATTCCAATGCCAATTCCTTTTCAGAAATACCTTCGCTTTGCATTTCAAGACAATGTTTGGGAATTCAATGCGCTTCCGTTCTGTCTGACCACAGCCCCGAGGGTTTTCACCAAAGTGGTTATCGCCATGTCTTCTTATCTTCGCAGGAGAACCATAGCTGTTCACACTTACATAGACGACTGGCTGCTGAAGGCGGGGAATCCAGTCACTCTGCGCAACAATCTTCAGGTAGTCCTAGCCTTACTAAAGGACCTAGGATGGATTGTGAATCTAGAGAAATCAGAATTGACTTCCTCCCAGGAGTTTGTTTATCTGGGGATATCTTTCAATCTCAGGGACGGTGTAGCTTTTCCGGCGGAGAGCAGAGTCAAGAGTTTGATTGCGGTATTGGAGTCAGTTTCTCTAGGAGCTTTTCTGATGGCGCGCCAATTTCTCAGAATACTGGGTTTGCTAGTATCTCTAGAGATAGTGGTTCCTCATGCGGCACTCAGGCGCAGGCTGATTCAGATGTATCTAATGTCATTCTGGTCTCAGAGAACAGATCCGTTATCTCTGAGAATTCCATTAAAAGAACTATTGATATTCCACCTTCAGTGGTGGTTATCAGAACAGAATCTCCTGCGAGGTGTTCCTCTACAACCTCCTCAACAACATATGTCCACCTTCACAGATGCGTCAACGACAGGTTGAGGAGCGGTATTGGACAATCAGTCAGTGTCAGGGGAATGGGATCGGATAAATGCGCAGAAACATATCAATGTTCTCGAATTATTAGCGGTGGCATTAGCACTTCGAAAATTTGAGAGCTTTATCTGAGACAAGATTGACAGACAACTCAACAGTGGTGTCTTATTTGAACCGCCAGGGCGGGATGAGATCACCAGAGTTGTGTATGATGATTTGGAACCTTCTGCTGTGGTGCCAAGAGAGGAATATTATTCTTCGGGCAGCACACATTCCTGGAAGATTGAACATCCTAGCAGATGCTCTCAGTCGAAGGACGGTTTGTCGTCCGACGGAATGGCAGCTCAACCAATCGGTAGCCGAGGTTCTATTCAAACATTTGGGCAAGCCAAATGTGGATCTATTTGCAATGAAACAAAATGCAAAGATGGTCACATATGTCACCGATCCCGGACCCGCTAGCCTTAGCAATGGTTGCACTGGCGATAAGTTGGAAAGGAATGTTCGCGTATGCGTATCCTCCAACGATTCTTATCCCGAAAGTTCTGGCAAAAATAAGAGAGGGCATATGCCAAGTGCTACTGATCGCCCCTCATTGGCCAGGCCGATCATGGTTTACGGATCTGCTGGACCTTCTGGTTTGCAATCCAATCCCTCTTCCAGACAGAAGAGATCTGATCTCTCAGAACAAGGGTCTGTATCTCCATGACAGACCGGAAATGTTCAAATTGACTGCATGGATGTTATCAAGCAGCGTGCAATTAAGGGTGGCTTTTCTGAGCAAGCAGCGAAGTTTGTCACTTCAGCCAGAAGAGGGTCAACCACAAGAACATATAATTATAGAATCAATAAATTTGCAGAATGGTGTAAGGGAAGAGATATTGATCCCTTTCCTGCATCTGTTCAACACGTAGCAGATTTTATCTGTCATTTATACGAGGTTGACAAACTTGTACCTTCAACCCTAGCAGCATATAAGTCCGCATTAGCTTCAGTCATTCCCAGTCTGGCCATTGTAGGAGTGGAGAATGACACTTTAAATGAAGTTATTAAAGGAATGAGCAATTTGCAACCTAGACAGCCAATTCCTATCCCAGCATGGAATCTATCTCTTGTTCTACAGTTTTTAGGGCATGCTCCCTTTGAACCAATTAGATCTATAGATATTAAACTGTTAACTATTAAATCAGTTTTCTTGGTTGCAGCAGCATCGGCGAGAAGAACCTATGAGCCATCTAGACGGCGCGCTAAAAGCGTACAAATAAACCTACGAGCCGTCTGGACGGTTTTCAATAATTGGATGTGGTGGCCTACGCGCCGTCTGGACGGCTTTAAGAACACCAGTTTTCAATCGCTAAATACGCAAGCATTATGGGCGTTTTATCCAATCAAACTTAGCATTACATTATGTCAGATGATTGAATTTTATAAATCCACTGTTGATTGGTCAATTCAGTTTGTTTACAAATTTCTACGGGAAAATATAAATAGTTTTCTGTGAATGAAATTCCTAGCATAAAATCGTCAACGATAGCGTGTCGATTCCTTTGTTTAACCGAGTACTCGATTCCGTGATGGCCGGAATCGCTTAGTGAGAATGTCTAACCTAATTTATAATTGCGTTCGGTAAAATATTACATACAGCTGAATATCTACACTGACGCCTAAAAGATCTAAAGTGTGCATCCTTACATAGCTTGCCCATTAATACCATTATCTCACACCCATCATTTAGCTTCTAGGGAGATATTGGCGTGCTTCTACGGTCTAATTTCTGTTCCTTAATCATCTATCATGATAATGCATGTTACAGGGCCACTACTGGGTCAATACAGGCCCATAACATGCATTATTAAAGTAAGGCCAGTCATGAGGCATATTGGCTTGCTATTGCCCTTTGAAATCACCTTTGTTGACTGTTCCAGTTTTATTTCCGTTTTCTATTGTTCTTTCATCTTGTAAATGTTTCTCTTCTTTTTTTCTTCAGGATCATATGGTGAATAGGAGTGATCTGGTTGAGATTTCATGAAAATGATGGTTCTGTAATTCTATCTTCTGCACTATTTTATTAACCCCTACCATTCTATGTCAAATTTTTTAATTTTCAAATTAAATTAAAAGAACTGGTGTTCTTGTCTCTGGAAGATGTTGCTGTCATAGATAGCAACATCATCTACCAAACCAAAGTTGTTAAAAAATGTACACCAGTTTCTATTAGTAGAAGTAGAACAGTACCAGTTTTCCAGGCTATTGGCACATTAAAAGATAGACTATTGACATCAGAGTGGTAAGGGTTAAATCTGATGCGCTTGATGTAAATCTACTGTACTATTTTATTTCGAATCACTTACTGTATAAGCTGCCATTGTAAACTACATGTATGTCAAATACAGTTTCTTCTATGTAAGAGTGTCATATTACTTAGTAGGACTGGTGATTAAATTGTTGAATATTTTGAGATCGATTGGACTGGAAGATGTTGCTGCATTAGGTGACAACATGTTCCAGTGGTAAAGTTTGCATATCAAAGGGTTGAATACTGTATTATTTGTAAGCTTTCTGTGTAAATATCAAATAAAGTTTACTCGAAGTGAGAGGGAGAGAGAGAATCTCATCTTAGGTAATCAGACTGTACTATGTATGGTAGATTTGTTGAATATATCGAGTCCAATTTGATTGGAAACTGGTGTTGTTTTGGACAACAATAGATTCCAATTAAATTTGTCAAAATATACTCAACAGATTGTTTCTTTAGGTTGCAGGTACTTTTGATTTTTATTGCTATTCATTCCTGGATTAGTACGTTTTCCCTAAGGGGAAAGAGGGTATTATGTGTGTGCATGCGTCCGGTATTGCATCTAAAAAGGGGAAAGAGGGTATTATGTGTGTGCATGCGTCCGGTATTGCATCTAAAAAGGGGAAAGAGGGTATTATGTGTGTGCATGCGTCCGGTATTGCATCTAAAAATCTACTGATCCGATTCATTAAACATTTTAACACAACAAACCAACATAACCTAAACAAGGGTTTCCAGACTTTGGCTGTGATCTGTGTGATCATACATAAAGATTTAACAAATTTGGATATGACAAAAACGGTAGGGTGGTCTCGGCGGTGGTTTACAATCTCTGATTACTCCTGTTCATAATGTTATTTATCAAGCATCAAGTCTTCGACAATGATGGTAAGTAAGTGATAACTAGATTGCTTGGTCGATGACGCATTATAGCAAATCCCCATGCTCACCACTTTGACCTCTTTACCCATCCCATCCCTGGTGGGCGTATCCTCTGCACTCCATAATCACATACCAAATTTGTTTGAATTAGTTTCATTACACAGAGACTGGAGTGGATTGCTGTGAAAAATCTGGATGTCATCAGAGGAAGTGATCTGTGAGAGCAGGAGTTAAAATTAACATGAGCCAGAGGCTAGTAGAAATTGACCAGGGTTAATACAATGACCAGCCCAATGGTAACAATTTCATTTGTCAACCCTTTAATGGTCATGGTGGCCATAGAATGCCTTTGCTGTGATCTTAAGAAATGTTGATTATCAGAGCAAGACTTTGAAAATTTACCACTAGAATGCTCAGTAATTGAGCCAGTCATTCCAGTTGTAAAATTTCAAAAATAGTCTTCCCTTGGTCTGTATAGAAAATTTGAAGGGCTAAAGTAGAATCTAGTAATCACTAGTCCTATCTGAATGTAATGGCTCATTTGGCTTAATTTCAATTCATGGAGAGGGTGTCAACTGGTGTGCGAGAGTGGTCTATGAAAAATCCAGAAATCTAGATAAATCTGGAAGACTCCAATCTCTGCTTGCAATAAATTTCTTGACCTTTTAACCCCTTCTCCAACCCAAAGAAATAAATGTCAGGCAATCCACAATTATATGGGCAACCCACATACCAAATTTCTTTGAATTCCACACAACAGTTTGGGAGTAAAGTATGACAGACATTTTTTGGGGATATTTGAACTTTGGACCCCACCCTCTGACCTCCAGTGGGCGGGGCCAAATCTAAATGTTGTCTTGCAAAGTGCAATCATATGGGTAACCGCCATATCAAATTTGGTTGAAATTGACCCAACTGTTTGGGAGTAGATAGCATGATGGACGTACAGATAAGTGGATGGAGGCAATTATATCCCCATTTTTTCAAAACATGGAGATAATGAATGGACTCAAGGAGACAAGGTAGGTATGGGGATAATGAATGGACTCAAAGAGACAAGGTAGGTAGGTATAATTAATTCAAAGTCATCACACTAAAATGTAATTTTCTTTTGTATTGAGAAATTAGGCTACAACCATCATTTGCCATGCCACATTGTTTTCAGGACTTGTCAGGAAAGGGTTAAACATAGTAAAAACTGGAATTGACAAAAGGAAGGACAAAGCAGAAATTTTAATTTTCTAATGGATGGATCTACTTTTAGTTATGCCCCGCCCATCTCTACATAAGCTCCGTCGATGATTTGCACATGTTGGGATGAGTTTATATACTTTGAATCCTGAATTCCAAATTTCATGGTAACCATAGATACCGCTAACCTGGTGAATATTTTGAAACCAATTTCAAGTACTTTGATTTG
This sequence comes from Chaetoderma sp. LZ-2023a, assembly GCA_034401795.1. Classification (NCBI taxonomy): domain Eukaryota; kingdom Metazoa; phylum Mollusca; class Caudofoveata; order Chaetodermatida; family Chaetodermatidae; genus Chaetoderma; species Chaetoderma sp. LZ-2023a. The sequence continues at coordinate 276,887 of CM067361.1, read as the reverse complement.
ACTGAAAGCTGTTGCTGCCCAACTCACCAGGTCAGAAAAGGCAAACTAATTCTAAAATATTCACCAGCTTTCCTTTATAAATTTTTTTTCCCATTAAAATGAGATATGGGCAATTCATCTCTTACCTTGATCTTGTGCACGTTACATTGTGTAGATTTCACTCTGCTGTTGCTGCTACTCACATAACAAATTCAGTTGACGTTTTGCCCCTCCCCCATCAGCCCCTTCCGACCCAAGCAGTGTCACAGCCTAATGTATTACGTTGTCTCACATTCTACAACCATATGGCCATGATATGGTAAATCACCAGATTTGGTTATATTCCTTTAACTTTGACAGTCTTCCATCAACCCTCCCCCCCCCCCCCCCCTCTGAGAATGGAGCCTAGTGTAAACGGTGTCTCCCAAACCACAAGCATATCGGTAATTTACACAATAATTTTGATTGAATTCTACCAAAAGCTTTCTGAGGAGCTGGATGGACAGACAGATAGATGGAGGTGATTGTAATATCCCTGCAGTTTTTTCAAAACGTGTGGGTATAATTAAGAGATTAAATTTAATTTATTGATATTTGATTCAAATCCCACCCAATCTCAAATGATACATAGAGCTTATGTGAGATATACATTAGCTGAGCCCTCAGGAATACGGTTGATAACAGTCGGCAGTCGATCCAGAACAGCCGCTGGCATAGCTGTCAGCCATTGATGTGTGTAGTAGCTGATCATGTTTCGAACGTACATCATCATGTTTTAGTTCAAATATACTGTTTCCCTACAGAAAATAGATTATAGAGTAACACAGGTCATCAAATTTTTATTTTTATAAAATCCATGTTAGTAAATTCATTAGCTGTAGCAGGAAAAACTGAGTCCGTTTAGAAGCCATCGGCCATCAGTCACCTGCAAAAAATAGGATGGATAAGTTAGAAATATACAATGTTATATTAAGACTTTAACAATCAAATTTTTTCATGAAAATTTAAATTTTCTCATAGACAATTCCCATATGCAGGCCAAGAGCCAGTCATTCCAGTGATACATTAAGAAAAATAATCTTACTTTGGTCGGAAAATTTACATTTTCCTTGACAACTGCAGCAGTTTTGGTCTGACTCAAATGTTAAATGGTTAACAATATACATGTACGGCGCAAGGTCATAGGGATATATAGTCCGAGTCTGCTCTGACTCAACCCGCCCCAGTGACAGATAATTGGACAGACTGACAGGGATTTACTGGTAAACATTATGACCCGACAACGGGTGTTAAGGTCATACACCGCCCTCAGATTTTAGCGCAGAAATGAAATGAATAATATAATAAATGGTGGGCATATATCGTCCAAGGAGAGAGTATGACTACTAATTACTGGATTAACCTTTTCAATCGACAAGAGCAAATAATAAATTTGCTACGAATGTTTCAAAATTCTGTTGAATATTTTGAAACTAATTAAACTGGCTACGGCAGCACCAGCTTCACATTGGATTCAAAATATTCAACATCTTACATTTATAATGACTGTAAATGTGAAGTTCTGGAATTTCAGGTTCAAATGTGACAATTGTTTTTGATTTTGGGCACACAAGTTTATTTCAGGGCCCCGGTTCTCTATATCATTGATCAGAGGATACTGGTCACACAGTAAATGGTGATAGAATGTTTGTAACCAGGGCAATAGTGAAATATTTGTTTTCTAAGGAATTATTAGTAAGTTCCAGTCATCAATGATTATTAGTAAATGTGCTGTTACTTGTAAGTTTTCAGTTACTCAATGACTAATTTAACCAAGAAAGTTATGGGGGCGGAGCCAAATGTAAATGCCCTCTTGCACTCCATAATCACCTACCAAATTTGTTTGAATTCCAACCACTGAATTTGGAAGAGTTGCATAACACAGACTGGTGTGGATTGTTGTGGAAAATCTGGATGTCATAAGGGGAAATGATCTGTGAAAGCAGGAGTTAAAAATTAACATGAGCCCAGAGGCTAGTAGAAATTGACCAGGACTAGTACGATTTGTAACTGACCAGCCTGATGGTAACAATTTGATACGTCAATGGTCAAGGTGGCCAAAAAATGCCATTGCTGTGATCGAGCCAGTCATTCAGTGTTAAAATTTCAAAGATAGTCTTCCCTTGGTCTGCAAAGAAAATTTCAAGGGCTAAAGTAGAATCTAGTAATCCTGCTAGAGACATGTAGTGGCTCATTTGGCTTAATTTCAGTTCAAGGAGAGGGTGTGCGAGAGTGGTCAGAAATATGAAAAATCTGGAAATCCAGATAAATTTTTTAGACTCCAATCTTTACAATCAATTTCTTGATCTTTTAAACAGCCCCCCTCCCCCTCTGGTGGAGACAGGAAATTCACAATTATATGGCAACCCACATATCAAATTCCTTTGAATTCCACACAACGAGGAGTTAGCGTGACGGACAGTTTTTCGGATATTTGTCCTTTGGACCCCCCCCCCCTGACCCACAGAGGGTGAAACCAAATCTAAATGTGGTCTTACAAAGCTCAATCATGGGTAACCCACATACCAAATTGGTTGAATTCCACCCACCTGTTTGGGAGGGGATAGCATGATGGGCCGACAGACGGGTAGATGGAGGTGATTATATCGCCATTTTTTCAAAACATGGGGATCATGAAAGGACCCAAGGCGATAAGATACAGGTAGGTAATTAATTCAAAATCTTTATACAAAAATGTAAATATCTTTTGGATTCAGAAATTAGGCTACCACCATCATTGGCCACGGCACATTGTTTCCAGGATTTGTCGGTGAAAGTGTTAAACATAGCAAAGACAGGGCTTGACAAGTGGACATGGCAGAAATTTAGATTTTCTAATAGATGAATCCACTTTTAGCTCTGCCCCATCTCTAGGTAAGCTCCATCCATGACTTGCGTGTGTTGGAATCAGTTTATACACTTTGAATCCTAAATTCCCAATTCCATGATAACTATAGATACAGCTAACATGTTAAATATTTTGAAATTAATTTGACTGGGGTCTGTTTTCAGCTATTCAACAGAATGTTTATTAAATGGTAAGGACATACAATTAGTACAACTGACAGACATTCAAATGTTCATGATGGTCTTAGCTACGTCATCCAATAGATATTTTGATTGTGACATCAGCCTATATGTGATGTAATTCATTATGATATACTTGGGTGACAGATTGGATTCATCTATTATTTAACCCTTTCTCATTTTCACCGACAAATCCCTAAAAAGTATGATGCTTACAATATAAAATTTATTCTATTGAATATTTTGAAATTAATTTGACTGAAAGCCATTGCTGCCTAAGGCAGTTTGCAGTCAAACTAATTTATAAATATTCACCAGTTTTCCTTTATGGTATCATTAAAATGAGATATAGGGAATTCATCGGGAAAAGGGTTAATCTTACCTTGCTCGTGTGCAGATTTATGTTGTATATTTCACTGCCGTCGAATCATATTTGCTGCACATCATTCTTGGCTGATTCATTGTGATGGCGCCTAGTGTATACAGTGTCTCCGAATCCATAATCATGTCAGTAATTTACATTAACAATTTTGACTGAATTCTACCAAAAGCTTTTGGAGATGGATGGATAGACAGATGAATGGAGGCAATTGCAATATCCCAGCAGTCTTATTTTACACATATCACCAAATTTTTCTCTTTATAAAATCCATGTTAGTAAATCCATCAGCCTACTTAGCAGCCATTGTCCACTCACCTGAAAAAAATAGGAACAATAAGTTAGAAATAGGCAAATTCTAAGAGTTATATTAAGACTTTCACAATCAAATTTTTTCATGAAAATTTCCATTTTCTCATAGACAATGCCCATATGCAGACCAAGAGCCAGTCATTCCAGAGATACATTTTCAAAAATAATCTTACATGTACTTTGGTCGGAAAATTGACATTTTCCTAGACAACTGCAGCAGATTTGGTCTGACCCAAATGTTAGATGGTTAACAATATACATGTACGGCGCAAGGTCATAATGATATTATATATAGTCCGAGTCTGCTCTGACTCAACCCGCCCCTGTGACAGATATTTGGACAGACTGACAGTCTGTCCAAATATATATCACAGGGGCAGGTTGAGTCAGAGCAGACTCAGACTAAGGGATTTACTGGTAAACATTATGACCAAACAACAGGTGTTATGGTCATACACCGCCCTCAGACTTTAGCGCAGAAATGAAATGAATAATGTAATAAATGGTGGGCATATATCGTCCAAGGAGGGAGTACGACTACTAGTTACTGGATTAACCTTTTCAATCGACAACAGCGAATAGTAAATTTGCTACGAATGTTTCAAAATTCTGTTGAATATTTTGAAACTAATTAAACTGGCTAAGGCAGCACCAGCTTCACATTGGATTCAAAATATTAAACATCTTAGATTTATAATGACTGTAAACGTGAAGTTCTGGAATTTTAGGTTCAAATGTGACAATTGTTTTTGATTTTTGGCACACAAGTTTATATTACACAGTAAATGGTGATAGAATGTTTGTAACCAGGGCAATAGTGAAAAATTTGTTGGGTTCTAAGGAATTATTAGTAAGTTCCAGTCATCAATGATTATTAGTAAATGTGCTGTTACTTCTAAGTTTTCAGTTACTCAATGACGAATTTAACCGAGAAACTTATAGATTGTGGTAAGAGGGCAGCAGAACCAATAATATATAAATCAATTTCGTTTACCTCTGGTCGCGAAATAACAATAAGGTTATAGATAAACAATCCGATAGGCTCAATCATCGATACGTGTCTTTGTTTACAATTTCCGAGAAAACGTACTCTTCAAATTACCATCGGTAATTAGGGCGAGTTGAGATGTGTAAGTTGTCAAGTATATCGGCATCCCACTTCCCGATTGGCAATATCATTAATCTAGTCATCTGTCTACTTTTTAGTTTGTGGCGTACAAGAAATATGCATAGATTGACATATTTGAACACACAAATGTGCTATTTTGCAAAACAGCTGATCGTGTCGCCATCTTGCCGTAAAAATTAATATTCATGTATTCCCGACCAATCAGACGTATCAATCTTATAGCACGTGATACGGTGTTGCCAATAACGGGTAATGAGCTTGGTACTCGTATATTAGATAAGGGTACAATTCTTCAAATTCCTCTCATTCTCTCACGATCTTTCACGGTCTGATGCTATAGAATCTTAGTGTGAAACATTCACGTTCACTTTTTAAATGGCTGAGTGCACCCAGCAATGCTACATAGGATAAAATTTGCCATTTATTCGCTGTCAACGCTGAGAAACCCTGGTATGTGTTCGATTATGTATAAAGGAATTATTCAACATTGAATGAGGCCTGCCCCCAAAATCATGACTGGAATTTCTCGACATTTTACACTATCATGACATAATATGATTGTCATTTTCACATCTTATCGGATGAAACCCTTCACAAAACTTTGGTATCTGTTAGTTTTAATACCATTGTGATTAAATTTATCAATGGCATTTGTAAAATTTAAAAAAAATTCGATAAAGTTTGCAAAAATAGACCAATGTATTTATCCTACAAGGTGTGGCCATTTTGAGAGGCTCGTTGACTAACTAAAATATATTTTATTCATACAAATTTTATATGTACTTAAAGGCATTTTATTGCCCTTTCTAATGATATATAGTTTTATATATAGTGATCTGTTACTTTGGCAATAGTTAATATAGTTGGCATGGTAGCACTACGCCGCTATCACGCCACTACCGCTTATAGGCTTGGTTTCTAAGCAAGTTTCTAGCTTTTGGCTGTGGGGTTTCTAGTACTTTTTTGTAAATTCTTGGTATGGCCAAGTTTTCTTGGTTGCTGCAGCATCGGCGAGAAGGAGAAGCAAAATACATGCGCTTTCTGCCGAACAAGACCGTTTTGTCGTCACGGGTGAAGGTTTAAGACTACTTCCACGTCTTTGTTTCCTGGTAAAGAATCAGTCACTTAAATATCCAGGACAGCCGATCAATTTTCCAAGTTTAATTAGACATGACTCAAACTCTTCTGCTTGGTGTCCTGTCAGATGTCTGAAAATGTATAAGAAATGTACTGAGGAGTGGAGAGATGCCCCGAAATCTCTGTGGTTATGTCTCAAAGCTCCTCATTTGTGCGCCTTGAAAGACACCATTTCTCGTTGGATAGTCGATGCTATTCAGATGTCGCACAAAATCGCTACAGGAAAGCAGATTGATCATGCGAACGCCCATCTGGTCCGAGCACTAGCAGCAGCATCGGCCCTTTATATGGGTATCTCATTAGAGGAGGTGATGTCTGTAGCACAATGGCATGCCGAGTCATCATTCACTGATTTCTACCTTCGCGACGTCTCCAGTGCACTTAATCCGGTAGCTATCGCCAATTTATCGCATCTTAACTAAAGCCACATCCGACCTCTATTTCGCACACATCGCAAAGTTCTTTCACGTGCACTGAACAATGGTTATGCACATGATCCTGTGATGAACAAGAAAGACCAAGCACTCAAAATGGTGAGTGTTTGTCATTAATTAAGTGACTAATATTAGTTTACTTACAGTCGATTTACCAGACTGACTAAGTAAATAGTCTGGTTCATGAGTATCTTATTCTTTACAACAGACATTAGACTCATTCCAATTTGAAAATCTAATCGATATACTGATAGTTTTTTCAAAAGTAGAAGTTGTGGCTTCTTTGCACTCTACTGGACTGCCCTAGCTGAGACTTGGGGCTGACACGGGTCTGGTGGGTGTTGCTTCCCCTTTTGACAGCCCTCTGGAATTTGTGCGGATAAATGAGGGGGGGGGGAGCGCGGTCTAGACCATGAAAGTTTAGCACTCTATGAGTCAGATGGCGGAACCCAAGCGTATGCCAGGGTTCTAGTCTCTTTACTACCTTCTCTGTCAGATGGTAGATGAGTGCTGGTTCGAGCCTCACCTCCTCCCACTGGTATTTCCTGGCTGTCGAAATCCGGAGTATATCATAATAGTACATCTGGTAAGTATTATTCGAAGTAGAATAAAAAAAGCATCCGCTTTTGTTTCTACGAGAATTCTTAATACTTACCAGATGTACTATGGCCCTGTCTCAGCCGCCCCGCTGAGGTGAGGCTGAGCTGCTTTCGCTGTTTGTCAAGGCAAATATGAGACGAATCTGACTGTTATTGGGAATTGACTCGGTACCTGCGGCTATGGTAATTCCCGGACACAGTATGGGCAGGACCAGGAGAGTGCGGGGTTTTTAATTGTTTATTTTGAGCTAGACTAGATAAGACATTATCATAATAGTACATCTGGTAGGTATTAAGAATTCTCGTAGAAACAAAAGCGGATGCTTTTTTTAAACTCTGTCCATGTTTTATATGTGTAGGAATATCATTTTGAAACTGCAACGTTTCTAAATTCCCAGAATCAAATTTTCTATGACCAGTAAGATCGCCCAGTCAAATTAGTCTCAAAATATCAAACAGAATATTTATCAGATTGTATATTCACCAACATGATACAATTTTTTAGACTTTGTGTCAGACTTATGTTGTTAATTTCATTGTGACATCGGATACTTGAGTGATAAATGTAGTCAATATTAACCCCTTTATGATGAAACCAGCCAGTGCCGGCCTGTACAGTGGTCTGATTATCCATTTGCAGACCAAGAGAAAACTATTTTTGAAAATCTACCACTGGAATGACTGGCTCGATAATCGAGCCAGTCATTCCTGTGGTAAATTTTCAAAAAATAGTCTTCTCTTGGCTTGTAAATGGACATTAAATATGCAAAGTTTAATTTTCTAGATCAAATTTAACCATTAAATGATTAATTAAGTGTATCTTATGTTTCAGCATCATGGTCAAGCGAAGTTTCATCACAAGCAGAATGCAATGAGCTGATTAAATCCACTGCTGAGTACCATGTGACCCTTACCCATTCCAGCTTATTCAGCACTCAGGTCTCCTCCAGTGGTGGTCAGTACACCAAAGTGTCCATGGAATCAGTTAACCGGATCACAGCTATAGAGTTCCAGCTTGAAGGAATATCACCTGAATCACAAGTAAGCTTCGAAGCCATTGGTTAGTTGTAAAGCAATGAAAGGGAGATAACTCGTGACTGATCTAGTTAGGTAAAAACTCAGTAATTAGTCGTATTCGCGGATTCTAAAGATTCCCTGATAATACACTGAAAGGTGGTGGGCCAGACATTGGTGGAAACTCCAAGAACAGAACATGGCTTATTCATTATTTCCCGTATTTGACTGGTGTCTGTGTGAGATTCTAAGTTTCCTCTTGAGCACATAATCATTTTTGTATTTGACTGGTGTCTGTGTGAGATTCTAAGTTTCTTCTTGAGCACATAATCATTTTTGTATTTGACTGGTGTCTGTGTGAGATTCTAAGTTTCCTCTTGAGCACATAATCATTTTTGTATTTGACTGGTGTCTGTGTGAGATTCTAAGTTTCTTCTTGAGCACATAATCATTTTTGTATTTGACTGGTGTCTGTGTGAGATTCTAAGTTTCTTCTTGAGCACATAATCATTTTTGTATTTGACTGGTGTCTGTGTGAGATTCTAAGTTTCTTCTTGAGCACATAATCATTTTTGTATTTGACTGAAATTCCACTCATAATTATTTTAACCCTTTAACCCTCAAATTTGTTCCAGAAAATTTCAAGTGTCTCATAGAAAATGTCCATTTGCAGACATTTGAAGACCATTTTTGAAAATTTATCACGAATGACTGGCTCTGTTATCAAGTCAGTCATTCTAGTGGTAAATTTTCAAAAACAGTGTTCTATTGATACGCAAATGGACATTTTCCATTACCACTGCAGAAGCCGTTTTTGGTGAAAACATGGTTAAGTTAGTTAACTGTCAAAGCCGCAGGAGTGTTACTATGTAATATTTTTCACTGAAACTGGGCTCATTTCAGTCATGTAATTCTTGGCAAGTAATGTAAAATAGTTACTCAATGGTAAAAAAAGTCTTGAAATAAAACAATTGGTCATTTATATGGATTAGTCACAGGATCAGAGCACATGGAATTTTTTCTTCTGTTGGTACATTAATATTTACAGAATTCCCATCATTTGGCAACATGAAAATTTCTATCTAATTTGATCCATTTGGTTCAAGTTTCCAGCATTTAAGCACTAGCCAATCCAGCTAATATTTAGATTAGTGGTACTTGTAAGGGAACATGAATTTTTGGAATCTTTTCACTGATTCATGTATGGCTGCATTCATCTGTAAATAATCTTTGAAATCTGATAGTCTTGGGCAGTAATTTCCAGGGCATTTAAAAATAATGTTTCTAAAATCTTCATTCGCTCAATATCGAGGGTTTTCAAAAAATCAGTATAGCAATTGTTAAAATAAGTTTAACAAAAGTATAAAGAATATTAGTCTACAGAAGCTGTACTATGAAGCATGAATATGTTTATTTTAAATTGTAGTTGCAACATTCGTCACAAGACCATATGCGGAGATCTCATAGGAACCGACCACGAGATTCGTGGCGACATCTTGTGCAGGTTTATTACAGTGAGGAAGTTTCTCGTGGAGGTTTTTCCCGACTCAGAAGAAAATCGGTATTTAAGTGCTCACCCTGCATGATTATGTATTGTTGTGATTATCTGATTAATGGGTATTGTGATGTTAGATAGCGTCGGTTCAATCCAGAGATCTCTTCTGTCACTCAAGTATTGAATGTCATAATCAATTAAGGAATCCAGTTTTAGCTATGCCTCACACATCTCTAGCTAAGCTCCACCCATGCTTTGACCGTATTGGGATTGATCGATCCCTGCACTCTCTGAATCTCAATTTCCAGGGACCTATACAGGTAAGCTGTTGAATATTTTGAAACTAATTTAACTGGGTGCTATGGCAGCAACAGCACCCACTCCCGAGTCAAATTAGTTTCAAAATATTAGGCCTCATGGAATGACTGACTCGATAACTGAGCCAGTCATTCAAGTGATAAATTTTCAAACATAATCCTTTTCTGTTATGAAATCTCACAGCTTAACCCACTCATATCTGCCAAAAACAGCTTCCGCAGTGGTCTTGCAAGAATGTCCATTCGCAGACCAAGTGAATACTGTTTTTGAAAATTTACCACTGGAATGACTGGCTCTGTAACCGAGTCAGTCATTCCAGTCGTAAATTTTCAAACAGTATTCTCTTGGACTACAAATGGACATTTAATAAGCAATATTTTTATTTTCTTGACAAAATTTCGTCATTATATTCGACCAAAATAAAAAAGTTTTGTTTCCTGTGAATTCCTCCTGGGTGAAATTTTTGTCAGATTTCCCAGAGCCGGAAAAAAATGAAAATGTTCTCCCCAGCAGAAATATTAAAACATCTATACATATATCAAACTATACAATTTACAATGTTTTAATGACATATGAATGCAATTTTTGAAAATCTACCACTGGAATGACTGGCTCGATAACCGAGCCAATCATTCCAGTGGTAAATTTTCAGACATAGTCTTCTCTTGGTCTGCAAATGGACATTTTTAATGAGAAAATTTACATTTTTTAAAACAAATTCAATGGTTAAAGGCTTAATGGTCAAGCTTCCCACATTAACACCATAATAAATAGGCTTCTCTCAGCTTGCAAATGGACATTCATTAAAGGTCTTGTGAGGACTCGCCTGTTGATAACGAGTTTCAATTAATTTTATGGTCTACTACACTATTTAAATACAATAGCGTCACTTTGGAGTGAGAAAAATATGTTAGGCAGCCCAAATAACGAGATTAAATGGCGCCTCAATCTGAATCACATCGCCACTCGCTGTGACGTCACACTGGGAACGGCGCCGTGAGCTGGGTCAATATTTCTCTGTCTGTAGTACAAAGGTAACATATTTTAAAACATATGTTTAACATTAAATTATGTCAGGTTGAAGCTAAGTCTTCAAAAAATAAAAAATCATGATTTAAAACAAATCTATTATGATATTTACTCATTTTTAATGGTTTCATGGATAGCTGTATTCGCATAATAATAGGCCTATAACTACGGTAAACCATGGGCAATGCTGAAAATCTGCAATATTTCAATGCATGTGACAAATGCTCTGTAGTCTAGTAGGCCTAATTGCGGATCCATTACCATTCTTGAAAGGACTGGGTGTAATATGTAATATCTGGGATGGATGGATGTATGTGAGTGTGATGATCGAGGTGAGTGGGAGAGGTTGACGTTGGCTATAATTGTACTATTATTCATATCTATAGACTACAGAGTGGAGTTACAACTTTTTCTGAAGATTACGAATGTACAATAATAAGTGTCAGTGTGTCCTATGTGAAATTTCCCGTGATTACTGATTAGAATGTAATTGTTTACCTATAAGATTTTGGCAATGTGTTTGCATAATAATAATAATGTAGAGGCATGTATGGGTCAACACATACGTTGGTGTGGTGTGTGGTGGGGGTGTGTGGGGGCGTGGCGTTACGCCTGTGACAACCATATGAACTATATCGTTTTCAAACCAACTTCTTCTTGGAAGTAGCATACAGTCATATTTCAATGTTGTGAAAAAGCAAAAGTGTAGCGGATGAACAAATTTTAAATAGGTATAGGTGAACTGGCAGATGTACAGAGTCGCTAGCGTATCATCTTTACTTACAGTGCAGCTCATAAATAAGTTTAAATTCTTCCAAAGCAAAAACACAAATATGTTAGTTAGAACCATATGAACACGATACAAGAAACGTTATGTTGAATATTTTGAACACAATTTGGGTTGAAATCCAACCCAATTATGTTCAAAATATTCAACAGTATATGTTATTTAAGTTGTACTATAAGCGTGCGGACGGGAGTGAAAGCCTCGCTACACACCTCGACCGCTGCATAAATTGTAAACAAACCGTGTACTGTCAATAATACGTCAATGTAGACTATACGCAAATAGATTAGTTTAGATTAGATTTATATTTACCCAACATTTTAGTTAATTTTAAACACATAATTGGAGTAACTGCTATATTGCAATCATAAATTTATTCATAAGCCTAAACAATGGTAAATTGCGATCGTACGTGCACTGAACGGTGTAGGCCTACTTAACTATCATTTACAAAGTTGTACATTTGTGTACATGCATGCCTATTATCTATGCAAAATCTCTGCAGCCAATCCAGAAAGATAAGATATATATGCATTTGTAGAATTGTATTCCAAGAAGTGTGTGGGTTTGATTAAATATAGCCTAATTCACGTACACGAAATACGATGTAACTGTCACCTCTAACAGGCCTATACGTTAGAATTGTGATATCAGGCACCGTGACCATGAGGTCTGTCCTTTAAGTTTAATCAACAAAAATATCATCAACTTCGATATTATTGAATCTTTGTGCATCTCGAACAATGTGGTGTCCCTGTGTGAGAGAAATGAATTGTCAAAGAATTGGTGCATAGGTGCCTAATACGCGCAGCAGTAGAGAGCCTAGCTATGCTCCCCGAGATAATAATCTAGACTAATAGGAATTGGTGTCATCCCGCTGTGACGTCACAACTATAGCGCGATGGCTAAAAACATTTGGTTGTCAAGGTGGTTGCTATATGCTTATCTCAGCTTTGGCTGGGCCGATTAAAAAAATTTTAAAAGCATTTTATTCTTCTAGTAAAGGATAATCTGTATTATGATTGTCAAGTTAATCAGAGCGATCGGGTATCTAGTCCTCACAACATCTTTATGCATAGATTTTAATCTTCTTAACCCATCCTGATCATTAAAGGACTAAAGATGTCTGGAGTACTGTCACTTTCCAATCAACCTCCCAGATCTGACATTATTACTGACAATACTTTCCAATCAACAAGCGTACCCTCTGATCATATAGGGTCGACAGCTATTCTATGCAAGATTAACCGCTGCATTGAGGAATTCCCCATATCTCAGTTTCAAGGCAACCATACAGGAAATATTGCTCACTGGTTTCACAGCTTCCAGTAAAATTAATTTCAAAATAATCAACAAAATAATTTTTTATATCGTAAAGAATTATTTTTTCAGGGATTTGTCAGTGAAAGAGTTAATAAGTTTTTGAAAGCAAAAGAAATGTGTTTTAAATCTCTTCAAACAGTATTTGCTAGGTGTATATGCCCCTGGATCTGAATCAAAGTCATTTTAAAACATTTACCAATTAAATGACAATTAGGGTCTCAATTTCAAGATCATTTTACAACAGCAATGTTTAAATCCCAAACAAATTAGTTGCAAAATATTCAATACAGAATGTTCCTTGTATCCTAAAGAATTTGTTGTTTCTTGGTATAAAATGAATCAGCACCAAATTTACAGAGATTAATACATGTACCAGATTAACTACAGTACAGCTCAGAAATAACTTGTTTCCATTTAGAAAAATAAAATGTACTGTTGAATATTTTGCACTTAATCGAACATTTTGTCTGATTGGAAGTCATTTCTGCCTTAGATCGCAATAACTTCCAATTGTTATAAACAGCAATGGCTTCTGAATCACCGTAAGTCCAAAGTATTCAACAGAACATTTCTTACATTGTGTGACGGGACACGATCAAGTCCACTATGAACTATGTCTTGACCACATCCGCGTGCACGATGACTGTTGAGGAATCTACACAACATTAAACAGGAGTAGAACTTTGGCTTGGGTTAATAGAAGCTTACTCTCTGCATATATACCTTGAAATATGTAGCCACATGAGACATGAAATAGATTGTGTGATCTATTTTGTATGCGCTAACCTCGAGTTTAGGCAAGACATACTATGTGGTGTCATAATATGTGTAAAATGTCTGAATGACAATGGCAATATAAAACATGAGAACCTGTAATCATCTTATAATGATTATTAGAACAACACATATGACGTAAATCAAAGACAGATAAGGACAAAAAGCTATAATATTGGTTTTAGATATCCTAGTAAAGTATATCTGATTTGTAGCCTATATTTGGTTATATTAAGGACAACACATACTAGGATATATATCTTGAGTTCTTATACACACTAGTACTTTGCTTAGTTAGTCTAACTTGATGATTGTTATGTCTATAATAGAATATGATAGTTTCATATGGATCCAGGAAACATATAGGAACGAGTTTGTAACAGTATAAGATGATCGCGAAAGCACGAATTGTTCCAGGGTTGAAATTAATAATTATCCCCCTTTGCTTTGGGTAATTATCACATCGAGAAGCCTCCCGAGAACGTACTGGAATATTTCGTGCACGAGGGTTGGTTAAAAACAGCAGTCGAAGTTCTCCCTGAGGGAGCTCCCTGTGCTATGTTCAAATAACGAAAATACGGTCTTTAAATACTGCCTTCACTGAATATTCAAGTTGATAATTTGTCGCCACTGAGATAATTCGATGATACGAATGTTTATATAGTTGTCACACAGCATAAAACACGTAGATTCACGTTTTTAGCGATTGATATAGTTTCTTAGTAGTCCCCGACTACGAGGCGACATAAACTGTCACTTATATCCTCCAAACTCCACTCTCTTCTTCTTTTGATGTAGGTCGCGTCTCATACATCATTCCGAACGTTGCAAACACAATATATAAATATTCCGTATTATTAGGCCTATATCAGACGCGACTAAATAAGCAGGCTACAGTTTTGAATAATATATAGTCTTAATTATGATTAGCAATAATACATGTATACATTTAATACTTGGAACCAAGTTACACATGTTTCTGTTTTTGTCTTGGAAGCATTTTAGCCTTTTTGTGAGCTGTACTGTATTCCTGTCTTATTCTATGTAGTTACCTCAAGAAATGTACAACCCACATCAAAATTTCCTGAGGATGATCACTGGAACCACCGACCCCCACCCCACACATACACGCACACACCCCACCCCCTCTCGATGGGTGGGAGAGGTACTGCAGAACCTCAAAGTTATCGAGAGTGTGGGGATTTGCATTGGCATGGCACTGACTGCCGATTCTAATATAAACATACAATAAAATAATGTCTCAATTATTATTTTAGGCGCTTCTTTTGTGGGTTGTGATGATAGCAGTATTTCGGACGATAGCCAGCCAAGCAAAGATGCATCATTAAATTTGTGTGGCTGTTCAAAGAGAAATGGCTCATCCCACTGTCAGCTTCATCCATCATTTAAGGTAATGGTTAACACTATGGCACTTGAAATATTAACCCTTTAACCCTCGAATTTGTTCAAGAAAAGTTTAATTTTCTCATAGAAAATGTCTATTTGCAGATAAAGAGAAGACTGTTTTTAAAAATTTACCACTGGAATGACTGACTCTGTAATCGAGCCAGTCATTCCAGTGGAAAATTTTCTAAAATAGTCTTCTTGGTCTGCAAATGGACATTTCTCAAGAACACTGCAGAAGCTGTTTTTGGCGGATATGAGTTAAAGGATTAAGATAGCTTAATATAGGAGAGCTGGTGCATATTTTAAAAATAATTGGAGTGGAACAAGTTGCTGCCATAGGCAGTAAGCCAACAACAGCTCCCAGTCAAATTAGTTATCCCCTAGTTTTGGAAGACAATTGGGATCATGCTGGCCCACCCATGTGCATGACTACATGTGCGCATGCATGTGCATGTAAACTTTGGGTGTGATCCAGAAGAAATCCAGAGAATCTGAAACAAATCCAGAAAATCCTAAGAAAATCGGCCAAATCTAAAAACTGTTTACAATGTGACAAGAATTGGCGGGTGAGGCTCTGCAATCTGCCATTGCTCATGATACTGTTGTACTATAGATTATAAGCTTTCTAATGTGATAAATTTTCCTAATTTTACTGTAATTTACTAATGGTCTTGTTAATTGTAGGCACGTTATATAATCACGAAGGATTTATCATTAAGTATGACCGATGATCACGACCCCATGATCCGTCTCTTTGGCTGCCCTCTGACTCATACAATCAATGATCATGTGACCTATATCACTCGGGATATCTCTGTAAGTTAGCAAATTTAATTTAGATTATTTCAGTTTTAAAGATATTGTTTAAATCCTTGAGGCCTATGGATGAATAACCACAAAGAACAACAACATCTCAGTGAGTCCTGTTTAAGATAATTAAGTGGAAAGTCAGTCAGCTGAGTATATGAATGCAAATGACTGTGGATGGCATGCTATAGATGCTATCATGGTAGCTTGTTTCTGGTAGAGACTAACCAGTCTCCCGCACTGTCAGAACTACTTGATTTTATATGTTGTAGTTGTACATGTAGAAAGCATAGTGTGAACTGTAGTACTGTTTGGCCAAAATGTCGAGGCACATGATTTCTAGTTTATCTATCAATCATAAGACATAAGTAACTACATGACATGTATGATGATGTCATAATCAATGCTGTCATGAATGACGTATATAAGTAACTACATGACATGTATGATGATGTCATAATCAATGCTGTCATAAATGACGTATATAAGTTTATCACGAATGCTTAATTGATGATGAACTAAGCATTGTTTTACGAATTGTATGTCTATACTATTTAATAAAGATGATGTTGACTATTTTGAAACTAATCTGACTTGGCACTGCTGCCATAGGCAGCAACAGCACCCAGTCAAATTAGTTTCAAAATATTCAACAGCTTACTAGTACAGTTTTCTGGAAATTGGTAGTCAGGGAGTTCAGGGATCGATCGATCGATCCCAACACAGGCAAAGTATGTGTGGAGGTTGGCTAAAGATGGACGGGGGCATAGCTAAAACTGGATGCCTCCATTCTGAGACTCGCTTTAACTGATGATAGAGATGATGCCATGTTCTCTGATTAGTACTGCATTCATATGAGGAAATCACCTCACTAGGCTTGTTGAAAGCTGTTTTTTTCATTGATTTTAAGGGGACCGATTATCGATATGAGTGCTTAAATATAGTGGTAATATTGTGTTTATGCAAATGTTACCTTGTCATCCAATCAAATAGCCATGTATTGTAAATTATTCCTTGTCCTCATAAACCCCCATTCTAGGAGTTTAACAAGGACTCCAATATGTTACCCAAAGCAGATATATAACACATTTCTTATAAATGGCGTCCATTTTAGAATTATGCAAATTACATGTAGGCACATTTCACTTCAAGAGTATACTTACCTCCCTAATACTTTTGATATTGCTAAATATTGGCTTTCACTCAATAAACACTCAGATTTAAAACAGTTAGGTGCCCCTACTGGGCAGGGAGTCAGAGCGTAGTCTGGCGGATGCCAGCCCCACCACCGCGCATGCGCAGACTAGCACTTCCTCTTTGCTAGATTATTGGCAGAGAGATCACACATGTCTTTTTGTGCAAAAGCTTTTTCTTACTCTTAAACTGTTTAAGTGGTGTTATTTTGGAGTGATAGTCACTTATTTGGATGGCAGGAGGGAACACTTCGCCAAAGGAGGACTTAGGACCTTTAAATCAGGTGACTTCTAGTAAAATTAGCGAGTTTTCTTCCCGGTGTATTGTGTTTCCGGGACTCGCGTTTACCGTGATAAGCGCCTTGGTTAGTTGGTTTATGTCAACTCGGTGCTACCTAAGGCTAATTTCTCTTTCTGTTTATGTCCACAGGTCTGTATGACGCTAGGTGGTGACATCACAGCAGCAGAGAGTTAGTTTTCTCTCCACCATGGTTCCATTTCCTACTAACACTGTTAGGTTATCTAACCAAATGAAAAATTAATGTCCAGTGAGTTGGAGGCCTAGTATAAAGGTCTTCTCACTTTGCCCTCTTGATCCAATTCCTTCCCCATGAGGTGGAGAGAGTTAAGAGGCGTGCAGATGGTGGAGTTCTCCGGTTCGTCACGTTGGATGGTTTGTCTATACAAAGTGTCAGGTATCTAGTTATTGATAATGTGGTGATGTTAATTATAGTAAACAAACAAAGGGAGATAATTAACATTTTTGCCAGAAAGGAGTTATCTATATGTATCTGATGGTTGTGTAGTCGACTTATCCATTCAGCATACAATTCGTCCTTGCACTTGGATGTTTTGTTGGGATCGAATTTTTCCTGTCACGGGATTAATGACGTCATAATCAGCCTGGCTATGTATTTATCAGCAATTCAAGTCGCTATGCTGGTTTCTGATGTATATTGATCTTTATGATCGTTTTCCTTCTCTTTGAGTTGGTTTGAGTGTCTAAGCTTAACTAGTTTGCTCATACTCATTGTCCTTTGCCCTGTTTCAGGGACCGGGTTGCGCGTCCTGTGGACGTTTTCTACATGATAAGTTCTGGCCTCATCTGTGCTATCAATGTAGCCCTTGTGGTCCCTTGGTTAATTGTGACATATGTAAGCACTGGGGGGGCGAGTTAATGTCCGAATTCTTGTGCTGCTTACAGGCGACGGACAAGGTGGTAGAGGAGGAGAAGAAGAAGAAGCGGAAACGAGAGGTTGTAAGTAGGAAGGGTAAGGGGAAGGTCTCGTCCGCGGTGGATATGGAGGCCTTCCGGACCAAGATGTTGGGAGAGATGAAGAGGACAATAAAGGATTTGGTTCCAGGGTTGCTTCGTGGCATGCTTCCTGGTCCAAATCCTTTACTGTCCTCATCATCGGCTTCGGAGCAGGTAATCCCCGCCTCTGGATCGGTTTTCCTTAGACCGCCTCCGTTGTTCGACGATTCAGAGGTGGCCCCATTAGAGGGGGCGTTCCACGACCCTGGCAGCAGGCTTATTGCCGCGCCGAGAGGGGACCGTGGACGGTTGTCGCTGGAACCCGCGGGCTGCTTATCAGTCCAGGGGTATCCGCACGCCGCGGTGGCCAGTACCTCCTATGGCACCGTTCCTGGTCAGCCCGGGTTAGCTCTCTTTGCTGACCCGGGGTCTAATCTTTCTGACCAGGGTGATGAGGATTACCTGCTAGGGTCGCCGTCTGACGACGTGGACATGGATGAAGGCGTTTGTGCACCCCTCGCGGGGAATACAGGCGGCTTCTTCCACGGTTTTACTCACCCTGGAGTAAAGTCCGCGGCTCAGGTGGTGGCCCAGGGCGCTGCTGATGGCCAGCGGTACCGCATACCTCGGCTTGCCGAGGGTGTTGCTGGTGCTGGCCGGGCCCGTGGTGGGGCGGTATATACCCCGCGCTCTGCCACGGTGCCTGCTCCTGGTCAAACCAGTGATATTGTCATGCCGGTGCTATCAGGCCCGCATGTTTTCCCTGGCTTGCCAGGTGTATCAGCGTACCCGCCGTCAAGCTCTGCTGCTTGCGCTCAGGAGGAAGACGACGGACCCCGTCTTGTAGAGCGCTCGCAGTTAGCCACGGAGGAGGATTGGTCTGACGCTTGCAGTCGCCTAGCCAGCGTGACCACAGGCCGTGGTTAGCTGGGAAACCGACTACTAACGCTATGCCTTCTCTGCCGCTGGCGGAGCATGTCGTTGACATGTTCAAGGCGGCGGAGTCGTCCATTAACTCGAGTGGACGTCTCGCGAAGGCCCCTCGCGAGGTGGCCAGGCGTTGTCGCATCGTGCCCCTGGATTACAAGCGGTACGGTGTGGTACCCAAGCCCAGCGTGGATGACCGCGCGGCTTTGGGTGAGGATGCGCGGCCAGGCTCCCGTTCTGACACGGGGGTCTTGTGCTCGAACGCGTTGCGTTCGGCGAATACCGCGTTGCGTGATGCGGAGGAGAGTGGGAGGGCTTCGATTGCCGCTCTGTCCCACGTCTCCCAGCTGTTACAGGGGGTAGTAACGGCATCCGCATCGCGCCAGCCAAGCCCGGTCACGGTCCAGCGAGCCATCCAGGATGGTATTAACCTGGCGCTGGACTGTATGACTCGGGCGGTGACCAGGAGTGTCCGGGCAAGACGCACGTTTGCCCTGGACAATCTGTGCCCGTCTCAGGACCTGTACAATAGGCTACTCCGTACGCCTATGACGGGTCCTGGTCTTTTTGGAGGTGAGGGATGTCGCCACCTCCAGGAGACGGTCACCCTGGTGAATAACCAGAGGGCGCTGCGCGAGCAGTTTGAGGTGTTGCGTCGTGCTAACGTTCGCGCCGCGGCCCCTGCGTATCGTCCCCTGCAGGCTCGAGGTGGTGCTGGCCAAGTCAGAGGCCAGCCTCCGTCGCAGCGTCGGCCTCGGCCGCGTGCGATTCGGCCAGCAGCGAGGGGGGCGCAGGTTCCTCAGGCGCCGTCAGCCAGGCAGCCGCCCGCGCACCGAGGTGCGCGCGGGGCGCGCGAGGATCTGGGCGTGGTTATCGGTCCTGACAGGACGCTTACCGCGGTAAGAACCACTCCGGTGTGTATGGCGACGGAGACAGTGCCGCTCTTGCATGCCTTGTGTCCACCGCGGTCCCTAGGTGGACCGGTGGGAGGCCGGCTAGCCGACCACATGCAAGAGTGGGAACGGTTAACTCAGGACCGTTTAGTCTTGCGATGGCTTTCCGTCGGGTATCATCCAGAGTGGATGACAGGCCCGCCGTCGCGACTGTCTCTAGTGCCAGTCTGGACTCCCATTCCGAGAGATCCAGAGCAAAGGTTGTGTATCGAGGAGGAGATAAATTCCCTCGTACAAAAAGGAGCTATTCAGCCGGCACAAAGGTGTCCGGGCTTCTATTCAACCCTGTTCTTAGTAACAAAACGCACCGGAGGGTGGAGACCGATTCTCAACCTCAAGCCATTGAACAAGTTCATCGAGACGCCCAGTTTCAAGATGGAAACGGTGCGCTCGGTGTTGGCGGGGTTGGAGAGGGGGATGTGGACGGCGTCGATAGATTTGAAGGACGCTTATTTCCACATCCCCATCCACCGGAGTTTCTGTCGCTTCCTGAGATTTGCATTCCAGGGCAGACAGTGGGAATTCAGGGTGTTGCCCTTCGGAATTTCCACGGCTCCTCGGGTTTTCACCCGTGTGGTTCTTGCGATCACAGCATACCTCCGCAGGAGAAGCATAGCAGTCCACACGTACATAGACGACTGGCTGTTGAAAGCGCACACCCGGGAAAGTTTGTCGGCCAATCTGGAGGTTGTTTTGAAAACTCTCACAGACTTAGGCTGGATGATCAATTTCCCAAAATCAGAGCTGACTCCATCCCAGAAGTTTGTTTACCTGGGGATGTTCTTCGATCTAGAGACAGGATATGTTTATCCTACTCAGGAGAGAGTTCAGAAACTCATCTCATTAATTCAGTCAGTGTGCGACAGTCGTCATGTCCTGGCACGGGTTTACTTGAGAATGCTGGGGTTGATGGTTTCATTGGAACCAGTCATTCCTCAGGCCGCCTTACGCAGGCGGCCGATCCAGTTATTTCTCATGACACAATGGACCCAGAGTACAGGTTCGCTGGACTCGAATGTGTCAGTGTTGGCGCCTCTCATTCACCACCTGCAATGGTGGTTGAATACAGAGAATCTCTTGCCGGGGGTTTTGCTAACCCCTCCCCACCCTCAGGTGACTGTGTATACAGATGCATCGATGGAGGGCTGGGGAGCTTGCCTGGAAGAGTCCACGATATCAGGGCTTTGGAATCTGGAACAGTCAAAGGAACATATAAATCTACTGGAGCTAAAAGCAGTAGTCCTGGGCCTGGAACATTTCTTACAGAAAGTTCAGGGCAAGATTGTTCTTATTCGTTCAGACAACTCAACAGTTGTGACTTACATAAACCGCCAGGGCGGAACGAAGTCGCCCAGTCTCTGTATGATGACATGGAAACTGCTTTGTTGGTGTCTGGATCACCAGATTACCTTGAAAGCAGTTCATATTCCGGGAAGGTTAAACCTGCTAGCAGACTCATTGAGCCGAAGGATGAGTGTTTTACCCACGGAATGGCAACTAAATCAATGTGTGGCGGATCGTCTGTTCGACCATTGGGGGAAACCCAACATCGATTTGTTCGCAACGAAGAAGAATGCGAAGATGACGACGTACGTCTCTCCGATTCCGGATCCAAGCGCTTTCGCAACAGATGCGTTAGCTATCAGCTGGGGGAGAATGTATGCATACGCATTCCCTCCAGCAATCCTGATTCCAAAAATTCTTCAGAAAATCAGACAAGAGGAATGCCAAGTGCTTCTGATCGCCCCGGATTGGCCAAGCCGATCATGGTATACGGATCTGCTGGACCTTCTGGTCTGCAATCCGGTTCCTCTGCCTCTGATGGACGATATTATCTTCCAGGGCAAGGCCCTTCACAACAATCCGTCAATGTTCAGATTGACTGCGTGGATGTTGTCAAGGAGTCTAGAATTAAGGAGGGCTTTTCTGAGCAAGCAGCCATGTTTATGGCCAAAGCCAGGAGGGGGTCAACCTCCAGAGCATATAATTATAAAATCAACAGATTTGCAGAATGGTGCTCAAAAAGATGTATTGATCCAATGGATTCATCTATTCAAGTAGTAGCTGATTTCCTCTGTCACCTCTATGATGCCTATAGCCTCAAGCCTAACTCTATTGCTTATAAGTCAGCATTAATGTCTGTTATTCCTTGCTTGGCTAAGAGGGGAAGTGATGAAGTAAATACATTAAATGTATTAATTAAAGGCATGGGCAATCTAAGACCAAGGAATCCACCTGTGGTTCCGTCTTGGAGTTTATCGCTAGTGCTTCAAGTACTAGGTGATAAGCCTTTTGAACCACTTAGTTCCATTTCTATGAAACTATTAACACTGAAGACTGTGTTTTTAATTGCTGCGGCCTCGGCTAGGCGTAGGAGTGAAATTCATGCCTTATCAGCCGAGGATGACCGTTTTGTGGTTTCAGGGGAAGGCCTTAAGCTGCTACCTAGGATTAATTTCTTGGCTAAAAATCAGTCGTTGAAATATCCAGGTCAACCTATTATTTTGCCTGCTTTAACTAGATATGATCCTAATTCTAAAGCATGGTGTCCCGTCCGGGCGCTGCGCCGGTACAAACAACGTACGGCGGAGTGGCGCACCGACCAGTCAGCGTTATGGTTGTCATATATTGAACCCCATGGCAGGGCTTCTAAGGACACCATTTCCAGGTGGATTGTGGAATGCATTCAGTTTTGCCATAAATCTGCCACCGGG
This sequence comes from Chaetoderma sp. LZ-2023a, assembly GCA_034401795.1. Classification (NCBI taxonomy): domain Eukaryota; kingdom Metazoa; phylum Mollusca; class Caudofoveata; order Chaetodermatida; family Chaetodermatidae; genus Chaetoderma; species Chaetoderma sp. LZ-2023a. Next base: position 253,856 of record CM067361.1, on the reverse strand, counting down.
AAGCAGGTTGACGTGGCCAAGGCTCACAGTGTCCGCGGCGTAGTGACATCCACGGCCCTATTTAATGGGGTCCCTGTGGATGATATTATGTCGGTGGCTCAGTGGCACTGTGAGTCAAGTTTTACAGACCATTATCTCCGTGACACCTCTAATCCTCTCGCCTTGTCGATTTTGAAAAAATAACTCGGTTTATATTTTTTGAGGAGGTTTTTTCCTCATTACTTATATATTTCACAATTAATTTATGGAAACACCCACTTTTTTGGGCCTGCATCAGTCTTTACCAATGGGAAGTTGATGTCAGCAGCCATTTTCAACAAGGTCAGTCTTGTTCGTGTGTTGTCCGTTGTTGATTGTATTGTCACGATTACCCATTATTAATATGGTGATGGTTTGTGTATTTGTGTGGTTCATTGTTGAGAGTTACGAAAATGGAGTTTTTTCGTCTCTGTCCTGTAGTACATGGCACTTGTACGTAGAGAGCGTATAGGACATTGAGGTCAGGCGACTCTTCCTCCCAGGAAGGAGGGGGGGGGGAGCGCATATGACATTCGGTCATCTCTCATACATCGGTAGTGTTATCCGATGGTTAGTCAAATCCTGACTGTTTTTTCTTACAGTTTCAGAAGTTTAAGTGCCTTAAACGCAGAAAAGCGTATAGGGATGAGCTGGTCTTTTGACCTCGCCTCCCTCCCGCCAGATTCACTTTCGAATTCTGGCAATATCAAAAGTATTAGGGAGGTAAGTATACTCTTGAAGTGAAATAAACGAAATCTAGGATTTCTTTTTTCACGAGAGAGTTGATACTTACCTCCCTAGATACGGACCCGGCCTCTCCACCCCACAGAGGCTCGGTCTTCAGGCTCTTAATAGTTGCATGTGTGTCAGCCAATAATCTAGTCAGAGGAAGTGCTAGTCTGCGCATGCGCGGTGGTGGGGCTGGCATCCGCCAGACTACGCTCTGACTCCCTGCCCAGTAGGGGCACCTAACTGTTTTAAATCTGAGTGTTTATTGAGTGAAAGCCAATATTTAGCAATATCAAAAGTATTAGGGAGGTAAGTATCAACTCTCTCGTGAAAAAAGAAATCCTAGATTTCGTTTAGTTCCACCACAGATACATGTAGCTTTTAGGACTTTTAGTATGTATTTATTGAGACCTTACAGAAATGTGTTATGCCAAAAAAAGTATGTTGCAATTAGTTGGAGGGTAAGTTCTATCGTGGCTACAGGGGACAGCAAAAAAATATCAAAGCTTTGAAATTTTCTCAATTCTTTTGCCGCCTTATTCAGACAAAGCAAAATCAATTATGAATGGACAGCAGACTGGGTCAGCCATTCAGAAGCATGTTAGAGGCAGAATGAATATGTGCATAGCTGCATATAAACAGCTAGTAATTATGCTCCCAAAGAAAAATTGAGGCGGTAACGAGCAGAGCTGGTGACCCTGGGATCATGTCTCCGTTCAGCCAACTGATGATCACTGGAAGCATAGGCAATCTCCTTCCCTCCTCATTACCTCTCCACCCAGGAGTATAAATGGGTACCAGTGTAAAAAGCGGGGGAAGTTACCAATAATAGACTGAAATAAAAGTAGCCTAGAATGGCGTCAATGGGACCTGGAATCAGGGATTCGATAGATGCTGATCAAACCGATAACAGAAATTTGATCATGGACGTAATTCAATATGGATTATGATTTTAGTGAACATGGATTGATCAGTTAATTCTTCGCTCTATTACATTGTATTTGGCACCAGGTCAAAAAGCATTGTGTGATTTAATTGGTAAGTATAACGTGAGTAGTATAACAAAAGACCTGTAGACGTTATTGCTTAGATTGACGTCTATCTAGTCCCTGATTCCAGTTCACATTCATGCCATATCTATGCCAGTTTTATAAATTTCAGTATTGTATTGGTAACTACCCCAGCTTTTGCATAGGTAGCAATGTTTACACCTGGTGGGGAGAGGCAAGAAATGAAGGAGATTGCCCATGTTTCCAATGACTGCGTAATAACGCACAGCTATGGTGGGAACCTGGTTTTCCAGTTAAGTAGTCCTGGGTGCTATAGCCACTACACCAAGCCAGCGCCTCTAGCCTACGGGTCCATCTTCATTATTACCCAATGGAGGAATCCAGGTTTAGCTATGCTCCACCCATCTTTAGCTAAGCTCCACCCACACTTTTGTCATGTTGGGATCGATTGATCTCTGAACTCCCTGACTATCAATTTTCAGAAAACAATGCGGGTAAGCTATTGAATATTTTGAAACTAGGCAGCAACAGCACCCAGTCAAATTAGTTTCAAAGTATTCAACAGCATGTTTATTAAATAGTAAAGACATACAATTTGTACAACAATGTTTAGTCCGACATCAATTAAGTGTTCGTGACAAACTTAGCTACATTATTTATGATGTCATCATACATCGCGTAGTTGATTATGATGTCATGATTGATGGATAAACTGAAAAGGTCCATTTCTAAAGTATTTGCAGCCAATGGGGGGAAAAGATCCCTTATAACGCCGATTGCTGGGCTGATACTGGGGGAAATACTGGCCCATTAACCTGTGTTATCAGCGATATATTTCTTCAGTAGCACAACTGTCATTTAAACGTACTTCCATTTTGAGGTACATGTAGTACTGTTATTTTTTATTGATTTCAGAATGAGGCCATCTGGACATTGTACATGAACCCTGTGGTCATAAGCAGATCTGTTTACGTTTGGCCGAGTGGTCAGCTGACCATCACGGCCAGTGTCCAGATTATCATCAAAGAATGCTGGCATTGTTGTCCAAGGTACAGTCATACCACCTGCTTTCGAAACTACATGACTTTTGGAGTCACGACATTGGCACCTTCGACTGATGAACTACTGTTGAATATTGTCAACTATCTTCCAGTCAAGCACAACATTTTCAGATTAGATTGACAATATTGAAGGCAATGGAGGGATGCATTTCTAGCAGTCCTCAGTCAAATTAGTTTCAAAATATTCAACAGTTTATATGTATAGTTACCTTGAAAATTTAGATTCCGGGAATTCAAGTTTCAAAGTTTCAAATCAAATATGTGTTAAAAATTGGGTGGGGCTTATCTAGAAATGGGCAGAGCATCACATGAGATGAATCCCTCTATTAATCTTCAGGATTTTATTGAATATTTTCATATTTTTCCATTCTTTTGCAGGTCGTCTATTAGTGAAAGGCAAGCCTGGATTAGAAGTCAGATTTTCTTACCTTGAAGCGCCATTCAGGGAAGATAATCAGTGGTTAGGTTTGCGTGTCGAGCATTCGGTTGGTAGGTCATCATGAGAGTGAGAGAGTGGTGTTGGATGGACTCATGTATAGTAGTATGAAATTGATAAGATATCATTTATGGAAACAACTTTCACACACATTTACCAAATATACAACTTTTGTATTTCATATTTTCTCCTAGAAATTGAGATGCTTGCACGAAACATTATTTAACCATTTAACCCTCATATCAGCCGAAAACAGCTTTGGCAGTGGTCTTGGAAAGTGTCCATTTGCAGACCAGGAGGTTATTTTTGAAAATTTACCAATGGAATGACTGGTTCGATAACCGAACCAGTCATTCCAGTTATAAACTTTCAAAATTAGTTTTCTCTTTGTCTGCAAAGGGGCATTTTGTATGATAATATTAAAATTTTCTTGAAGAAATTTAAGGGTTAAATATGTGTTGTTGAACTACTACCATGCAGTGTTGTTCATGACATCTAACTTTTAGAAGTCCCAGGGACACCACACCAGAAATCTGGGCATTCCAAACTGAAATCTGGAGATCCCAAACTGAAAATCTGGTGTTCCACTGAAGTTTTTCTCATCAAAGCTAAAATTATAATGTATCAAGGACTCACAACTGTGAATTATGAGGGGCCCATCCTAGATTGTGTGGGTATTCTGTGCAAACCCCTATAAAACCGATAACTATTTAATAATCATACAATATTTTCAGGGGTTCTATCGGACTTTTCACATCAAGAGTATACTTACCTCCCTAATACTTTTGATATTGCTAAATATCGGCTTTCACTCAATAAACACTCAGATTAAAACAGTTAGGTGCCCCTACTGGGCAGGGAGTCAGAGTGTAGTCTGGCGGATGCCAGCCCCACCACCGCGCATGCGCAGACTAGCACTTCCTCTTTGCTAATTTATTGGCAGAGAGTCTACACATGTTTTTGTGCTAGAGCTTTCCTAAACTCTTTTCAAAGTTTTTTGGACTTATTTAGAAGTATTATCCCTGATAAAGATGGCAGAGAGAGTGACTTCGCCACAGGAGGGCCTAGGACCTTTAAATCAGGTGACTTCTAGTAAAATTAGCGAGTTTTTTCCCGGTGTAATGTGTTTCCGGGACTCGCGTTTACCGTGATAAGCGCCTTGTTTAGAGGTTTATTTCAACTAGGTGCTATATAATACTAATCTCTCTTTGTGTTTATGTCCACAGGTCTATGGGACAATATGTAATGGACATCACATCAGCAGAGGGTTTGTTTCTCTCCACCATGGTTCCATTTCCTACTAATACTGTTAGGTTATCTAACCAAAAAATGTTATGTCCAGTGAGTTGGAGGCCTAGTATAAAGGTCTTCTCACTTTGCCCTCTTGATCCAATTCCTTCCCCTATAAGGTGGAGAGAGTTAAGAGGCGTTCAGTTGGTGGAGTGCTCCAGTTCATCACGGATGGTTTGTCTATACAAAGTGTCAGGTATTTAATTATTGATATGAGGTAATGTTAATTATTAGAGAGGAAAGGGAGATAATTAACAGTATTTGCCATTGTTATCAGTATATATCTGATGGTTGTGTAGTCGAAATGTCCAGTCTGCACATGTTCTGGTTAGAGATACAATTCGTCCTTGCACTTGGATGTTTGTTGTGGATCGATTTTTTCCTGTCATAGGATTAATGACGTCATAATCAGCCTTGCTCTTTATTAACAATTAAAGTTTGTCCAAAGCTGGTTTTCTGATGAATATTGATCGTTATGATCATTTCCTTCTCTGGAGTTGGTTGAGTTCTTAGCTTAACTAGATTGCTCATACTCCTCGTCCTTTGCCCTGTTTCAGAGACCGGGTTGTGCGTCCTGTGGACGGTTTTTGAAGGACAAGTTTGTGCCTCATCTCTGTTATCAGTGTAGCCCCTGTGGTCCCTTGCTTAATTGCGAGATATGTAAGCACTGGGGGGGGGGGGGGGGGGGGGGGGGCGAGCTAATGTCCGAATTCTTGTGCTTACAGGCAAAGGACAAGGTGGTGGAGGAGGAGAAGAAAAAGAAGCAGAAAAGCGAGAGTGTGAGTAAGAAGGGTAAGAGGAAGGCCTCGTCCACGGTGGACATGGAGGCCTTCCGGACCGAGATGTTGGGAGAGATGAGGAGGACGATAAAGGATTTGGTTCCAGAGTTGCTTCGTGGCATGCTTCCTGGACCAAATCCTTTGCCGTCCTCATCATCGGCTTCGGAGCAGGTAATCCCCACCTCTGAATCACTTTTCCTTAGTACGCTTCCGTTCGAAGATTCAGAGGTGGCCCCATTAGAGGGGGCATTCCACGACCCTGGCAGCAGGCTTAGTGCCGCGCTGAGGGGCCGTGGACGGCTGTCGCTGGAACCCGCGGGCTGCTCATCAGTCCAGGGGTATCCGCACGCCGTGGGTGCCAGTACCTCGTATGGCACCTTCCCTGGCCAGTCCGGGTTAGCTTTCTTTGCTGACTCGGAGTCTAATCTGTCTGGCCAGGAGGAAGAGGATTACCTGTTGGGGTCGCCGTCTGAGGACGTGGCCATGGATTATGACGTTTGTGCACCCCTCGCGGGGAATACAGGCGACTTATTCCACGGTTCTACTCACGCAGGAGTAGAGGCCAGGGTTCAGACGGTGCCCCTGGGCGCTGCTGATAGCCAGCGGTACCGCATACCTCGGCTTGCCGAGAGTGTTGCTGGTGCTAGCCGGGGCCGTGGTGGGGTGGTATGTGCCCCGCGCTCTACCACGGCGCCTGCTCCTGGTCAAGCCAGTGAGATTAGCATGCCGGTCTTGTCAGGCCCGCATGTTTTCTCTGGCTTGCCAGGGGTATCAGCGTATCCGCCGTCAAGCTCTGCTGCTTGCGCTCAGGAGGAAGACGAAGGCCCCCGTCTTGTAGAGCGCTCGCAGTTAGCCACGGAAGAGGATTGGTCTGACGCTTGCCAGTGGTTGGTAAGTGTTAGGCCAGATCTGCCCGTGGAGCAGTCGGCTAGCCAGCGTGAACACAGGCCTGGTTAGCTGGTAAGCCTACTGCTAACACTATGCCTTCTCTGCCGCTGGCAGAGCATGTCGTTGACATGTTTGAGGCGGCGGAGACATCCATTAAGTCGAGTGGACGTCTCGCGAAGGCCCCGCGCGAGGTGGCCAGGCGTTGTCGCATCGTGCCCCTGGATTACCAGCGGTACGGTGTGGTACCTAAGCCGAGCGTGGATGACCGCGCGGCTTTGGGTGAGGATGCGCGGCCAGGCTCCCGTTCTGACACGGGAGTCTTGTGTTCGAACGCGTTGCGTTCAGCAAATACCGCGTTGTGTGATGCGGAGGAGAGTGGGAGGGCTTCGATTGCCGCTCTGTCCCACGTCTCCCAGCTGTTACAAGGGGTAGTAACAGCATCCGCATCGCGCCGGCCAAGTCCGGTCACAGTCCAGCGAGCCATCCAGGATGGTATCAACTTGGCTCTGGACTGAATGACTCGGGCGGTGACCAGGAGTGTCCGGGCAAGGCGCACGTTTGCCTTGGACAATCTGTGCCCGTCCCAGGACCTGTACAATAGGCTACTGCGTACGCCTATGACAGGTCCTGGTCTCTTTGGAGGTGAGGGATGTAGACACCTCCAGGAGACGGTTACTCTGGTAAATAACCAGAGGGCGCTGCGCGAGCAATTTGAGGTGCTTCGTCGTGCTAACGTTCGCGCCGCACCCCCTGCGTATCGTCCCCTGCAGGCTCGAGGTGGCGGTGGCCAGGTCAGAGGCCAGCCACCATCGCAGCGTCGGCCTCGGCCGCGTGCGATTCGGCCAGCAGCGAGGGGGGCGCAGGCTCCTCAGGCGCAGTCAGCCAGGCAACCGCCCGCGCTCCGAGGTGCGCGCGGTGCTGGTCATGGCGCGCGAGGATCTGGGCGTGGTAATCGTTCCTGATGGGACGTTTACCACGGTGAGAACCGCTCCGGGGTTTCTGGCAAAGGAGACAGTGCCACTCTTGCACTCCTTGTGTCCACCTCTATCCCTAGGTGGACCGGTGGGAGGCCGGTTAGCCGACCACATGCAAGAGTGGGAACAGTTAACTCAGGACCGTTTAGTCTTGCGATGGCTTTCAGTCGGGTATCATCCCGATTGGATGACAGGCCCGCCATCGCGACTGTCTCTAGTGCCGATCTGGACTCCAAATCCGAGAGATCCAGAGCAAAGGTTGTGTATCGAGGAGGAAATAAATTCACTCATACAAAAAGGAGCTATTCAGCCGGCACAGAGGTGTCCGGGCTTCTATTCAACCCTGTTCTTAGTAACAAAAAACACCGGAGGGTGGAGACCAATTCTCAACCTCAAGCCATTGAACAAGTTCATAGAGACGCCCAGTTTCAAGATGGAAACTGTGCGCTCGGTGTTGGCGGGGTTAGAGAGGGGAATGTGGACAGCGTCGATAGATTTGAAGGACGCTTATTTCCACATCCCCATACACAGGAGTTTCCGTCGCTTCCTGAGATTTGCATTCCAGGGCAGACAGTGGGAATTCAGGGTGTTACCCTTCAGAATTTCCACGGCTCCTCGGGTTTTCACCCGTGTGGTTCTTGCGATCACCGCATACCTCCGCAGGAGAAGCATAGCAGTCCACACGTACATAGACGACTGGCTGTTGAAAGCGCACACCCAGGAAAGTTTATCGGCCAGTCTGGAGATTGTTTTGAAGATTCTCACAGACTTGGGCTGGATAATCAATTTCAAAAAATCAGAGCTGACTCCATCCCAGAAGTTTGTTTACCTGGGGATGTTCTTCGATCTAGAGACGGGATATGTTTTTCCTACTCAGGAGAGAGTTCAGAAACTCATCTCATTAATTCAGTCAGTGTGCGACAGTCGTCATGTCCTGGCACGGGTTTACTTGAGAATGCTGGGGTTGATGGTTTCATTGGAACCAGTCATTCCTCAGGCCGCCTTACGCAGGCGGCCGATCCAGTTATTTCTCATGACACAATGGACCCAGAGTACAGGTTCGCTGGACTCGAACGTGTCAGTGTTGGCGCCTCTGATTCACCACCTGCAATGGTGGTTGGACACAGAGAATCTCTTGGTGGGGGTTATGCTAACCCCTCCCCACCCTCAGGTGACTGTGTATACAGATGCATCGATGGAGGGCTGGGGAGCTTGCCTGGAAGAATCCACTATATCAGGGCTTTGGAATCTGGAACAGTCAAAGGAACATATAAATCTACTGGAGCTAAGAGCAGTAGTCCTGGGCCTGGAACATTTCTTACAGAAAGTTCAGGGCAAGATTGTTCTTATTCGTTCAGACAACTCAACAGTTGTGACTTACATAAACCGCCAGGGCGGAACGAAGTCGCCCAGTCTCTGTATGATGACATGGAGACTGCTTTGTTGGTGCCTGGATCACCAGATTACCTTGAAAGCAGTTCATATTCCGGGAAGGTTAAATCTGCTAGCAGACTCATTGAGCCGAAGGATGAGTGTTTTACCCACGGAATGGCAACTAAATCAATGTGTGGCGGATCGTCTGTTCGACCATTGGGGGAAACCCAACATCGATTTGTTCGCAACGAAGAAGAATGCGAAGATGACGACGTACGTCTCTCCGATTCCAGATCC
>CM067361.1:205500-244500 GCA_034401795.1 Chaetoderma sp. LZ-2023a | reverse complement strand
ATCCCAGTAATCAATTTTTCTGTATATCTACATCCCAGTAATCACTTTTCCTGTATATCTGCATCCCAGTAATCACTTTTCCTGTATATCTACATCCCAGTAATCACTGTTCCTGTATATCTACATCCAAGTAATCAATTTTTCTGTATATCTGCATCCCAGTAATCACTTTTCCTGTATATCTACATCCAAGTAATCAATTTTTCTGTATATCTACATCCCAGTAATCACTTTTCCTGTATATCGACATCCCAGTATTAATTTTTCAGTATAGCTATATCGCAGTAACCAATTTTTCTGTATAGCCACATCCCAGTAATCACTTTTTCTGTGTATCTGCTACATCCCAGCAATCAATTTTTCTGTATATCTACATCCCAGTAATCAATTGTTCTGTATATCTACATCCCAGTAATCCATTTTTCTGTATAGCTACATCCCGGTAATCCATTTTTCTGTATATCTACATCCCAGTAATCACTTTTCCTATATATCTGCATCCCAGTAATCACTTGTTCTGTATATCTACATCCCAGTAATCACTTTTCCTGTATATCTACATCCCAGTAATCAATTGTTCTGTATATCAACATCCCAGTAATCAATTTTTCTGTATATCTACATCCCAGTAATCAATTTTTCTGTATATCTACATCCCAGTAATCACTTTTCCCCTATATCTGCATCCCAGTAATCACTTTTCCTGTATATCTACATCCAAGTAATCAATTGTTCTGTATATCTGCATCCCAGTAATCTCTTTTCCTGTATATCTACATCCAAGTAATCAATTGTTCTGTATATCTACATCCCAGTAATCACTTTTCCTGTATATCTACATCCCAGTAATCACTTTTCCTGTATATCTGCATCCCAGTAATCACTTTTCCTGTATATCTACATCCCAGTAATCAATTTTTCTGTATATCTACATCCCAGTAATCACTTTTCCTGTATATCTGCATCCCAGTAATCACTTTTCCTGTATATCTACATCCAAGTAATCAATTTTGCTGTATATCTACATCCCAGTAATCCGTTTTTCTCTATATCTACATCCCAGTAATCAATTTTTCTGTATATCTACATCCCAGTAATCCATTTGTCTGTATATCTACATCCCAGTAATCACTTTTCCTGTATATCTACATCCAAGTAATCAATTTGTCTGTATATCTACATCCCAGTAATCCATTTTTCTGTATATCTACATCCCAGTAATCAATTTTTCTGTATATCTACATCCCATTAATCCATTTGTCTGTATATCTACATCCCAGTAATCACTTTTCCTGTATATCTACATCCAAGTAATCAATTTTTCTGTATATCTACATCGAAGTAACCAATTTGTCACTATATGTACATCCCAGTTATCACTTTTCCTGTATATCTACATCCAAGTAATACATTTTTCTGTATATCTACATCGCAGTAACCAGTTTTTCTGTATATGTACATCCCAGTAATCACTTTTCCTGTATATCTGCATCCCAGTAATCACTTTTCCTGTATATCTCCATCCCAGTAATCACTTTTCCTGTATATCTACATCCCAGTAATCACTTTTCCTGTATATCTGCATCCCAGTAATCACTTTTCCTGTATATCTGCATCCCAGTAATCAATTTTTCTGTATATCTACATCCCAGTAATCACTTTTCCTGTATATCTGCATCCCAGTAATCACTTTTCCTGTATATCTTCATCCCAGTAATCACTTTTCCTGTATATCTACATCCAAGTAATCAATTTTTCTGTATATCTGCATCCCCGTAATCACTTTTCCTGTATATCTACATCCAAGTAATCCATTTTTCTGTATATCTACATCCCAGTAATCACTTTTCCTGTATATCTACATCCCAGTATTACTTTTTCAGTATAGCTATATCGCAGTAACCAATTTTTCTGTATAGCCACATCCCAGTAATCAATTTTTCTGTGTATCTGCTACATCCCAGTAATCACTTTTTCTGTGTATCTGCTACATCCCAGTAATCAATTTTTCTGTATAGCAGTAATCACTTTTCCTGTATATCTACATCCAAGTAATCAATTTTTCTGTATATCTACATCCCAGTAATCAATTTTTCTGTATATATACATCCCAGTAATCAATTTGTCTGTATATCTACATCCCAGTAATCCATTTGTTTGCATATCTACATCCCAGTAATTACTTTTCCTGTATATCTACATCCCAGTAATCAATTTTTCTGTATATCTACATCCCAGTAATCCATTTGTTTGCATATCTACATCCCAGTAATTACTTTTCCTGTATATCTACATCCAAGTAATCAATTTTTCTGTATATCTACATCGCAGTCACCAATTTTTCTGTATATGTACATCCCAGTAATCCATTTTTCTGTATAGCTACATCCCGGTAATCTATTTTTCTGTATATCTACATCCCAGTAATCACTTTTCATGTATATCTGCATCCCAGTAATCACTTTTTCTGTATATCTACATACCAGTAATCACTTTTCCTGTATATCTACATCCCAGTAATCACTTTTTCTGTGTATCTGCTACATCCCAGTAATCAATTTTTCTGTATAGCAGTAATCACTTTTCCTGTATATCTACATCCAAGTAATCAATCTTTCTGTATATCTACATCCCAGTAATCAATTTTTCTGTATATCTACATCCCAGTAATCCATTTGTCTGCATATCTACATCCCAGTAATCACTTTTCCTGTATATCTACATCCAAGTAATCAATTTTTCTGTATATCTACATCGCAGTAACCAATTTTTCTGTATATGTACATCCCAGTAATAACTTTTCCTGTATATCTACATCCAAGTAATCAATTTTTCTGTATATCTACATCGCAGTAACTAATTTTTCTACATATGTACATCCCAGTAATCCATTTTTCTGTATAGCTACATCCCGGTAATCCATTTTTCTGTATATCTACATCCCAGTAATCACTTTTCCTGTATATCTGCATCCCAGTTATCACTTTTTCTGTATATCTACATCCCAGTAATCACTTTTCCTGTATATCTACATCCCAGTAATCACTTTTCCTGTATATCTGCATCCCAGTAATCACTTTTCCTGTATATCTGCATCAGAGTAATCACTTTCCTGTATATCTACATCCAAGTAATCAATTTTTCTGTATATCTGCATCCCAGTAATCACTTTTCCTGTATATCTACATCCCAGTAATCAATTTTTCTGTATATCTACATCCCAGTAATCACTTTTCCTGTATATCTGCATCCAGTAATCACTTTTCCTGTATATCTACATCCAAGTAATCAATTTTTCTGTATATCTACTTCCCAGTAATCCATTTTTCTGTATATCTACATCCCAGTAATCCATTTGTCTGTATATCTACATCCCAGTAATCACTTTTCCTGTATATCTGCAACCCAGTAATCACTTTTCCTGTATATCTACATCCAAGTAATCAATTTTTCTGTATATCTGCATCCCAGTAATCACCTTTCCTGTATATCTACTTCCCAGTAATCAATTTTTCTGTTTATCTACATCCCGGTAATCACTGTTCCTGTATATCTACATCCAAGTAATCAATTTTTCTGTATATCTGCATCCAAGTAATCAATTTTTCTGTATATCTACATCCCAGTAATCACTTTTCCTGTATATCTACATCCAAGTAATCACTTTTCTGTATATCTACTACATCCCATTAGTGAATTTTCTGTATATCTACATCCCAGTAATCAATTTTTGTTTATATCTACATCCAAGTAATCCATTTTTCTGTATATCTACATCCCAGTAATCACTTTTCCTGTATATCTACATCCCAGTATTAATTTTTCAGCATAGCTATATCGCAGTAACCAATTTTTCTGTATAGCCACATCCCAGTAATCACTTTTTCCATGTATCTGCTACATCCCAGTAATCACTTTTTCTGTGTATCTGCTACATCCCAGTAATCAATTTTTCTGTATAGCAGTAATCACTTTTCCTGTATATCTACATCCAAGTAATCAATTTTTCTGTATATCTACATCCCAGTAATCAATTTTTCTGTATATCTACATCCCAGTAATCAATTTTTCTGTTTATCTACATCCCAGTAATCCATTTGTCTGCATATCTACATCCCAGTAATCACTTTTCCTGTATATCTACTTCCAAGTAATCAATTTTTCTGTATATCTACATCCCAGTAATCACTTTTCCTGTATATCTACTACATCCCATTAGTGAATTTTCTGTATATCTACATCCCAGTAATCAATTTTTGTTTATATCTACATCCAAGTAATCCATTTTTCTGTATATCTACATCCCAGTAATCACTTTTCCTGTATATCTACATCCCAGTATTAATTTTTCAGCATAGCTATATCGCAGTAACCAATTTTTCTGTATAGCCACATCCCAGTAATCACTTTTTCCGTGTATCTGCTACATCCCAGTAATCACTTTTTCTGTGTATCTGCTACATCCCAGTAATCAATTTTTCTGTATAGCAGTAATCACTTTTCCTGTATATCTACATCCAAGTAATCAATTTTTCTGTATATCTACATCCCAGTAATCAATTTTTCTGTATATCTACATCCCAGTAATCAATTTTTCTGTATATCTACATACCAGTAATCCATTTGTCTGCATATCTACATCCCAGTAATCACTTTTCCTGTATATCTACTTCCAAGTAATCATTTTTTCTGTATATCTACATCCCAGTAATCACTTTTCCTGTATATCTACATCCAAGTAATCACTTTTCTGTATATCTACTACATCCCATTAGTGAATTTTCTGTATATCTACATCCCAGTAATCAATTTTTGTTTATATCTACATCCAAGTAATCCATTTTTCTGTATATCTACATCCCAGTAATCACTTTTCCTGTATATCTACATCCCAGTATTAATTTTTCAGCATAGCTATATCGCAGTAACCAATTTTTCTGTATATCTGCATCCCAGTAATCACTTTTCCTGTATATCTGCATCAGAGTAATCACTTTCCTGTATATTTACATCCAAGTAATCAATTTTTCTGTATATCTGCATCCCAGTAATCACTTTTCCTGTATATCTACATCCCAGTAATCAATTTTTCTGTATATCTACATCCCAGTAATCACTTTTCCTGTATATCTGCATCCCAGTAATCACTTTTCCTGTATATCTACATCCAAGTAATCAATTTTTCTGTATATCTACTTCCCAGTAATCCATTTTTCTGTATATCTACATCCCAGTAATCCATTTGTCTGTATATCTACATCCCAGTAATCACTTTTCCTGTATATCTGCATCCCAGTAATCACTTTTCCTGTATATCTACATCCAAGTAATCAATTTTTCTGTATATCTGCATCCCAGTAATCACTTTTCCTGTATATCTACATCCCAGTAATCAATTTTTCTGTATATCTACATCCCGGTAATCACTGTTCCTGTATATCTACATCCAACTAATCAATTTTTCTGTATATCTGCATCCCAGTAATCACTTTTCCTGTATATCTACATCCAAGTAATCAATTTTTCTGTATATCTACATCCCAGTAATCACTTTTCCTGTATATCTACATCCAAGTAATCACTTTTCTGTATATCTACTACATCCCAGTAGTGAATTTTCTGTATATCTACATCCCAGTAATCAATTTTTGTTTATATCTACATCCAAGTAATCCATTTTTCTGTATATCTACATCCCAGTAATCACTTTTCCTGTATATCTACATCCCAGTATTAATTTTTCAGTATAGCTATATCGCAGTAACCACTTTTTCTGTATAGCCACATCCCAGTAATCACTTTTTCTGTGTATCTGCTACATCCCAGTAATCACTTTTTCTGTGTATCTGCTACATCCCAGTAATCAATTTGTCTGTATGGCAGTAATCACTTTTCCTGTATATCTACATCCAAGTAATACATTTTTCTGTATATCTTCATCCCAGTAATCAATTTTTCTGTATATCTACATCCCAGTAATCAATTTTTCTGTATATCTACATCCCAGTAATCCATTTGTCTGCATATCTACATCCCAGTAATCACTTTTCCTGTATATCTACATCCAAGTAATCAATTTTTCTGTATATCTACATCCAGGTAATCAATTGTTCTGTATATATGCATCCCAGTAATCACTTTTCCTGTATATGTACATCCAAGTAATCAATTGTTCTGTATATCTACATCCCAGTAATCACGTTTCCTGTATATCTACATCCCAGTAATCACTTTTCCTGTATATCTGCATCCCAGTAATCACTTTTCCTGTATATCTACATCCAAGTAATCAATTTTGCTGTATATCTACATCCCAGTAATCCATTTTTCTGTATATCTACATCCCAGTAATCACTTTTTCTGTATATCTACATCCCAGTAATCCATTTGTCTATATATCTACATCCCAGTAATCACTTTTCCTGTATATCTACATCCAAGTAATCAATTTGTCTGTATATCTACATCCCAGTAATCCATGTTTCTGTATATCTACATCCCAGTAATCAATTTTTCTGTATATCTACATCCCAGTAATCCATTTGTCTGTATATCTACATCCCAGTAAAATCACTTTTCCTGTATATCTACATCCAAGTAATCAATTTTTCTGTATATCTACATCGCAGTAACCAATTTCTTACTATATGTACATCCCAGTAATCAATTTTTCTGTATATCTACATCCCAGTAATCCATTTGTCTGTATATCTACATCCCAGTAATCACTTTTCCTGTATATCTACATCCAAGTAATCAATTTGTCTGTATATCTACATCCCAGTAATCCATGTTTCTGTATATCTACATACCAGTAATCAATTTTTCTGTATATCTACATCCCAGTAATCCATTTGTCTGTATATCTACATCCCAGTAATCACTTTTCCTGTATATCTACATCCAAGTAATACATTTTTCTGTATATCTACATCGCAGTAACCAGTTTTTCTGTATATGTACATCCCAGTAATCACTTGTTCTGTATATCTCCATTCCAGTAATCACTTTTCCTGTATATCTACATCCCAGTAATCACTTTTCCTGTATATCTGCATCCCAGTAATCACTTTTCCTGTATATCTCCA
The DNA here is from genome assembly GCA_034401795.1 of Chaetoderma sp. LZ-2023a. Taxonomy (NCBI): domain Eukaryota; kingdom Metazoa; phylum Mollusca; class Caudofoveata; order Chaetodermatida; family Chaetodermatidae; genus Chaetoderma; species Chaetoderma sp. LZ-2023a. The sequence continues at coordinate 237,412 of CM067361.1, read as the reverse complement.
TCCCAGTAATCACTTTTCCTGTATATCTACATCCCAGTAATCACTTTTCCTGTATATCTGCATCCCAGTAATCACTTTTCCTGTATATCTGCATCCCAGTAATCAATTTTTCTGTATATCTACATCCCAGTAATCACTTTTCCTGTATATCTGCATCCCAGTAATCACTTTTCCTGTATATCTACATCCCAGTAATCACTGTTCCTGTATATCTACATCCGAGTAATCAATTTTTCTGTATATCTGCATCCCGGTAATCACTTTTCCTGTATATCTACATCCAAGTAATCAATTTTTCTGTATATCTACATCCCAGTAATCACTTTTCCTGTATATCTACATCCCAGTATTCATTTTTCAGTATAGCTATATCGCAGTAACCAATTTTTCTGTATAGCCACATCCCAGTAATCAATTTTTCTGTGTATCTGCTACATCCCAGTAATCACTTTTTCTGTGTATCTGCTACATCCCAGTAATCAATTTTTCTGTATAGCAGTAATCACTTTTCCTGTATATCTACATCCAAGTAATCAATCTTTCTGTATATCTACATCCCAGTAATCACTTTTCCTGTATATCTACATCCAAGTAATCAATTTTTCTGTATATCTACATCGCAGTAACCAATTTTTCTGTATATGTACATCCCAGTAATCACTTTTCCTGTATATCTACATCCAAGTAATCAATTTTTCTGTATATCTACATCGCAGTAACTAATTTTTCTGTATATCTACATCCAAGTAATCCATTTTTCTGTATATCTGCATCCCAGTAATCACTTTTCCTGTATATCTGCATCCCAGTAATCAATTTTTCTGTATATCTACATCCCAGTAATCACTTTTCCTGTATATCTGCATCCCAGTAATCACTTTTCCTGTATATCTACATCCCAGTAATCACTGTTCCTGTATATCTACATCCGAGTAATCAATTTTTCTGTATATCTGCATCCCGGTAATCACTTTTCCTGTATATCTACATCCACGTAATCAATTTTTCTGTATATCTACATCCCAGTAATCACTTTTCCTGTATATCTACATCCCAGTATTCATTTTTCAGTATAGCTATATCGCAGTAACCAATTTTTCTGTATAGCCACATCCCAGTAATCAATTTTTCTGTGTATCTGCTACATCCCAGTAATCACTTTTTCTGTGTATCTGCTACATCCCAGTAATCAATTTTTCTGTATAGCAGTAATCACTTTTCCTGTATATCTACATCCAAGTAATCAATCTTTCTGTATATCTACATCCCAGTAATCACTTTTCCTGTATATCTACATCCAAGTAATCAATTTTTCTGTATATCTACATCGCAGTAACCAATTTTTCTGTATATGTACATCCCAGTAATCACTTTTCCTGTATATCTACATCCAAGTAATCAATTTTTCTGTATATCTACATCGCAGTAACTAATTTTTCTGTATATCTACATCCAAGTAATCCATTTTTCTGTATATCTGCATCCCAGTAATCACTTTTCCGGTATATCTACATCCCAGTAATCAATTTTTCTGTATATCTACATCCCAGTAATCACTTTTCCTGTATATCTGCATCCCAGTAATCACTTTTCCTGTATATCTACATCCAAGTAATCAATTTTTCTGTATATCTACTTCCCAGTAATCCATTTTTCTGTATATCTACATCCCAGTAATCCATTTGTCTGTATATCTACATCCCAGTAATCACTTTTCCTGTATATCTGCACCCCAGTAATCACTTTTCCTGTATATCTACATCCAAGTAATCAATTTTTCTGTATATCTACATCCCAGTAATCACTTTTCCTGTATATCTACATCCCAGTATTCATTTTTCAGTATAGCTATATCGCAGTAACCAATTTTTCTGTATAGCCACATCCCAGTAATCAATTTTTCTGTGTATCTGCTACATCCCAGTAATCACTTTTTCTGTGTATCTGCTACATCCCAGTAATCAATTTTTCTGTATAGCAGTAATCACTTTTCCTGTATATCTACATCCAAGTAATCAATCTTTCTGTATATCTACATCCCAGTAATCACTTTTCCTGTATATCTACATCCAAGTAATCAATTTTTCTGTATATCTACATCGCAGTAACCAATTTTTCTGTATATGTACATCCCAGTAATCACTTTTCCTGTATATCTACATCCAAGTAATCAATTTTTCTGTATATCTACATCGCAGTAACTAATTTTTCTGTATATCTACATCCAAGTAATCCATTTTTCTGTATATCTGCATCCCAGTAATCACTTTTCCTGTATATCTGCATCCCAGTAATCAATTTTTCTGTATATCTACATCCCAGTAATCACTTTTCCTGTATATCTGCATCCCAGTAATCACTTTTCCTGTATATCTACATCCCAGTAATCACTGTTCCTGTATATCTACATCCGAGTAATCAATTTTTCTGTATATCTGCATCCCGGTAATCACTTTTCCTGTATATCTACATCCACGTAATCAATTTTTCTGTATATCTACATCCCAGTAATCACTTTTCCTGTATATCTACATCCCAGTATTCATTTTTCAGTATAGCTATATCGCAGTAACCAATTTTTCTGTATAGCCACATCCCAGTAATCAATTTTTCTGTGTATCTGCTACATCCCAGTAATCACTTTTTCTGTGTATCTGCTACATCCCAGTAATCAATTTTTCTGTATAGCAGTAATCACTTTTCCTGTATATCTACATCCAAGTAATCAATCTTTCTGTATATCTACATCCCAGTAATCACTTTTCCTGTATATCTACATCCAAGTAATCAATTTTTCTGTATATCTACATCGCAGTAACCAATTTTTCTGTATATGTACATCCCAGTAATCACTTTTCCTGTATATCTACATCCAAGTAATCAATTTTTCTGTATATCTACATCGCAGTAACTAATTTTTCTGTATATCTACATCCAAGTAATCCATTTTTCTGTATATCTGCATCCCAGTAATCACTTTTCCGGTATATCTACATCCCAGTAATCAATTTTTCTGTATATCTACATCCCAGTAATCACTTTTCCTGTATATCTGCATCCCAGTAATCACTTTTCCTGTATATCTACATCCACGTAATCAATTTTTCTGTATATCTACATCCCAGTAATCACTTTTCCTGTATATCTACATCCCAGTATTCATTTTTCAGTATAGCTATATCGCAGTAACCAATTTTTCTGTATAGCCACATCCCAGTAATCAATTTTTCTGTGTATCTGCTACATCCCAGTAATCACTTTTTCTGTGTATCTGCTACATCCCAGTAATCAATTTTTCTGTATAGCAGTAATCACTTTTCCTGTATATCTACATCCAAGTAATCAATCTTTCTGTATATCTACATCCCAGTAATCACTTTTCCTGTATATCTACATCCAAGTAATCAATTTTTCTGTATATCTACATCGCAGTAACCAATTTTTCTGTATATGTACATCCCAGTAATCACTTTTCCTGTATATCTACATCCAAGTAATCAATTTTTCTGTATATCTACATCGCAGTAACTAATTTTTCTGTATATCTACATCCAAGTAATCCATTTTTCTGTATATCTGCATCCCAGTAATCACTTTTCCGGTATATCTACATCCCAGTAATCAATTTTTCTGTATATCTACATCCCAGTAATCACTTTTCCTGTATATCTGCATCCCAGTAATCACTTTTCCTGTATATCTACATCCAAGTAATCAATTTTTCTGTATATCTACTTCCCAGTAATCCATTTTTCTGTATATCTACATCCCAGTAATCCATTTGTCTGTATATCTACATCCCAGTAATCACTTTTCCTGTATATCTGCACCCCAGTAATCACTTTTCCTGTATATCTACATCCAAGTAATCAATTTTTCTGTATATCTACATCCCAGTAATCACTTTTCCTGTATATCTACATCCCAGTATTCATTTTTCAGTATAGCTATATCGCAGTAACCAATTTTTCTGTATAGCCACATCCCAGTAATCAATTTTTCTGTGTATCTGCTACATCCCAGTAATCACTTTTTCTGTGTATCTGCTACATCCCAGTAATCAATTTTTCTGTATAGCAGTAATCACTTTTCCTGTATATCTACATCCAAGTAATCAATCTTTCTGTTTATCTACATCCCAGTAATCACTTTTCCTGTATATCTACATCCAAGTAATCAATTTTTCTGTATATCTACATCGCAGTAACCAATTTTTCTGTATATGTACATCCCAGTAATCACTTTTCCTGTATATCTACATCCAAGTAATCAATTTTTCTGTATATCTACATCGCAGTAACTAATTTTTCTGTATATCTACATCCAAGTAATCCATTTTTCTGTATATCTGTATCCCAGTAATCACTTTTCCTGTATATCTGCATCCCAGTAATCAATTTTTCTGTATATCTACATCCCAGTAATCACTTTTCCTGTATATCTGCATCCCAGTAATCACTTTTCCTGTATATCTACATCCCAGTAATCACTGTTCCTGTATATCTACATCCGAGTAATCAATTTTTCTGTATATCTGCATCCCGGTAATCACTTTTCCTGTATATCTACATCCACGTAATCAATTTTTCTGTATATCTACATCCCAGTAATCACTTTTCCTGTATATCTACATCCCAGTATTCATTTTTCAGTATAGCTATATCGCAGTAACCAATTTTTCTGTATAGCCACATCCCAGTAATCAATTTTTCTGTGTATCTGCTACATCCCAGTAATCACTTTTTCTGTGTATCTGCTACATCCCAGTAATCAATTTTTCTGTATAGCAGTAATCACTTTTCCTGTATATCTACATCCAAGTAATCAATCTTTCTGTATATCTACATCCCAGTAATCACTTTTCCTGTATATCTACATCCAAGTAATCAATTTTTCTGTATATCTACATCGCAGTAACCAATTTTTCTGTATATGTACATCCCAGTAATCACTTTTCCTGTATATCTACATCCAAGTAATCAATTTTTCTGTATATCTACATCGCAGTAACTAATTTTTCTGTATATCTACATCCAAGTAATCCATTTTTCTGTATATCTGCATCCCAGTAATCACTTTTCCGGTATATCTACATCCCAGTAATCAATTTTTCTGTATATCTACATCCCAGTAATCACTTTTCCTGTATATCTGCATCCCAGTAATCACTTTTCCTGTATATCTACATCCAAGTAATCAATTTTTCTGTATATCTACTTCCCAGTAATCCATTTTTCTGTATATCTACATCCCAGTAATCCATTTGTCTGTATATCTACATCCCAGTAATCACTTTTCCTGTATATCTGCACCCCAGTAATCACTTTTCCTGTATATCTACATCCAAGTAATCAATTTTTCTGTATATCTGCATCCCAGTAATCACTTTTCCTGTATATCTACATCCAAGTAATCAATTTTTCTGTATATCTACATCCCGGTAATCACTGTTCCTGTATATCTACATCCAAGTAATCAATTTTTCTGTATATCTGCATCCCAGTAATCACTTTTCCTGTATATCTACATCAAAGTAATCAATTTTTCTGTATATCTACATCCCAGTAATCACTTTTCCTGTATATCTACATCCAAGTAATCACTTTTCTGTATATCTACTACATCCCAGTAGTGAATTTTCTGTATATCTACATCCCAGTAATCAATTTTTGTTTATATCTACATCCAAGTAATCCATTTTTCTGTATATCTACATCCCAGTAATCAATTTTTGTTTATATCTACATCCAAGTAATCCATTTTTCTGTATATCTACATCCCAGTAATCACTTTTCCTGTATATCTACATCCCAGTATTAATTTTTCAGTATAGCTATATCGCAGTAACCAATTTTTCTGTATAGCCACATCCCAGTAATCACTTTTTCTGTGTATCTGCTACATCCCAGTAATCACTTTTTCTGTGTATCTGCTACATCCCAGTAATCAATTTTTCTGTATAGCAGTAATCACTTTTCCTGTATATCTACATCCAAGTAATCAATTTTTCTGTATATCTACATCCCAGTAATCAATTTTTCTGTATATCTACATCCAAGTAATCAATTTTTCTGTATATCTACATCGCAGTAACCAATTTGTCTGTATATGTACATCCCAGTAATCACTTTTCCTGTATATCTACATCCAAGTAATCAATTTTTCTGTATATCTACATCGCAGTAACCAATTTTTCTGTATATGTGCATCCCAGTAATCCATTTTTCTGTATAGCTACATCCCGGTAATCTATTTTTCTGTATATCTACATCCCAGTAATCACTTTTCCTGTATATCTGCATCCCAGTAATCACTTTTTCTGTATATCTACATACCAGTAATCACTTTTCCTGTATATCTACATCCCAGTAATCACTTTTTCTGTGTATCTGCTACATCCCAGTAATCAATTTTTCTGTATAGTAGTACTCACTTTTCCTGTATATCTACATCCAAGTGATCAATCTTTCTGTATATCTACATCCCAGTAATCAATTTTTCTGTATATCTACATCCCAGTAATCCATTTGTCTGCATATCTACATCCCAGTAATCACTTTTCCTGTATATCTACATCCAAGTAATCAATTTTTCTGTATATCTACATCGCAGTAACCAATTTTTCTGTATATGTACATCCCAGTAATCACTTTTCCTGTATATCTACATCCAAGTAATCAATGTTTCTGTATATCTACATCGCAGTAACTAATTTTTCTGTATATGTACATCCCAGTAATCCATTTTTCTGTATAGCTACATCCCGGTAATCCATTTTTCTGTATATCTACATCCCAGTAATCACTTTTCCTGTATGTCTGCATCCCAGTAATCACTTTTTTCTATATATCTACATCCCAGTAATCACTTTTCCTGTATATCTACATCCCAGTAATCACTTTTCCTGTATATCTGCATCCCAGTAATCACTTTTCCTGTATATCTGCATCAGAGTAATCACTTTCCTGTATATCTACATCCAAGTAATCAATTTTTCTGTATATCTGCATCCCAGTAATCACTTTTCCTGTATATCTACATCCCAGTAATCCATTTTTCTGTATATCTGCATCCCAGTAATCACTTTTCCGGTATATCTACATCCCAGTAATCAATTTTTCTGTATATCTACATCCCAGTAATCACTTTTCCTGTATATCTGCATCCCAGTAATCACTTTTCCTGTATATCTACATCCAAGTAATCAATTTTTCTGTATATCTACTTCCCAGTAATCCATTTTTCTGTATATCTACATCCCAGTAATCCATTTGTCTGTATATCTACATCCCAGTAATCACTTTTCCTGTATATCTGCACCCCAGTAATCACTTTTCCTGTATATCTACATCCAAGTAATCAATTTTTCTGTATATCTGCATCCCAGTAATCACTTTTCCTGTATATCTACATCCAAGTAATCAATTTTTCTGTATATCTACATCCCGGTAATCACTGTTCCTGTATATCTACATCCAAGTAATCAATTTTTCTGTATATCTGCATCCCAGTAATCACTTTTCCTGTATATCTACATCAAAGTAATCAATTTTTCTGTATATCTACATCCCAGTAATCACTTTTCCTGTATATCTACATCCAAGTAATCACTTTTCTGTATATCTACTACATCCCAGTAGTGAATTTTCTGTATATCTACATCCCAGTAATCAATTTTTGTTTATATCTACATCCAAGTAATCCATTTTTCTGTATATCTACATCCCAGTAATCAATTTTTGTTTATATCTACATCCAAGTAATCCATTTTTCTGTATATCTACATCCCAGTAATCACTTTTCCTGTATATCTACATCCCAGTATTAATTTTTCAGTATAGCTATATCGCAGTAACCAATTTTTCTGTATAGCCACATCCCAGTAATCACTTTTTCTGTGTATCTGCTACATCCCAGTAATCACTTTTTCTGTGTATCTGCTACATCCCAGTAATCAATTTTTCTGTATAGCAGTAATCACTTTTCCTGTATATCTACATCCAAGTAATCAATTTTTCTGTATATCTACATCCCAGTAATCAATTTTTCTGTATATCTACATCCAAGTAATCAATTTTTCTGTATATCTACATCGCAGTAACCAATTTGTCTGTATATGTACATCCCAGTAATCACTTTTCCTGTATATCTACATCCAAGTAATCAATTTTTCTGTATATCTACATCGCAGTAACCAATTTTTCTGTATATGTGCATCCCAGTAATCCATTTTTCTGTATAGCTACATCCCGGTAATCTATTTTTCTGTATATCTACATCCCAGTAATCACTTTTCCTGTATATCTGCATCCCAGTAATCACTTTTTCTGTATATCTACATACCAGTAATCACTTTTCCTGTATATCTACATCCCAGTAATCACTTTTTCTGTGTATCTGCTACATCCCAGTAATCAATTTTTCTGTATAGTAGTACTCACTTTTCCTGTATATCTACATCCAAGTGATCAATCTTTCTGTATATCTACATCCCAGTAATCAATTTTTCTGTATATCTACATCCCAGTAATCCATTTGTCTGCATATCTACATCCCAGTAATCACTTTTCCTGTATATCTACATCCAAGTAATCAATTTTTCTGTATATCTACATCGCAGTAACCAATTTTTCTGTATATGTACATCCCAGTAATCACTTTTCCTGTATATCTACATCCAAGTAATCAATGTTTCTGTATATCTACATCGCAGTAACTAATTTTTCTGTATATGTACATCCCAGTAATCCATTTTTCTGTATAGCTACATCCCGGTAATCCATTTTTCTGTATATCTACATCCCAGTAATCACTTTTCCTGTATGTCTGCATCCCAGTAATCACTTTTTTCTATATATCTACATCCCAGTAATCACTTTTCCTGTATATCTACATCCCAGTAATCACTTTTCCTGTATATCTGCATCCCAGTAATCACTTTTCCTGTATATCTGCATCAGAGTAATCACTTTCCTGTATATCTACATCCAAGTAATCAATTTTTCTGTATATCTGCATCCCAGTAATCACTTTTCCTGTATATCTACATCCCAGTAATCAATTTTTCTGTATATCTACATCCCAGTAATCACTTTTCCTGTATATCTGCATCCCAGTAATCACTTTTCCTGTATATCTACATCCAAGTAATACATTTTTCTGTATATCTACTTCCCAGTAATCCATTTTTCTGTATATCTACATCCCAGTAATCCATTTGTCTGTATATCTACATCCCAGTAATCACTTTTCCTGTATATCTGCATCCCAGTAATCACTTTTCCTGTATATCTACATCCAAGTAATCAATTTTTCTGTATATCTGCATCCCAGTAATCACATTTCCTGTATATCTACATCCCAGTAATCAATTTTTCTGTATATCTACATCCCGGTAATCACTGTTCCTGTATATCTACATCCAAGTAATCAATTTTTCTGTATATCTACATCCCAGTAATCACTTTTCCTGTATATCTACATCCAAGTAATCAATTTTTCTGTATATCTACATCCCAGTAATCACTTTTCCTGTATATCTAGATCCAAGTAATCACTTTTCTGTATATCTGCTACATACCAGTAGTGAATTTTCTGTATATCTACATCCCAGTAATCAATTTTTGTTTATATCTACATCCAAGTAATCCATTTTTCTGTATATCTACATCGCAGTAATCACTTTTCCTGTATATCTACATCCCAGTATTAATTTTTCAGCATAGCTATATCGCAGTAACCAATTTTTCTGTATAGCCACATCCCAGTAATCACTTTTTCTGTGTATCTGCTACATCCCAGTAATCACTTTTCCTGTATATCTGCATCCCAGTAATCACTTTTCCTGTATATCTACATCCAAGTAATCAATTTTTCGGTATATCTACTTCCCAGTAATCCATTTTTCTGTATATCTACATCCCAGTAATCCATTTGTCTGTATATCTACATCCCAGTAATCACTTTCCTGTATATCTGCACCCCAGTAATCACTTTTCCTGTATATCTACATCCAAGTAATCAATTTTTCTGTATATCTGCATCCCAGTAATCACTTTTCCTGTATATCTACATCCAAGTAATCAATTTTTCTGTATATCTACATCCCGGTAATCACTGTTCCTGTATATCTACATCCAAGTAATCAATTTTTCTGTATATCTGCATCCCAGTAATCACTTTTCCTGTATATCTACATCAAAGTAATCAATTTTTCTGTATATCTACATCCCAGTAATCACTTTTCCTGTATATCTACATCCAAGTAATCACTTTTCTGTATATCTACTACATCCCAGTAGTGAATTTTCTGTATATCTACATCCCAGTAATCAATTTTTGTTTATATCTACATCCAAGTAATCCATTTTTCTGTATATCTACATCCCAGTAATCAATTTTTGTTTATATCTACATCCAAGTAATCCATTTTTCTGTATATCTACATCCCAGTAATCACTTTTCCTGTATATCTACATCCCAGTATTAATTTTTCAGTATAGCTATATCGCATTAACCAATTTTTCTGTATAGCCACATCCCAGTAATCACTTTTTCTGTGTATCTGCTACATCCCAGTAATCACTTTTTCTGTGTATCTGCTACATCCCAGTAATCAATTTTTCTGTATAGCAGTAATCACTTTTCCTGTATATCTACATCCAATCATCAATTTTTCTTTATATCTACATCCCAGTAATCAATTTTTCTGTATATCTACATCCAAGTAATCAATTTTTCTGTATATCTACATCGCAGTAACCAATTTTTCTGTATATGTACATCCCAGTAATCACTTTTCCTGTATATCTACATCCAAGTAATCAATTTTTCTGTATATCTACATCGCAGTAACCAATTTTTCTGTATATGTGCATCCCAGTAATCCATTTTTCTGTATAGCTACATCCCGGTAATCTATTTTTCTGTATATCTACATCCCAGTAATCACTTTTCCTGTATATCTGCATCCCAGTAATCACTTTTTCTGTATATCTACATACCAGTAATCACTTTTCCTGTATATCTACATCCCAGTAATCACTTTTTCTGTGTATCTGCTACATCCCAGTAATCAATTTTTCTGTATAGCAGTAATCACTTTTCCTGTATATCTACATCCAAGTGATCAATCTTTCTGTATATCTACATCCCAGTAATCAATTTTTCTGTATATCTGCATCCCAGTAATCACATTTCCTGTATATCTACATCCCAGTAATCAATTTTTCTGTATATCTACATCCCGGTAATCACTGTTCCTGTATATCTACATCCAAGTAATCAATTTTTCTGTATATCTGCATCCCAGAAATCACTTTTCCTGTATATCTACATCCAAGTAATCAATTTTTCTGTATATCTACATCCCAGTAATCACTTTTCCTGTATATCTACATCCAAGTAATCACTTTTCTGTATATCTACTACATCCCAGTAGTGAATTTTCTGTATATCTACATCCCAGTAATCAATTTTTGTTTATATCTACATCCAAGTAATCCATTTTTCTGTATATCTACATCGCAGTAATCACTTTTCCTGTATATCTACATCCCAGTATTAATTTTTCAGCATAGCTATATCGCAGTAACCAATTTTTCTGTATAGCCACATCCCAGTAATCACTTTTTCTGTGTATCTGCTACATCCCAGTACTCACTTTTTCTGTGTATCTGCTACATCCCAGTAATCAATTTTTCTGTATAGCAGTAATCACTTTTCCTGTATATCTACATCCAAGTAATCCATTTTTCTGTATATCTACATCCCAGTAATCAATTTTTCTGTATATCTACATCCCAGTAATCAATTTTTCTGTATATCTACATCCCAGTAATCAATTTGTCTGTATATCTACATCCCAGTAATCACTTTTCCTGTATATCTGCATCCCAGTAATCACTTTTTCTGTATATCTACATACCAGTAATCACTTTTCCTGTATATCTACATCCCAGTAATCACTTTTCCTGTATATCTGCATCCCAGTAATCACTTTTCCTGTATATCTACATCCCAGTAATCACTTTTCCTGTATATCTGCATCCCAGTAATCACTTTTCCTGTATATCTGCATCAGAGTAATCACTTTCCTGTATATCTAAATCCAAGTAATCAATTTTTCTGTATATCTGCATCCCAGTAATCACTTTTCCTGTATATCTACATCCCAGTAATCAATTTTTCTGTATATCTACATCCCAGTAATCACTTTTCCTGTATATCTGCATCCCAGTAATCACTTTTCCTGTATATCTACATCCAAGTAATCAATTTTTCTGTATATCTACTTCCCAGTAATCCATTTTTCTGTATATCTACATCCCAGTAATCACTTTTTCTGTGTATCTACTACATCCCAGTAATCAATTTTTCTGTATAGCAGTAATCACTTTTCCTGTATATCTACATCCAAGTAATCAATTTTTCTGTATATCTACATCCCAGTAATCAATTTTTCTGTATATCTACATCCCAGTAATCAATTTTTCTGTATACCTACATCCCAGTAATCCATTTGTCTGCATATCTACATCCCAGTAATCACTTTTCCTGTATATCTACATCCAAGTAATCAATTTTTCTGTATATCTACATCGCAGTAACCAATTTTTCTCTATATGTACATCCCAGTAATCACTTTTCCTGTATATCTACATCCAAGTAATCAATTTTTCTGTATATCTACATCGCAGTAACCAATTTTTCTGTATATGTACATCCCAGTAATCCATTTTTCTGTATAGCTACATCCCGGTAATCTATTTTTCTGTATATCTACATCCCAGTAATCACTTTTCCTGTATATCTGCATCCCAGTAATCACTTTTTCTGTATATCTACATACCAGTAATCACTTTTCCTGTATATCTACATCCCAGTAATCACTTTTCCTGTATATCTGCATCCCAGTAATCACTTTTCCTGTATATCTACATACAAGTAATCAATTTGTCTGTATATCTACATCCCAGTAATCACTTTTCCTGTATATCTACATCCCAGTAATCACTTTTCCTGTATATCTGCATCCCAGTAATCACTTTTCCTGTATATCTGCATCAGAGTAATCACTTTCCTGTATATCTAAATCCAAGTAATCAATTTTTCTGTATATCTGCATCCCAGTAATCACTTTTCCTGTATATCTACATCCCAGTAATCAATTTTTCTGTATATCTACATCCCAGTAATCACTTTTCCTGTATATCTGCATCCCAGTAATCACTTTTCCTCTATATCTACATCCAAGTAATCAATTTTTCTGTATATCTACTTCCCAGTAATCCATTTTTCTGTATATCTACATCCCAGTAATCCATTTGTCTGTATATCTACATCCCTGTAATAACTTTTCCTTTATATCTGCATCCCAGTAATCACTTTTCCTGTATATCTACATCCCAGTAATCAATTGTTCTGTATATCTACATCCCGGTAATCACTGTTCCTGTAAATCTACATCCAAGTAATCAATTTTTCTGTATATCTGCATCCCAGTAATCACTTTTTTCCTGTATATCTACATCCAAGTAATCAATTTTTCTGTATATCTACATCCCAGTAATCACTTTTCCTGTATATCTACATCCAAGTAATCACTTTTCTGTATATCTACTACATCCCAGTAGTGAATTTTCTGTATATCTACATCCCAGTAATCAATTTTTGTTTATATCTACATCCAAGTAATCCATTTTTCTGTATATCTACATCCCAGTAATCACTTTTCCTGTATATCTACATCCCAGTATTAATTTTTCAGTATAGCTATATCGCAGTAACCAATTTTTCTGTATAGCCACATCCCAGTAATCACTTTTTCTGTGTATCTGCTACATCCCAGTAATCACTTTTTCTGTGTATCTGCTACATCCCAGTAATAAATTTTTCTGTATAGCAGTAATCACTTTTCCTGTATATCTACATCCAAGTAATAAATTTTTCTGTATATCTACATCCCAGTAATCAATTTTTCTGTATATCTACATCCCAGTAATCAATTTTTCTGTATATCTACATCCCAGTAATCCATTTGTCTGCATATCTACATCCCAGTAATCACTTTTCCTGTATATCTACATCCAAGTAATCAATTTTTCTGTATATCTACATCGCAGTAACCAATTTTTCTCTATATGTACATCCCAGTAATCACTTTTCCTGTATATCTACATCCAAGTAATCAATTTTTCTGTATATCTACATCGCAGTAACCAATTTTTCTGTATATGTACATCCCAGTAATCCATTTTTCTGTATAGCTACATCCCGGTAATCTATTTTTCTGTAGATCTACATCCCAGTAATCACTTTTCCTGTATATCTGCATCCCAGTAATCACTTTTTCTGTATATCTACATACCAGTAATCACTTTTCCTGTGTATCTACATCCCAGTAATCACTTTTCCTGTATATCTGCATCCGAGTAATCACTTTCCTGTATATCTACATCCACGTAATCAATTTTTCTGTATATCTGCATCCCAGTAATCACTTTTCCTGTATATCTACATCCCAGTAATCAATTTTTCTGTATATCTACATCCCAGTAATCACTTTTCCTGTATATCTGCATCCCAGTAATCACTTTTCCTGTATATCTACATCCAAGTAATCAATTTTTCTGTATATCTACATCCCAGTAATCCATTTTTCTGTATATCTACATCCCAGTAATCCATTTGTCTGTATATGTACATCCCAGTAATCACTTTTACTGTATATCTACATCCAAGTAATCAATTTTTCTGTATATCTACATCGCAGTAACTAATTTTTCTGTATATGTACATCCCAGTAATCCATTTTTCTGTATAGCTACATCCCGGTAATCCATTTTTCTGTATATCTACATCCCAGTAATCACTTTTCCTGTATATCTGCATCCCAGTAATCACTTTTTCTGTATATCTACATCCCAGTAATCACTTTTCCTGTATATCTACATCCCAGTATTAATTGTTCAGTATAGCTATATCGCAGTAACCAATTTTTCTGTATAGCCACATCCTAGTAATCACTTTTTCTGTGTATCTGCTACATCCCAGTAATCACTTTTTCTGTGTATCTGCTACATCCCAGTAATCAATTTTTCTGTATAGCAGTAATCACTTTTCCTGTATATCTACATCCAAGTAATCCATTTTTCTGTATATCTACATCCCAGTAATCAGTTTTTCTGTATATCTACATCCCAGTAATCCATTTGTCTGCATATCTACATCCCAGAAATCACTTTTTCTGTATATCTACATCCAAGTAATCAATTTTTCTGTATATCTACATCGCAGTAACCAATTTTTCTGTATATGTACATCCCAGTAATCACTTTTCCTGTATATCTACATCCCAGTAATCAATTTTTGTTTATATCTACATCCAAGTAATCCATTTTTCTGTATATCTACATCCCAGTAATCACTTTTCCTGTATATCTACATCCCAGTATTAATTTTTCAGTATAGCTATATCGCAGTAACCAATTTTTCTGTATAGCCACATCCCAGTAATCACTTTTTCTGTGTATCTGCTACATCCCAGTAATCACTTTTTCTGTGTATCTGCTACATCCCAGTAATAAATTTTTCTGTATAGCAGTAATCACTTTTCCTGTATATCTACATCCAAGTAATAAATTTTTCTGTATATCTACATCCCAGTAATCAATTTTTCTGTATATCTACATCCCAGTAATCAATTTTTCTGTATATCTACATCCCAGTAATCCATTTGTCTGCATATCTACATCCCAGTAATCACTTTTCCTGTATATCTACATCCAAGTAATCAATTTTTCTGTATATCTACATCGCAGTAACCAATTTTTCTCTATATGTACATCCCAGTAATCACTTTTCCTGTATATCTACATCCAAGTAATCAATTTTTCTGTATATCTACATCGCAGTAACCAATTTTTCTGTATATGTACATCCCAGTAATCCATTTTGCTGTATAGCTACATCCCGGTAATCTATTTTTCTGTAGATCTACATCCCAGTAATCACTTTTCCTGTATATCTGCATCCCAGTAATCACTTTTTCTGTATATCTACATACCAGTAATCACTTTTCCTGTGTATCTACATCCCAGTAATCACTTTTCCTGTATATCTGCATCCGAGTAATCACTTTCCTGTATATCTACATCCACGTAATCAATTTTTCTGTATATCTGCATCCCAGTAATCACTTTTCCTGTATATCTACATCCCAGTAATCAATTTTTCTGTATATCTACATCCCAGTAATCACTTTTCCTGTATATCTGCATCCCAGTAATCACTTTTCCTGTATATCTACATCCAAGTAATCAATTTTTCTGTATATCTACATCCCAGTAATCCATTTTTCTGTATATCTACATCCCAGTAATCCATTTGTCTGTATATGTACATCCCAGTAATCACTTTTACTGTATATCTACATCCAAGTAATCAATTTTTCTGTATATCTACATCGCAGTAACTAATTTTTCTGTATATGTACATCCCAGTAATCCATTTTTCTGTATAGCTACATCCCGGTAATCCATTTTTCTGTATATCTACATCCCAGTAATCACTTTTCCTGTATATCTGCATCCCAGTAATCACTTTTTCTGTATATCTACATCCCAGTAATCACTTTTCCTGTATATCTACATCCCAGTATTAATTGTTCAGTATAGCTATATCGCAGTAACCAATTTTTCTGTATAGCCACATCCTAGTAATCACTTTTTCTGTGTATCTGCTACATCCCAGTAATCACTTTTTCTGTGTATCTGCTACATCCCAGTAATCAATTTTTCTGTATAGCAGTAATCACTTTTCCTGTATATCTACATCCAAGTAATCCATTTTTCTGTATATCTACATCCCAGTAATCAGTTTTTCTGTATATCTACATCCCAGTAATCCATTTGTCTGCATATCTACATCCCAGAAATCACTTTTTCTGTATATCTACATCCAAGTAATCAATTTTTCTGTATATCTACATCGCAGTAACCAATTTTTCTGTATATGTACATCCCAGTAATCACTTTTCCTGTATATCTACATCCAAGTAATCAATTTTTCTGTATATCTACATCGCAGTAACCAATTTTTCTGTATATGTACATCCCAGTAATCCATTTTTCTGTATAGCTACATCCCGGTAATCTATATTTCTGTATATCTACATCCCAGTAATCACTTTTACTGTATATCTGCATCCCAGTAATCACTTTTTCTGTATATCTACATCCCAGTAATCACTTTTCCTGTATATCTACATCCCAGTAATCACTTTTCCTGTATATCTGCATCCAAGTAATCACTTTTCCTGTATATCTGCATGCGAGTAATCACTTTCCTGTATATCTACATCCAAGTAATCAATTTTTCTGTATATCTGCATCCCAGTAATCACTTTTCCTGTATATCTACATCCCAGTAATCAATTTTTCTGTATATCTACATCCCAGTAATCACTTTTCCTGTATATCTGCATCCCAGTAATCACTTTTCCTGTATATCTACATCCAAGTAATCAATTTTTCTGTATATCTACATCCCAGTAATCCATTTGTCTGTATATCTGCATCCCAGTAATCACTTTTCCTGTGTATCTACATCCCAGTAATCACTTTTTCTGTGTATCTGCTACATCCCAGTAATCAATTTTTCTGTATAGCAGTAATCACTTTTCCTGTATATCTACATCCAAGTAATCAATTTTTCTGTATATCTACATCCCAGTAATCAATTTTTCTGTATATCTACATCCCAGTAATCAATTTTTCTGTATATCTACATCCCAGTAATCCATTTGTCTGCATATCTACATCCCAGTAATCACTTTTCCTGTATATCTACATCCAAGTAATCAATTTTTCTGTATATCTACATCGCAGTAACCAATTTTTCTCTATATGTACATCCCAGTAATCACTTTTCCTGTATATCTACATCCAAGTAATCAATTTTTCTGTATATCTACATCGCAGTAACCAATTTTTCTGTATATGTACATCCCAGTAATCCATTTTTCTGTATAGCTACATCCCGGTAATCTATTTTTCTGTATATCTACATCCCAGTAATCACTTTTCCTGTATATCTGCATCCCAGTAATCACTTTTTCTGTATATCTACATACCAGTAATCACTTTTCCTGTATATCTACATCCCAGTAATCACTTTTCCTGTATATCTGCATCCGAGTAATCACTTTCCTGTATATCTACATCCAAGTAATCAATTTTTCTGTTTATCTGCATCCCAGTAATCACTTTTCCTGTATATCTACATCCCAGTAATCAATTTTTCTGTATATCTACATCCCAGTAATCACTTTTCCTGTATATCTGCATCCCAGTAATCACTTTTCCTGTATATCTACATCCAAGTAATCAATTTTTCTGTATATCTACATCCCAGTAATCCATTTTTCTGTATATCTACATCCCAGTAATCCATTTGTCTGTATATGTACATCCCAGTAATCACTTTTCCTGTATATCTACATCCAAGTAATCAATTTTTCTGTATATCTACATCGCAGTAACTAATTTTTCTGTATATGTACATCCCAGTAATCCATTTTTCTGTATAGCTACATCCCGGTAATCCATTTTTCTGTATATCTACATCCCAATAATCACTTTTCCTGTATATCTGCATCCCAGTAATCACTTTTTCTGTATATCTACATCCCAGTAATCACTTTTCCTGTATATCTACATCCCAGTAATCACTTTTCCTGTATATCTGCATCCCAGTAATCACTTTTCCTGTATATATGCATCAGAGTAATCACTTTCCTGTATATCTACATCCAAGTAATCAATTTTTCTGTATATCTGCATCCCAGTAATCACTTTTCCTGTATATCTACATCCCAGTAATCAATTTTTGTTTATATCTACATCCAAGTAATCCATTTTTCTGTATATCTACATCCCAGTAATCACTTTTCCTCTATATCTACATCCCAGTATTAATTGTTCAGTATAGCTATATCGCAGTAACCAATTTTTCTGTATAGCCACATCCTAGTAATCACTTTTTCTGTGTATCTGCTACATCCCAGTAATCACTTTTTCTGTGCATCTGCTACATCCCAGGAATCAATTTTTCTGTATAGCAGTAATCACTTTTCCTGTATATCTACATCCAAGTAATCAATTTTTCTGTATATCTACATCCCAGTAATCCATATTCCTGTATATCTACATCCCAGTAATCAATTTTTCTGTATATCTACATCCCAGTAATCGATTTGTCTGCATATCTACATCCCAGAAATCACTTTTCCTGTATATCTACATCCAAGTAATCAATTTTTCTGTATATCTACATCGCAGTAACCAATTTTTCTGTATATGTACATCCCAGTAATCACTTTTCCTGTATATCTACATCCAAGTAATCAATTTTTCTGTATATCTACATCGCAGTAACCAATTTTTCTGTATATGTACATCCCAGTAATCCATTTTTCTGTATAGCTACATCCCGGTAATCTATTTGTCTGTATATCTACATCCCAGTAATCACTTTTCCTGTATATCTGCATCCCAGTAATCACTTTTTCTGTATATCTACATCCCAGTAATCACTTTTCCTGTATATCTACATCCCAGTAATCACTTTTCCTGTATATCTGCATCCAAGTAATCACTTTTCCTGTATATCTTCATCCGAGTAATCACTTTCCTGTATATCTATATCCCAGTAATCCATTTTTCTGTATATCTACATCCCAGTAATCCATTTGTCTGTATATCTACATCCCAGTAATCACTTGTCCTGTATATCTGCATCCCAGTAATCACTTTTCCTGTATATCTACATCCAAGTAATCAATTTTTCTGTATATCTGCATCCCAGTAATCACTTTTCCTGTGTATCTACATCCCAGTAATCACTTTTTCTGTGTATCTGCTACATCCCAGTAATCAATTTTTCT
Source organism: Chaetoderma sp. LZ-2023a (assembly GCA_034401795.1). Taxonomy (NCBI): domain Eukaryota; kingdom Metazoa; phylum Mollusca; class Caudofoveata; order Chaetodermatida; family Chaetodermatidae; genus Chaetoderma; species Chaetoderma sp. LZ-2023a. The sequence goes on along the minus strand of CM067361.1, from coordinate 217,467 downwards.
GTATAGCAGTAATCACTTTTCCTGTATATCTACATCCAAGTAATCAATTGTTCTGTATATCTACATCCCAGTAATCAATTTTTCTGTATATCTACATCCCAGTAATCAATTTTTCTGTATATGAACATCCCAGTAATCCAATTGTCTGCATATCTACATCCCAGTAATCACTTTTCCTGTATATCTACATCCAAGTAATCAATTTTTCTGTATATCTACATCGCAGTAACCAATTGTTCTCTATATGTACATCCCAGTAATCACTTTTCCTGTATATCTACATCCAAGTAATCAATTTTTCTGTATATCTACATCGCAGTAACCAATTTTTCTGTATATGTACATCCCAGTAATCCATTTTTCTGTATAGCTACATCCCGGTAATCTATTTTTCTGTATATCTACATCCCAGTAATCACTTTTCCTGTATATCTGCATCCCAGTAATCACTTTTTCTGTATATCTACATACCAGTAATCACTTTTCCTGTATATCTACATCCCAGTAATCACTTTTCCTGTATATCTGCATCCGAGTAATCACTTTCCTGTATATCTACATCCAAGTAATCAATTTTTCTGTATATCTGCATCCCAGTAATCACTTTTCCTGTATATCTACATCCCAGTAATCAATTTTTCTGTATATCTACATCCCAGTAATCACTTTTCCTGTATATCTGCATCCCAGTAATCACTTTTCCTGTATATCTACATCCAAGTAATCAATTTTTCTGTATATCTACATCCCAGTAATCCATTTTTCTGTATATCTACATCCCAGTAATACATTTGTCTGTATATGTACATCCCAGTAATCACTTTTCCTGTATATCTACATCCAAGTAATCAATTTTTCTGTATATCTACATCGCAGTCACTAATTTTTCTGTATATGTACATCCCAGTAATCAATTTTTCTGTATAGCTACATCCCGGTAATCCATTTTTCTGTATATCTACATCCCAGTAATCACTTTTCCTGTATATCTGCATCCCAGTAATCACTTTTTCTGTATATCTACATCCCAGTAATCACTTTTCCTGTATATCTACATCCCAGTAATCACTTTTCCTGTATATCTGCATCCCAGTAATCACTTTTCCTGTATATCTGCATCAGAGTAATCACTTTCCTGTATATCTACATCCAAGTAATCAATTTTTCTGTATATCTGCATCCCAGTAATCACTTTTCCTGTATATCTACATCCCAGTAATCAATTTTTCTGTATATCTACATCCCAGTAATCACTTTTCCTGTATATCTGCATCCCAGTAATCACTTTTCCTGTATATCTACATCCAAGTAATCAATTTTTCTGTATATCTACATCCCAGTAATCCATTTTTCTGTATATCTACATTCCAGTAATCCATTTGTCTGTATATCTACATCCCAGTAATCACTTTTCCTGTATATCTGCATCCCAGTAATCACTTTTCCTGTATATTTACATCCAAGTAATCAATTTTTCTGTATATCTGCATCCCAGTAATCACTTTTCCTGTATATCTACATCCCAGTAATCAATTTTTCTGTATATCTACATCCCGGTAATGACTGTTCCTGTATATCTACATCCAAGTAATCAATTTTTCTGTATATCTGCATCCCAGTAATCACTTTTCCTGTATATCTACATCCCAGTAATCAATTTTTCTGTATATCTACATCCCGGTAATGACTGTTCCTGTATATCTACATCCAAGTAATCAATTTTTCTGTATATCTGCATCCCAGTAATCACTTTTCCTGTATATCTACATCCAAGTAATCAATTTTTCTGTATATCTACATCCCAGTAATCACTTTTCCTGTATATCTACATCCAGGTAATCACTTTTCTGTATATCTACTACATCCCAGTAGTGAATTTTCTGTATATCTACATCCCAGTAATCCATTTGTCTGCATATCTACATCCCAGTAATCACTTTTCCTGTATATCTACATCCAAGTAATCAATTTTTCTGTATATCTACATCGCAGTAACCAATTTTTCTCTATATGTACATCCCAGTAATCACTTTTCCTGTATATCTACATCCAAGTAATCAATTTTTCTGTATATCTACATCGCAGTAACCAATTTTTCTGTATATGTACATCCCAGTAATCCATTTTTCTGTATAGCTACATCCAGGTAATCTATTTTTCTGTATATCTACATCCCAGTAATCACTTTTCCTGTATATCTGCATCCCAGTAATCACTTTTTCTGTATATCTACATACCAGTAATCACTTTTCCTGTATATCTACATCCCAGTAATCACTTTTCCTGTATATCTGCATCCGAGTAATCACTTTCCTGTATATCTACATCCAAGTAATCAATTTTTCTGTTTATCTGCATCCCAGTAATCACTTCTCCTGTATATCTACATCGCAGTAATCAATTTTTCTGTATATCTACATCCCAGTAATCACTTTTCCTGTATATCTGCATCCCAGTAATCACTTTTCCTGTATATCTACATCCAAGTAATCAATTTTTCTGTATATCTACATCCCAGTAATCCATTTTTCTGTATATCTACATCCCAGTAATCCATTTGTCTGTATATGTACATCCCAGTAATCACTTTTCCTGTATATCTACATCCAAGTAATCAATTTTTCTGTATATGTACATCCCAGTAATCCATTTTTCTGTATAGCTACATCCCGGTAATCCAATTTTCTGTATATCTACATCCCAGTAATCACTTTTCCTGTATATCTGCATCCCAGTAATCACTTTTTCTGTATATCTACATCCCAGTAATCACTTTTCCTGTATATCTACATCCCAGTAATCACTTTTCCTGTATATCTGCATCCCAGTAATCACTTTTCCTGTATATATGCATCAGAGTAATCACTTTCCTGTATATCTACATCCAAGTAATCAATTTTTCTGTATATCTGCATCCCAGTAATCACTTTTCCTGTATATCTACATCCCAGTAATCAATTTTTCTGTATATCTACATCCCAGTAATCACTTTTCCTGTATATCTGCATCCCAGTAATCACTTTTCCTGTATATTTACATCCAAGTAATCAATTGTTCTGTATATCTGCATCCCAGTAATCACTTTTCCTGTATATCTACATCCCAGTAATCAATTTTTCTGTATATCTACATCCCGGTAATCACTGTTCCTGTATATCTACATCCAAGTAATCAATTTTTCTGTATATCTGCATCCCAGTAATCACTTTTCCTGTATATCTACATCCAAGTAATCAATTTTTCTGTATATCTACATCCCAGTAATCACTTTTCCTGTATATCTACATCCAGGTAATCACTTTTCTGTATATCTACTACATCCCAGTAGTGAATTGTCTGAATATCTACATCCCAGTAATCAATTTTTGTTTATATCTACATCCAAGTAATCCATTTTTCTGTATATCTACATCCCAGTAATCACTTTTCCTCTATATCTACATCCCAGTATTAATTGTTCAGTATAGCTATATCGCAGTAACCAATTTTTCTGTATAGCCACATCCTAGTAATCACTTTTTCTGTGTATCTGCTACATCCCAGTAATCACTTTTTCTGTGCATCTGCTACATCCCAGGAATCAATTTTTCTGTATAGCAGTAATCACTTTTCCTGTATATCTACATCCAAGTAATCAATTTTTCTGTATATCTACATCCCAGTAATCCATTTTCCTGTATATCTACATCCCAGTAATCAATTTTTCTGTATATCTACATCCCAGTAATCCATTTGTCTGCATATCTACATCCCAGAAATCACTTTTCCTGTATATCTACATCCAAGTAATCAATTGTTCTGTATATCTACATCGCAGTAACCAATTTTTCTGTATATGTACATCCCAGTAATCACTTTTCCTGTATATCTACATCCAAGTAATCAATTTTTCTGTATATCTACATCGCAGTAACCAATTTTTCTGTATATGTACATCCCAGTAATCCATTTTTCTGTATAGCTACATCCCGGTAATCTATTTGTCTGTATATCTACATCCCAGTAATCACTTTTCCTGTATATCTGCATCCCAGTAATCACTTTTTCTGTATATCTACATCCCAGTAATCACTTTTCCTGTATATCTACATCCCAGTAATCACTTTTCCTGTATATCTGCATCCAAGTAATCACTTTTCCTGTATATCTTCATCCGAGTAATCACTTTCCTGTATATCTACATCCCAGTAATCCATTTTTCTGTATATCTACATCCCAGTACTCCATTTGTCTGTATATCTACATCCCAGTAATCACTTGTCCTGTATATCTGCATCCCAGTAATCACTTTTCCTGTATATCTACATCCAAGTAATCAATTTTTCTGTATATATGCATCCCAGTAATCACTTTTCCTGTGTATCTACATCCCAGTAATCACTTTTTCTGTGTATCTGCTACATCCCAGTAATCAATTTTTCTGTATAGCAGTAATCACTTTTCCTGTATATCTACATCCAAGTAATCAATTGTTCTGTATATCTACATCCCAGTAATCAATTTTTCTGTATATCTACATCCCAGTAATCAATTTTTCTGTATATCTACATCCCAGTAATCCATTTGTCTGCATATCTACATCCCAGTAATCACTTTTCCTGTATATCTACATCCAAGTAATCAATTTTTCTGTATATCTACATCGCAGTAACCAATTTTTCTCTATATGTACATCCCAGTAATCACTTTTCCTGTATATCTACATCCAAGTAATCAATTGTTCTGTATATCTACATCGCAGTAACCAATTTTTCTGTATATGTACATCCCAGTAATCACTTTTCCTGTATATCTACATCCAAGTAATCAATTTTTCTGTATATCTACATCGCAGTAACCAATTTTTCTGTATATGTACATCCCAGTAATCCATTTTTCTGTATAGCTACATCCCGGTGATCTATTTTTCTGTATATCTACATCCCAGTAATCACTTTTCCTGTATATCTGCATCCCAGTAATCACTTTTTCTGTATATCTACATACCAGTAATCACTTTTCCTGTATATCTATATCCCAGTAATCACTTTTCCTGTATATCTGCATCCGAGTAATCACTTTCCTGTATATCTACATCCAAGTAATCAATTTTTCTGTATATCTGCATCCCAGTAATCACTTTTCCTGTATATCTACATCCCAGTAATCAATTTTTCTGTATATCTACATCCCAGTAATCACTTTTCCTGTATATCTGCATCCCAGTAATCACTTTTCCTGTATATCTACATCCAAGTAATCAATTTTTCTGTATATCTACATCCCAGTAATCAATTTTTCTGTATATCTACATCCCAGTAATCCATTTGTCTGTATATGTACATCCCAGTAATCACTTTTCCTGTATATCTACATCCAAGTAATCAATTTTTCTGTATATCTACATCGCAGTAACTAATTTTTCTGTATATGTACATCCCAGTAATCAATTTTTCTGTATAGCTACATCCCGGTAATCCATTTTTCTGTATATCTACATCCCAGTAATCACTTTTCCTGTATATCTGCATCCCAGTAATCACTTTTTCTGTATATCTACATCCCAGTAATCACTTTTCCTGTATATCTACATCCCAGTAATCACTTTTCCTGTATATCTGCATCCCAGTAATCACTTTTCCTGTATATCTGCATCAGAGTAATCACTTTCCTGTATATCTACATCCAAGTAATCAATTTTTCTGTATATCTGCATCCCAGTAATCACTTTTCCTGTATATCTACATCCCAGTAATCAATTTTTCTGTATATCTCCATCCCAGTAATCACTTTTCCTGTATATCTGCATCCCAGTAATCACTTTTCCTGTATATCTACATCCAAGTAATCAATTTTTCTGTATATCTACATCCCAGTAATCCATTTTTCTGTATATCTACATTCCAGTAATCCATTTGTCTGTATATCTACATCCCAGTAATCACTTTTCCTGTATATCTGCATCCCAGTAATCACTTTTCCTGTATATTTACATCCAAGTAATCAATTTTTCTGTATATCTACATCCCAGTAATCCATTTTTCTGTATATCTACATTCCAGTAATCCATTTGTCTGTATATCTCCATCCCAGTAATCACTTTTCCTGTATATCTGCATCCCAGTAATCAATTTTTCTGTATATCTACATCCCAGTAATCCATTTTTCTGTATATCTACATTCCAGTAATCCATTTGTCTGTATATCTACATCCCAGTAATCACTTTTCCTGTATATCTGCATCCCAGTAATCACTTTTCCTGTATATTTACATCCAAGTAATCAATTTTTCTGTATATCTGCATCCCAGTAATCACTTTTCCTGTATATCTACATCCCAGTAATCAATTTTTCTGTATATCTACATCCCGGTAATGACTGTTCCTGTATATCTACATCCAAGTAATCAATTTTTCTGTATATCTGCATCCCAGTAATCACTTTTCCTGTATATCTACATCCAAGTAATCAATTTTTCTGTATATCTACATCCCAGTAATCACTTTTCCTGTATATCTACATCCAGGTAATCACTTTTCTGTATATCTACTACATCCCAGTAGTGAATTTTCTGTATATCTACATCCCAGTAATCAATTTTTGTTTATATCTACATCCAAGTAATCCATTTTTCTGTATATCTACATCCCAGTAATCACTTTTCCTCTATATCTACATCCCAGTATTAATTGTTCAGTATAGCTATATCGCAGTAACCAATTTTTCTGTATAGCCACATCCTAGTAATCACTTTTTCTGTGTATCTGCTACATCCCAGTAATCAATTTGTCTGTATATCTATATCCCAGTAATCCATTTTTCTGTATATCTACATCCCAGTAATCAATGTTTCTGTATATCTACATCCCAGTAATCCATTTGTCTGCATATCTACATCCCAGAAATCACTTTTCCTGTATATCGACATCCAAGTAATCAATTTTTCTGTATATCTACATCGCAGTAACCAATTTTTCTGTATATGTACATCCCAGTAATCACTTTTCCTGTATATCTACATCCAAGTAATCAATTTTTCTGTATATCTACATCGCAGTAACCAATTTTTCTGTATATGTACATCCCAGTAATCCATTTTTCTGTATATCTACATCCCGGTAATCTATTTGTCTGTATATCTACATCCCAGTAATCACTTTTCCTATATATCTGCATCCCAGTAATCACTTTTTCTGTATATCTACATCCCAGTAATCACTTTTCCTGTATATCTACATCCCAGTAATCACTTTTCCTGTATATCTGCATCCAAGTAATCACTTTTCCTGTATATCTTCATCCGAGTAATCACTTTCCTGTATATCTACATCCAAGTAATCAATTTTTCTGTATATCTGCATCCCAGTAATCACTTTTCCTGTATATCTACATCCCAGTAATCAATTTTTATGTATATCTACATCCCAGTAATCACTTTTCCTGTATATCTGCATCCCAGTAATCACTTTTCCTGTATATCTACATCCAAGTAATCAATTTTTCTGTATATCTACATCCCAGTAATCCATTTTTCTGTATATCTACATCCCAGTAATCCATTTGTCTGTATATCTACATCATAGTAATCACTTTCCTGTATATCTGCATCCCAGTAATCACTTTTCCTGTATATCTACATCCAAGTAATCAATTTTTCTGTATATCTGCATCCCAGTAATCACTTTTCCTGTGTATCTACATCCCAGTAATCAATTTTTCTGTATATCTACATCCCAGCAATCACTTTTCCTGTATATCTGCATCCCAGTAATCACTTTTCCTGTATATCTACATCCAAGTAATCAATTTTTCTGTATATCTACATCCCAGTAATCCATTTTTCTGTATATCTACATCCAGTAATCCATTTGTCTGTATATCTACATCCCAGTAATCACCTTTCCTGTATATCTACATCCAAGTAATCAATTTTTCTGTATATCTACATCGCAGTAACCAATTTTTCTGTATATGTACATCCCAGTAATCAATTTTTCTGTATATCTACATCCCAATAATCCATTTGTCTGTATATCTACATCCCAGTAATCACTTTTCCTGTATATCTACATCCAACTAATCACTTTTTCTGTATATCTACATCCCAGTAATCCATTTTTCTGTATATCTACATCCCAGTAATCACTTTTCCTGTATATCTGCATCCCAGTAATCACTTTTCCTGTATATCTACATCCCAGTAATCACTTTTCCTGTATATGTACATCCCAGTAATCAATTTTTCTGTATATCTACATCCCAGTAATCAATTTTTCTGTATATCTACATCCCAGTAATCCATTTGTCTGTATATCTACATCCCAGTAATCACTTTTCCTGTATATATACATCCAAGTAATCAATTTTTCTGTATATCTACATCGCAGTAACCAATCTTTCTGTATATGTACATCCCAGTAATCACTTTTCCTGTATATCTGCATCCCAGTAATCACTTTTCCTGTATATCTACATCCAACTAATCAATTTTTCTGTATATCTACATCCCAGTAATCACTTTTCCTGTATATCTACATCCCAGTAATCAATTTTCCTGTATATCTACATCCCGGTAATGACTGTTCCTGTATATCTACGTCCAAGTAATCAATTTTTCTGTATATCTGCATCCCAGTAATCACTTTTCCTGTATATCTACATCCCAGTAATCAATTTTTCTGTATATCTACATCCCAGTAATCACTTTTCCTGTATATCTACATCCAAGTAATCACTTTTCTGTATATCTACTACATCCCAGTAGTGAATTTTCTGTATATCTACATCGCAGTAATCAATTTTTGTTTATATCTACATCCAAGTAATCCATTTTTCTGTATATCTACATCCCAGTAATCACTTTTCCTCTATATCTAAATCCCAGTATTAATTTTTCAGTATAGCTATATCGCAGTAACCAATTTTTCTGTATAGCCACATCCCAGTAATCACTTTTTCTGTGTATCTGCTACATCCCAGTAATCAATTTGTCTGTATATCTACATCCCAGTAATCCATTTTTCTGTATATCTACATCCCAGTAATCACTTTTCCTGTATATCTGCATCCCAGTAATCACTTTTCCTGTATATCTGCATCCCAGTAATCACTTTTCCTGTATATCTACATCGCAGTAACCAATTTTTCTGTATATGCACATCCCAGTAATCAATTTTTCTGTATAGCTACATCCCGGTAATCCATTTTTCTGTATATCTACTTCCCAGTAATCACTTTTCCTGTATATCTACATCCAAGTAATCAATTTTTTTGGATATCTACATCCCAGTAATCCATTTGTCTGTATATCTACATCCCAGTAATCACTTTTCCTGTATATCTACATCCAAGTAATCAATTTTTCTGTATATCTCCATCCCAGTAATCCATTTTTCTGTATATCTACATCCCAGTAATCAATTTTTCTGTATATCTACATCCCAGTAATCACTTTTCCTGTATATCTACATCCAAGTAATCAATTTTTCTGTATATCTCCATCCCAGTAATCCATTTTTCTGTATATCTACATCCCAGTAATCAATTTTTCTCTATATCTACATCCCAGTAATCCATTTGTCTGTATATCTACATCCCAGTAATCACTTTTCCTGTATATATACATCCAAGTAATCAATTTTTCTGTATATCTACATCGCAGTAACCAATCTTTCTGTATATGTACATCCCAGTAATCACTTTTCCTGTACATCTACATCCCAGTAATCACTTTTCCTGTATATCTGCATCCCAGTAATCACTTTTCCTGTATATCTGCATCCCAGTAATCACTTTTCCTGTATATCTACATCCAACTAATCAATTTTTCTGTATATCTACATCCCAGTAATCACTTTTCCTGTATATCTACATCCCAGTAATCAATTTTCCTGTATATCTACATCCCAGTAATCACTTTTCCTTATATCTACATCCAAGTAATCAATTTTTCTGTATATCTACATCCCAGTAATCCATTTGTCTGTGTATCTACATCCCAGTAATCACTTTTCCTGTATATCTACATCCAAGTAATCAATTTTTCTGTATATCTACATCGCAGTAACCAATTTTTCTGTATATGTACATCCCAGTAATCAATTTTTCTGTATATCTACATCCCAGTAATCAATTTTCCTTATATCTACATCCCAGTAATCCATTTTTCTGTATATCTACATCCCAGTAATCACTTTTCCTCTATATCGAATCCCAGTATTAATTTTTCAGTATAGCTATATCGCAGTAACCAATCTTTCTGTATAGCCACATCCCAGTAATCACTTTTTCTGTGTATCTGCTACATCCCAGTAATCACTTTTTCTGTGTATATGCTACATCCCAGTAATCAATTTTTCTGTATAGCAGTAATCACTTTTCCTGTATATCTACATCCAAGTAATCAATTTTTCTGTATATCTACATCCCAGTAATCCATTTTTCTGTATATCTACATCCCAGTAATCAATTTTTCTGTATATCTACATCCCAGTAATCACTTTTCCTGTATATCTACATCCAAGTAATCAATTTTTCTGTATATCTACATCGCAGTAACCAATTTTTCTGTATATGTACATCCCAGTAATCACTTTTCCTGTATATCTACATCCAAGTAATCAATTTTTCTGTATATCTACATCCCAGTAATCCATTTGTCTGTATATCTACATCCCAGTAATCACTTTTCCTGTATATCTACATCCAAGTAATCCATTTTTCTGTATATCTACATCGCAGTAACCAATTTTCCTGTATATCTACTACATCCCAGTAGTGAATTTTCTGTATATCTACATCGCAGTAATCAATTTTTGTTTATATCTACATCCAAGTAATCCATTTTTCTGTATATCTACATCCCAGTAATCACTTTTCCTCTATATCTAAATCCCAGTATTAATTTTTCAGTATAGCTATATCGCAGTAACCAATTTTTCTGTATAGCCACATCCCAGTAATCACTTTTTCTGTGTATCTGCTACATCCCAGTAATCACTTTTTCTGTGTATCTGCTACATCCCAGTAATCAATTTTTCTGTATAGCAGTAATCACTTTTCCTGTATATCTACATCCAAGTAATCAATTTTTCTGTATATCTACATCCCAGTAATCCATTTTTCTGTATATCCACATCCCAGTAATCAATTTTTCTGTATATCTACATCCCAGTAATCACTTTTCCTGTATATCTACATCCAAGTAATCAATTTTTCTGTATATCTACATCGCAGTAACCAATTTTTCTGTATATGTACATCCCAGTAATCACTTTTCCTCTATATCTACATCCAAGTAATCAATTTTTCTGTATATCTACATCGCAGTAACCTATTTTTCTGTATATGTACATCCCAGTAATCCATTTTTCTGTATAGCTACATCCCGGTAATCTATTTTTCTGTATATCTACATCCCAGTAATCACTTTTCCTGTATATCTGCATCCCAGTAATCACTTTTTCTGTATATCTACATCCCAGTAATCACTTTTCCTGTATATCTACATCCCAGTAATCACTTTTCCTGTATATCTGCATCCAAGTAATCACTTTTCCTGTATAACTGCATCCGAGTAATCACTTTCCTGTATATCTACATCCAAGTAATCAATTCTTCTGTATATCTGCATCCCAGTAATCACTTTTCCTGTATATCTACATCCCAGTAATCAATTTTACTGTATATCTACATCCCAGTAATCACTTTTCCTGTATATCTGCATCCCAGTAATCACTTTTCCTGTATATCTACATCCAAGTAATCAATTTTTCTGTATATCTACATCCCGGTAATCCATTTTTCTGTATATCTACATCCCAGTAATCCATTTGTCTGTATATCTACATCCCAGTAATCACTTTTCCTGTATATCTGCATCCCAGTAATCACTTTTCCTGTATATCTACATCCAAGTAATCAATTTTTCTGTATATCTGCATCCCAGTAATCACTTTTCCTGTGTATCTACATCCCAGTAATCAATTT
>CM067361.1:113000-205000 GCA_034401795.1 Chaetoderma sp. LZ-2023a | reverse complement strand
TTCCCAGTGCGTCGCCAGCAGTAGGGGCATGTAGGATACATATTTTCCAATTCATCACCAGCAGTAAGGGTATGTAGGATATACATTTCCCAATTCGTCACCGGCAGTAGGAGCAGGTAGGATACACATTTCCCAGTTCGTCACCAGCAGTAGGCATGTAGGATACACAATTCCCAATTCGTCACCAGCAGTAGAGGCATGTAGGATACACATTTCCCAGTCCGTCACCAGCAGTAGAGGCATGTAGGATACACATTTCCCAGTCCGTCACCAGCAGTAGAGGCATATAGGATACACATTTCCCAATTCGTCACCAGCAGTAGTGGCATGTAGGATACACATTATCCAGTACATCACCAGCAGTAGGGGCATATATTATCCACATTATCTATTATATCACCAGCAGTATGGGCATGTAGGATACACATTTCCCAATTCGTCACCAGCAGTAGTGGCATGTAGGATACACATTATCCAGTACATCACCAGCAGTAGGGGCATTTGTGATACACATTATCTAGTACATCACCATCAGTAGGAGCAGGTAGGATACACATTTCCCAGTTCGTCACCAGCAGTAGGCATGTAGGATACACAATTCCCAATTCGTCACCAGCAGTAGAGGCATGTAGGATACACATTTCCCAGTCCGTCACCAGCAGTAGAGGCATGTAGGATACACATTTCCGAATTCGTCACCAGCAGTAGAGGCATGTAGGATACACATTTCCCAGTCCGTTACCAGCAGTAGAGGCATGTGGGATACACATTTCCCAATTCGTCACCAGCAGTAGGGGCATGTAGGATACACATTTCCCAGTTCGTCACCAGCAGTAGGCATGTAGGATACACAATTCCCAATTCGTCACCAGCAGTAGGGGCATGTAGGATACACATTTCCCAGTGCGTCGCCAGCAGTATGGGCATGTAGGATACACATTTCCCAATTCTTCACCAGCAGTAGAGGCATGTAGGATACACATTATCCAGTACATCACCAGCCGTAGGGGCATATATGATATACATTATCTAGTACATCACCAGCAGTATGGGCATGTAGGATACACATTTCCCAATTCGTCACCAGCAGTAGAGGCATGTAGGATACACATTTCCCAGTCCGTTACCAGCAGTACAGGTATGTGGGACACACATTTCCCAATTCGTCACCAGCAGTAGAGGCATGTGGGATACACATTTCCCAATTCGTCACCAGCAGTAGTGGCATGTAGGATACACATTATCCAGTACATCACCAGCAGTAGGGGCATATATGATACACATTATCTAGTACATCACCAGCAGTATGGGCATGTAGGATACACATTTCCCAATTCGTCACCAGCAGTAGGGGCATGTAGGATACACATAATCCAATGCATCACCAGCAGTAGGGGCATATAGGATACACATTTTCCAATTCGTCACCGGCAGTAGGGGCATGTAGGATACACATAATCCAGTACATCACCAGCAGTAAGGGTATGCAGGATATACATTTCCCAATTCGTCACCAGCAGTAGGGGCATGTAGGATACACATTTCCCAGTTCGTCACCAGCAGTAGGCATGTAGGATACACATTTCCCAGTCCGTCACCAGCAGTAGAGGCATGTAGGATACACATTTCCTAATTCGTCACCAGCAGGAGAGGCATGTAGGATACACATTTCCCAGTCCGTCACCAGCAGTAGAGGCATATAGGATACACATTTCCCAATTCGTCACCAGCAGTAGTGGCATGTAGGATACACATTATCCAGTACATCACCAGCAGTAGGGGCATATATGATACACATTATCTAGTATATCACCAGCAGTATGGGCATGTAGGATACACATTTCCCAATTCGTCACCAGCAGTAGTGGCCTGTAGGATACACATTATCCAGTACATTTCCAGCAGTAGGGGCATTTGTGATACACATTATCTAGTACATCACCAGCAGTAGGCGCATGTAGGATATACATTTCCCAATTCGTCACCAGCAGTAGGGGCATGTAGGATACACATTTCCCAATTCGTCACCAGCAGTAGAGGCATGTAGGATACACATTTCCCAGTCCGTCACCAGCAGTAGAGGCATGTAGGATACACATTTCCGAATTCGTCACCAGCAGGAGAGGCATGTAGGATACACATTTCCCAGTCCGTCACCAGCAGTAGAGGCATATAGGATACACATTTCCCAATTCGTCACCAGCAGTAGTGGCATGTAGGATACACATTATCCAGTACATCACCAGCAGTAGGGGCATATATGATACACATTATCTAGTATATCACCAGCAGTATGGGCATGTAGGATACACATTTCCCAATTCGTCACCAGCAGTAGTGGCCTGTAGGATACACATTATCCAGTACATTTCCAGCAGTAGGGGCATTTGTGATACACATTATCTAGTACATCACCAGCAGTAGGCGCATGTAGGATACACATTTCCCAATTCGTCACCAGCAGTAGAGGCATGTAGGATACACATTTCCCAGGTCGTCACCAGCAGTAGGCATGTATGATACACAATTCCCAATTCGTCACCAGCAGTAGGGGCATGTAGGATACACATTTCCCAGGTCGTCACCAGCAGTAGGCATGTATGATACACAATTCCCAATTCGTCACGAGCAGTAGGGGCATGTATGATACACATTTCCCAGTCCGTCACCAGCAGTAGAGGCATATAGGATACACATTTCCCAATTCGTCACCAGCAGTAGTGGCATGTAGGATACACATTATCCAGTACATCACCAGCAGTAGAGGCATATATTATACACATTATCTAGTATATCACCAGCAGTATGGGCATGTAGGATACACATTTCCCAATTCGTCACCAGCAGTAGTGGCATGTAGGATACACATTATCCAGTACATCACCAGCAGTAGGGCCATATGTGATACACATTATCTAGTACATCACCAGCAGTAGGCGCATGTAGGATACACATTTCCCAATTCGTCACCAGCAGTAGGGGCATGTAGGATACACAATTCCCAATTCGTCACCAGCAGTAGGGGCATGTAGGATACACATTTCCCAGGTCGTCACCAGCAGTAGGCATGTAGGATACACAATTCCCAATTCGTCACGAGCAGTAAGGGCATGTATGATACACATTTCCCAGTCCGTCACCAGCAGTAGAGGCAGGTAGGATACACATTTTCCAATTCGTCACCAGCAGTAGTGGCATGTAGGATACACATTAACCAGTACATCACCAGCAGGAGGGGCATATATGATACCCATTATCTAGTACATCACCAGCAGTAGGGGCATGTAGGATACACATTTCCCAATTCGTCACTAGCAGTAGAGGCATGTAGGAAACACATTTCCCAATTCAATACCAGAAGTAGGGGCATGTAGGATACATATTATCCAGTACATCACCAGCAGTAGGGGCATATATGATACACATTATCCAGTACATCACCAGCAGTATGGGCATGTAGGATACACATTTCCCAATTCGTCACCAGCAGTAGGGGCATGTAGGATACACATAATCCAGTATATCACCAGCAGTAAGGGCATGCAGGATATACATTTCCCAATTCGTCACCAGCAGTTGGGGCATGTAGGATACACATTTCCCAGTTCGTCACCAGCATTAGGTATGTAGGATACACAATTCCCAATTCGTCACCAGCACTAGAGGCATGTAGGATACACATCTCCCAGTGCGTCGCCAGCAGTATGGGCATGTAGGATACACATTTCCCAATTCGTCACCAGCAGTAGAGGCATGTAGGATACACATTTCCCAGTCCGTTACCAGCAGTAGAGGCATGTGGGATACACATTTCCCAATTCGTCACCAGCAGGAGAGGCATGTGGGATACACATTTCCCAATTCGTCACCAGCAGTAGTGGCATGTAGGATACACATTATCCAGTACATCACCAACAGTAGGGGCATATATGATACACATTATCTAGTACATCACCAGCAGTATGGGCATGTAGAATACACATTTCCCAATTCGTCACCAGCAGTAGAGGCATGTAGGATACACATTTCCCAGTCCGTTACCAGCAGTAGAGGCATGTGAGATACATATTTCCCCAATTCGTCACCAACAGTAGAGGCATGTGGGATACACATTTCCCAATTCGTCACCAGCACTAGTGGCATGTAGGATACACATTATCCAGTACATCACCAGCAGTAGGGGCATATATGATACACATTATCTAGTACATCGCCAGCAGTATGGGCATGTAGGAGACACATTTCCCAATTCGTCACCAGCAGTAGGGGCATGTAGGATACACATAATCCAGTGCATCACCAGCAGTATGGGCATGTAGGAGACACATTTCCCATTTCGTCACCAGCAGTAGAGGCATGTAGGATACACATTATCCAGTACATCACCAACAGTAGAGGCATGTGGGATACACATTTCCCAATTCGTCACCAGCACTAGTGGCATGTAGGATACACATTATCCAGTACATCACCAGCAGTAGGATCATGTAGGATACACATTTCCCATTTCGTCACCAGCAGTAGGCATGTAGGATACACAATTCCCAATTCGTCACCAGCAGTAGAGGCATGTAGGATACACAGTTCCCAGTCCGTCACCAGCAGTAGAGGCATGTAGGATACACATTTCCCAATTCGTCACCAGCAGTAGAGGCATGTAGGATACACATTTCCCAGTCCGTCACCAGCAGTAGAGGCATATAGGATACACATTTCACAATTCGTCACCAGCAGTAGTGGCATGTAGGATACACATTATCCAGTACATCACCAGCAGTAGGGGCATATATTATACACATTATCTAGTACATCACGAGCAGTATGGGCATGTAGGATACACATTTCCCAATTCGTCACCATCAGTAGTGGCATGTAGGATACACATTATCCAGTACATCACCAGCAGTAGGGGCATATTTGATACACATTACCAAGTACATCACCAGCAGTAGGCGCATGTAGGATACACATTTCCCAATTCGTCACCAGCAGTAGGGGCATGTAGGATACACAATTCCCAATTCGTCACCAGCAGTAGGGGCATGTAGGATACACATTTCCCAGGTCGTCACCAGCAGTAGGCATGTAGGATACACAATTCCCAATTCGTCACGAGCAGTAGGGGCATGTATGATACACATTTCCCAGTCAGTCACCAGCAGTAGAGGCATGTAGGATACACATTTTCCAATTCGTCACCAGCAGTAGTGGCATGTAGGATACACATTAACCAGTACATCACCAGCAGTAGGGGCATATATGATACACATTATCTAGTACATCACCAGCAGTATGGGCATGTAGGATACACATTTCCTAATTCGTCGCCAGCAGTAGGGGCATATAGGATACACATAATCCAGTACATCACCAGCAGTAGAGCATGTAGGATACAGATAATCCTGTACATCACCAGCAGTAGGGGCATATATGATACACATTATCTAGTACATCACCACCAGTAGGTGCATGTAGGATACCCATTTCCCAATTCGTCACCAGCAGTAAGGGCATGTAGGATACACATTTCCCAATTCGTCACCAGCAGTAGGGGCATGTAGGATACACATTTCCCAGTCCGTCACCAGCAGTAGAGGCATGTAGGAAACACATTTCCCAATTCATCACCAGCAGTAGGGGCATGTAGCATACATATTATCCAGTACATCACCAGCAGTAGGGGCATATATGATACACGTTATCCAGTATATCACCAGCAGTATGGGCATGTAGGATACACATTTCCCAATTCGTCACCAGCAGTAGGGGCATGTAGGATACACATACTCCAGTATATCACCAGCAGTAGGAGCATATAGGATACACATTTTCCAGTACATCACCAGCAGTAGGGGCATGTAGGATACACATTTCCCAGTTCGTCACCAGCAGTAGGCATGTAGCATACACAATTCCCACCAGCAGTATGGGCATGTAGGATACACATTTCCCAGTGCGTCGCCAGCAGTATGGGCATGTAGGATACACATATCCCAATTCGTCACCAGCAGTAGAGGCATGTAGGATACACATTTTCCAGTCCGATACCAGCAGTAGAGGCATGTGGGATACACATTTCCCAATTCGTCACCAGCAGTAGTGGCATGTAGGATACACATTATCCAGTACATCACCAACAGTAGGGGCATATATGATACACATTATCTAGTACATCACAAGCAGTGTGGGCATGTAGAATACACATTTCCCAATTCGTCAGCAGCAGTAGAGGCATGTAGGATACACATTTCCCAGTCCGGTACCAGCAGTACAGGCATGGGGGATACACATTTCCCAATTCGTCACCAGCAGTAGGGGCATGTAGGATACACATAATCCAGTGCATCACCAGCAGTAGGGGCATGTAGGATACACATTTCCCAGTTCGTCACTAGCAGTAGGCATGTAGGATACACAATTCCCAATTCGTCACCGGCAGTAGGAGCATGTAGGATACACATTTCCCAGTTCGTCACCAGCAGTAGGCATGTAGGATACACATTTCACAGTTCGTCACCAGCAGTAGGCATGTAGGATACACATTTCCCAATTCGTCACCAGCAGTAGAGGCATGTAGGATACACATTTCCCAGTCCGTCACCAGCAGTAGAGGCATATAGGATACACATTTCACAATTCGTCACCAGCAGTAGTGGCATGTAGGATACACATTATCCAGTACATCACCAGCAGTAGGGGCATATATTATACACATTTTCTAGTACATCACGAGCAGTATGGGCATGTAGGATACACATTTCCCAATTCGTCACCATCAGTAGTGGCATGTAGGATAGACATTATCCAGTACATCACCAGCAGTAGGGGCATATATGATACACATTATCTAGTACATCACCAGCAGTAGGCGCATGTAGGATACACATTTCCCAATTCGTCACCAGCAGTAGGGGCATGTAGGATACACAATTCCCAATTCGTCACCAGCAGTAGGGGCATGTATGATACACATTATCTAGTACATCACCAGCAGTAGGCGCATGTAGGATACACATTTCCCAATTCGTCACCAGCAGTAGAGGCGTTGTAGGATACACATTTTCCAATTCGTCACCAGCAGTAGGGGCATGTAGAATACACATTAACCAGTACATCACCAGCAGTAGGGGCATATATGATACACATTATCTAGTACATCACCAGCAGTATGGGCATGTAGGATACACATTTCCTAATTCGTCACCAGCAGTAGGGGCATATAGGATACACAAAATCCAGTACATCACCAGCAGTAGGGCATGTAGGATACACATAATCCTGTGCATCACCAGCAGTAGTGGCATATATGATACACATTATCTAGTACATCACAAGCAGTAGGTGCATGTAGGATACACATTTCCCAATTCGTCACCAGCAGTAGGGGCATGTAGGATACACATTTCCCAATTCGTCACCAGCAGTAGGGGCATGTAGGATACACATTTCCCAGTCCGTCACCAGCAGTAGAGGCATGTAGGAAACACATTTCCCAATTCATCACCAGCAGTAGGGGCATATATGATACACATTATCCAGTACATCACCAGCAGTATGGCAATGTAGGATACACATTTCCCAATTCGTCACCAGCAGTAGGGGCATGTAGGATACACATACTCCAGTATATCACCAGCAGTAGGAGCATATAGGATACACATTTTCCAGTACATCACCAGCAGTAGGGGCATGCAGGATATATATTTCTCAATTCGACACCAGCAGTAGGGGCATGTAGGATACACATTTCCCAGTTCGTCACCAGCAGTAGGCATGTAGCATACACAATTCCCACCAGCAGTAGGGGCATGTAGGATACACATTTCCCAGTGCGTCGCCAGCAGTATGGGCATGTAGGATACACATTTCCCAATTCGTCACCAGCAGTAGAGGCATGTAGGATACACATTTCCCAGTCCGATACCAGCAGTAGATGCATGTGGGATACACATTTCCCTATTCGTCACCAGCAGTAGTGGCATGTAGGATACACATTATCCAGTACATCACCAACAGTAGGGGCATATATGATACACATTATCTAGTACATCACAAGCAGTGTGGGCATGTAGAATACACATTTCCCAATTCGTCAGCAGCAGTAGAGGCATGTAGGATACACATTTCCCAATTCGTCACCAGCAGTAGGGGCATGTAGGATACACATAATCCAGTGCATCACCAGCAGTAGGGGCATGTAGGATACACATTTCCCAGTTCGTCACTAGCAGTAGGCATGTAGGATACACAATTTCCAATTCGTCACCATCAGTAGGCGCATGTAGGATACACATTTCCCAGGTCGTCACCAGCAGTAGGCATGTAGGATACACAATTCCCAATTCGTCACGAGCAGTAGGGGCATGTATGATACACATTTTCCCAGTCCGTCACCAGCAGTAGAGGCATGTAGGATACACATTTTCCAATTCGTCACCAGCAGTAGGGGCATGTAGGATACACATTTCCCAGTTCGTCACTAGCAGTAGGCATGTAGGATACACAATTTCCAATTCGTCACCATCAGTAGGCGCATGTAGGATACACATTTCCCAGTGCGTCGCCAGCAGTAGGGGCATGTAGGATACACATTTTCCAATTCATCACCAGCAGTAAGGGTATGCAGGATATACATTTCCCAATTCGTCACCGGCAGTAGGAGCATGTAGGATACACATTTCCCAGTTCGTCACCAGCAGTAGGCATGTAGGATACACAATTCCCAATTCGTCCCCAGCAGTAGAGGCATGGAGGATACACATTTCCCAGTCCGTCACCAGCAGTAGAGGCATGTAGGATACACATTTCCTAATTCGTCACCAGCAGTAGGGGCATATAGGATACACATAATCCAGTACATCACCAGCAGTAGCGGCATATATGATAGACAGTATCTAGTACATCACCAGCAGTAGGTGCATGGAGGATACACATTTCCCAGTCCGTCACCAGCAGTAGAGGCATGTAGGATACACATTTCCTAATTCGTCACCAGCAGTAGGGGCATGTAGGATACACATAATCCTGTACATCACCAGCAGTAGGGGCATATATGATAGACATTATCTAGTACATCACCAGCAGTAGGTGCATGTTGGATACACATTTCCCAATTCGTGACCAGCGGTAGGGGCATGTAGGATCCACATTTCCCAATTCGTCACAAGCAGTAGGGGCATGTAGGATACACATTATCCACTACATCACCAGCAGTAGAGACATACATTGTACACATTATCTAGTACATCACGAGCAGTATGGGCATGTAGGATACACTTTTCCCAATTCGTCACCATCAGTAGTGGCATGTAGGATACACATTATCCAGTACATCACCAGCAGTAGGGGCATATATGATACACATTATCTAGTACATCACCAGCAGTAGGCGCATGTAGGATATACATTTCCCAATTCGTCACCAGCAGTAGGGGCATGTAGGATACATAATTCCCAATTCGTCACCAGCAGTAGGGGCATGTAGGATACACATTTCCCAGGTCGTCACCAGCAGTAGGCATGTAGGATACACAATTCCCAATTCGTCACGAGCAGTAGGGGCATGTATGATACACATTTTCCCAGTCCGTCACCAGCAGTAGAGGCATGTAGGATACACATTTTCCAATTCGTCACCAGCAGGAGAGGCATGTAGGATACACATTTCCCAGTACGTCACCAGCAGTAGATGCATTTAGGATACACATTTCCCAATTCGTCACCAGCAGTAGTGGCATGTAGGATACACATTATCCAGTACATCACCAGCAGTAGGGGCATATATTATACACATTATCTAGTACATCACCAGCAGTATGGGCATGTAGGATACACATTTCCCAATTCGTCAGCAGCAGTAGGGGCATGTAGGATACACATAATCCAGTGCATCACCAGCAGTAGGGGCATGTAGGATACACATTTTCCAGTACATCACCAGTAGTAGGGGCATGTAGGACACACATTTTCCAATTCGTCACCAGCAGTAGGGGCATGTCAGGATACACATAATCCAGTACATCACCAGCAGTAAGGGTATGCAGGATATACATTTCCCAGTTCGTCACCAGCAGTAGGCATGTAGGATACACAATTCCCAAATCGTCACCAGCAGTAGGCGCATGTAGGACACACATTTCCCAGTGCGTCGCCAGCAGTAGGGGCATGTAGGACACACATTTTCCAATTCATCACTAGCAGTAAGGATATGCAGGATATACATTTCCCAATTCGTCACCGGCAGTAGGAGCATGTAAGATACACATTATCCAGTACATCACCAGCAGTAGGGGTATATATTATACACATCATCTAGTACATCACCAGCAGTATGGGCATGTAGGATACACATTTCCCAATTCGTCACCAGCAGTAGTGGCATGTAGGATACACATTATCCAGTACATCACCAGCAGTAGGGGCATATATGATACACATTATCTAGTACATCAACAGCAGTAGGCGCATGTAGGATACACATTTCCCAATTCGTCACCAGCAGTAGGGGCATGTAGGATACACAATTCCCAATTCGTCACCAGCAGTAGGGGCATGTAGGATACACATTTCCCAGGTCTTCACCAGCAGTAGGCATGTAGGTTACACAATTCCCAATTCGTCACGAGCAGTAGGGGCATGTATGATACACATTTCCCAGTCCGTCACCAGCAGTAGGGGCATGTAGGATACACATTTTCCAATTCGTCACCAGCAGTAGTGGCATGTAGGATACACATTAACCAGTACATCACCAGCAGTAGGGGCATATATGATACACATTATCTAATACATCACCAGTAGTATGGGCATGTAGGATACACATTTCCCAATTCGTCACCAGCAGTAGGGGCATATAGGATACACATAATCCAGTACATCACGAGCAGTAGGGGCATGTAGGATACACATAATCCAGTACATCACCAGCAGTAGGGGCATGTAGGATACACATTATCCAGTACATCACCAGCAGTAGGGGCATATATGATGCACATTATCTAGTACATCACCAGCAGTAGGTGCATGTAGGATACACATTTCCTAATTCGTCACCAGCACTAGGGGCATGTAGGATACACATTTCCCAATTCGTCACCTGCAGTAGGGGCATGTAGGATACACATTTCCCAGTCCGTCACCAGCAGTAGAGGCATGTAGGAAACACATTTCCCAATTCATCACCACCAGTAGGGGAATGTAGGATACATATTATCCAGTACATCACCAGCAGTATGGGCATGTAGGATACACATTTCCCAATACGTCACCAGCAGTAGGGGCATGTAGGATACACATAATTCAGTACATCACCAGCAGTAGGAGCATGTAGGATACACATTTTCCAGTACATCACCAGCAGTAAGGGCATGCAGGATATACATTTCCCAATTCGTCACCAGCAGTAGGGGCATGTAGGATATACAATTCCCAATTCGTCACCATCAGTATGGGCATGTAGGATACACATTTCCCAGGTCTTCACCAGCAGTATGCATGTAGGTTACACAATTCCCAATTCGTCACGAGCAGTAGGGGCATGTATGATACACATTACCCAGTCCGTCGCCAGCAGTATGGGCATGTAGGATACACATTTCCCAATTCGTCACCAGCAGTAGAGGCATGTAGGATACACATTTCCCAGTCCGTTAGCAGCAGTAGTGGTATGTGGGATACACATTTCCCAATTCGTCACCAGCAGTAGAGGCATGTAGGACACACATTTCCCAATTCGTCACCAGCAGTAGTGGCATGTAGGATACACGTTATCCAGTACATCACTAGCAGTAGGGGCATATATGATACACATTATCTAGTACATCACCAGCAGTATGGGCATGTAGGATACACATTTCCCAATTCGTCACCAGCAGTAGAGGCATGTGGGATACACATTTCCCAATTCGTCACCAGCAGGAGTGGCATGTATGATACACATTATCCAGTACATCACCAGCAGTAGGGGCATATATGATACACATTATCTAGTACATCACCAGCAGTATGGGCATGTAGCATACACATTTCCCAATTCGTCACCAGCAGTAGGGGCATGTAGGATACACATAATCCAGTGCATCACCAGCAGTAGGGGCATGTAAGTTATACATTTTCCAGTACATCACCAGCAGTAGGGGCATGTAGGATACACATTTTCCAATTCGTCACCAGCAGTAAGGGCATGTCAGGATACACATAATCCAGTACATCACCAGCAGTAAGGGTATGCAGGATATACATTTCCCAATTCGTCACCAGCAGTAGGGGCATGTAGGATACACATTTCCCAATTCGTCACCAGCAGTAGAGGCATGTGGGATACACATTTCCCAATTCGTCACCAGCAGTAGTGGCATGTAGGATACACATTATCCAGTACATCACCAGCAGTAGGGGCATATATGATACACATTATCTAGTACATCACCAGCAGTATGGGCATGTAGCATACACATTTCCCAATTCGTCACCAGCAGTAGGGGCATGTAGGATACACATAATCCAGTGCATCACCAGCAGTAGGGGCATGTAAGATACACATTTTCCAGTACATCACCAGCAGTAGGGGCATGTAGGATACACATTTTCCAATTCGTCACCAGCAGTAAGGGCATGTCAGGATACACATAATGCAGTACATCACCAGCAGTAAGGGTATGCAGGATATACATTTCCCAATTCGTCACCAGCAGTAGGCGCATGTAGGATACACATTTCCCAGTTCGTCACCAGCAGTAGGCATGTCGGATACACAATTCCCAATTCGTCACCAGCAGTAGGCGCATGTAGGATACTCATTTCCCAGTGCGTCGCCAGCAGTAGTGGCATGTAGGATACACATTTTCCAATTCATCACCAGCAGTAAGGATTTGCAGGATATACATTTCCCAATTCGTCACCGGCAGTAGGAGCATGTAGGATACACATTTCCCAGTTCGTCACCAGCAGTAGGCATGTAGGATACACAATTCCCAATTCGTCACCAGCAGTAGAGGCATATAGGATACACATTTCCAAGTCCGTCACCAGCAGTAGATGCATATAGGATACACATTTCCCAATTCGTCACCAGCAATAGTGGCATGTAGGATACACATTATCCAGTACATCACCAGCAGTAGGGGCATATATTATACACATTATCTAGTACATCACCAGCAGTATGGGCATGTAGGATACACATTTCCCAATTCGTCACCAGCAGTAGTGGCATGTAGGATACACATTATCCAGTACATCACCAGCAGTAGGGGCATATATGATACACATTATCTAGTACATCAACAGCAGTAGGCGCATGTAGGATACACATTTCCCAATTCGTCACCAGCAGTAGGGGCATGTAGGATACACAATTCCCAATTCATCACCAGCAGTAGGGGCATGTAGGATACACATTTCCCAGGTCTTCACCAGCAGTAGGCATGTAGGTTACACAATTCCCAATTCGTCACGAGCAGTAGGGGCATGTATGATACACATTTCCCAGTCACATTATCTAGTACATCACCAGCAGTATGGGCATGTAGGATACACATTTCCCAATTCGTCACCAGCAGTAGGGCCATGTAGGATACACATAATCCAGTGCATCACCAGAAGTAGGGGCATGTAGGATACACATAATCCAGTACATCACCAGCAGTAAGGATATGCAGGATATACATTTCCCAATTCGTCACCAGCAGTAGGGGCATGTAGGATACACATTTCCCAGTTCGTCACCAGCAGTAGGCATGTAGGATACACAATTCCCAATTCGTCACCAGCAGTAGGCGCATCTAGGATATACATTTCCCAGTGCGTCGCCAGCAGTAAGGGCATGTAGGATACACATTTTCCAATTCATCACCAGCAGTAAGGGTATGCAGGATATACATTTCCCAATTCGTCACCAGCAGTAGAGGCATGTAGGATACACATTTCCCAGTCCGTCACCAGCAGTAGTGGCATGTAGGATACACATTATCCAGTACATCACCAGCAGTATTTCCCAGTGCGTCGCCAGCAGTAGGGGCATGTAGGATACACATTTTCCAATTCATCACCAGCAGTAAGGGTATGCAGGATATACATTTCCCAATTCGTCACCGGCAGTAGGAGCATGTAGGATACACATTTCCCAGTTCGTCACCAGCAGTAGGCATGTAAGATACACAATTCCTAATTCGTCTCCAGCAGTAGAGGCATGTAGGATACACATTTCCCAGTCCATCACCAGCAGTAGAGGCATGTAGGATACACATTTCCCAATTCGTCACCAGCAGTAGAGGCATGTAGGATACACATTTCCCAGTCTGTCACCTGCAGTAGAGGCATATAGGATACACATTTCCCAATTCGTCACCAGCAGTAGTGGCATGTAGGATACACATTATCCAGTACATCACCAGCAGTAGGGGCATATATAATACACAATATCTAGTACATCACCAGCAGTATGGGCATGTAGGATACACATTTCCCAATTCATCACCAGCAGTAGTGGCATGTAGGATACACATTATCCAGTACATCACCAGCAGTAGGGGCATATATGATACACATTGTCTAGTACATCACCAGCAGTAGGCGCATGTAGGATACACATTTCCCAATTCGTCACCAACAGTAAGGGCATGTAGGATACACAATTCCCAATTCGTCACCAGCAGTAGGGGCATGTAGGATACACATTTCCCATGTCATCACCAGCAGTAGGCATGTAGGATACACAATTCCCAATTCATCACCAGCAGTAGTGGCATGTAGGATACACATTGTCCAGTACATCACCAGCAGTAGGGGCATATATGATACACATTATCTAGTACATCACCAGCAGTATGGGCATGTAGGATACACATTTCCCAATTCGTCACCAGCAGTAGGGGCATATATGATACACATAATCCAGTACATCACCAGCAGTAGGGGCATGTAGGATACACATAATCCAGTACATCACCAGCAGTAGGGGCATGTAGGATACCCATTATCCAGTACATCACCAGCAGTAAGGGCATATTTGATACACATTATCTAGTACATTACCAGCAGTATGGGCATGTAGAACACACATTTCCCAATTCGTCACCAGCAGTAGAGGCATGTAGGACACACATTTCCCAGTCCGTTACCAGCAGTAGAGGCATGTGGGATACACATTTCCCAGTCCGTCACCAGCAGTAGAGGCATGTAGGAAACACATTTCCCAATTCATCACCAGCAGTAGGGGCATGTAGGATACATACTATCCAGTACATCACCAGCAGTAGGGGCATATATGATACACATTATCCAGTACATCACCAGCAGTATGGGCATGTAGGATACACATTTCCCAATTCGTCACCAGCAGTAGAGGCATGTAGGATACACATTTCCCAGTCCGTTACCAGCAGTAGAGGCATGTGGGATACACATTTCCCAATTCGTCACCAGCAGTAGAGGCATGTGGGATACACATTTCCCAATTCGTCACCAGCAGTAGTGGCATGTAGGATACACATTATCCAGTACATCACCAACAGTAGGGGCATATAGGATACACATTATCTAGTACATCACCAGCAGTGTGACACACGTAGAATACACATTTCCCAATTCGTCACCAGCAGTAGAGGCATGTAGGATACACATTTCCCAATTCGTCACCAGCAGTAGGGGCATGTAGGATACACAATTCCCAATTCGTCACCAGCAGTAGGGGCATGTAGGATACACATTTCCCAGGTCTTCACCAGCAGTAGGCATGTAGGTTACACAATTCCCAATTCGTCACGAGCAGTAGGGGCATGTATGATACACATTTCCCAGTCCGTCACCAGCAGTAGAGGCATGTAGGATACACATTTTCCAATTCGTCACCAGCAGTCGTGGCATGTAGGATACACATTAACCAGTACATCACCAGCAGTAGGGGCATATATGATACACATTATCTAATACATCACCAGCAGTATGGGCATGTAGGATACACATTTCCCAATTCGTCACCAGCAGTAGGGGCATATAGGATACACATAATCCAGTACATCACGAGCAGTAGGGGCATGTAGGATACACATAATCCAGTACATCACCAGCAGTAGGGGCATGTAGGATACACATTATCCAGTACATCACCAGCAGTAGGGGCATATATGATACACATTATCTAGTACATCACCAGCAGTAGGTGCATGTAGGATACACATTTCCTAATTCGTCACCAGCACTAGGGGCATGTAGGATACACATTTCCCAATTCGTCACCTGCAGTAGGGACATGTAGGATACACATTTCCCAGTCCGTCACCAGCAGTAGAGGCATGTAGGAAACACATTTCCCAATTCATCACCACCAGTAGGGGAATGTAGGATACATATTATCCAGTACATCACCAGCAGTAGAGGCATATATGATACACAATATCCAGTACATCACCAGCAGTATGGGCATGTAGGATACACATTTCCCAATACGTCACCAGCAGTAGGGGCATGTAGGATACACATAATCCAGTACATCACCAGCAGTAGGAGCATGTAGGATACACATTTTCCAGTACATCACCAGCAGTAAGGGCATGCAGGATATACATTTCCCAATTCGTCACCAGCAGTAGGGGCATGTAGGATATACAATTCCCAATTCGTCACCATCAGTAGGGGCCTGTAGGATACACATTTCCCAGGTCTTCACCAGCAGTATGCATGTAGGTTACACAATTCCCAATTCGTCATGAGCAGTCGGGGCATGTATGATACACATTACCCAGTCCGTCGCCAGCAGTATGGGCATGTAGGATACACATTTCCCAATTCGTCACCAGCAGTAGAGGCATGTAGGATACACATTTCCCAGTCCGTTAGCAGCAGTAGTGGTATGTGGGATACACATTTCCCAATTCGTCACCAGCAGTAGAGGCATGTAGGATACACATTTCCTAATTCGTCACCAGCAGTAGTGGCATGTAGGATACACGTTATCCAGTACATCACTAGCAGTAGGGGCATATATGATACACATTATCTAGTACATCACCAGCAGTATGGGCATGTAGGATACACATTTCCCAATTCGTCACCAGCAGTAGAGGCATGTGGGATACACATTTCCCAATTCGTCACCAGCAGTAGTGGCATGTAGGATACACATTATCCAGTACATCACCAGCAGTAGGGGCATATATGATACACATTATCTAGTACATCACCAGCAGTATGGGCATGTAGCATACACATTTCCCAATTCGTCACCAGCAGTAGGGGCATGTAGGATACACATAATCCAGTGCATCACCAGCAGTAGGGGCATGTAAGTTATACATTTTCCAGTACATCACCAGCAGTAGGGGCATGTAGGATACACATTTTCCAATTCGTCACCAGCAGTAAGGGCATGTCAGGATACACATAATCCAGTACATCACCAGCAGTAAGGGTATGCAGGATATACATTTCCCAATTCGTCACCAGCAGTAGGGGCATGTAGGATACACATTTCCCAATTCGTCACCAGCAGTAGAGGCATGTGGGATACACATTTCCCAATTCGTCACCAGCAGTAGTGGCATGTAGGATACACATTATCCAGTACATCACCAGCAGTAGGGGCATATATGATACACATTATCTAGTACATCACCAGCAGTATGGGCATGTAGCATACACATTTCCCAATTCGTCACCAGCAGTAGGGGCATGTAGGATACACATAATCCAGTGCATCACCAGCAGTAGGGGCATGTAAGATACACATTTTCCAGTACATCACCAGCAGTAGGGGCATGTAGGATACACATTTTCCAATTCATCACCAGCAGTAAGGGCATGTCAGGATACACATAATGCAGTACATCACCAGCAGTAAGGGTATGCAGGATACACAATTCCCAATTCGTCACCAGCAGTAGGCGCATGTAGGATACACATTTCCCAGTGCGTCGCCAGCAGTAGTGGCATGTAGGATACACATTTTCCAATTCATCACCAGCAGTAAGGATTTGCAGGATATACATTTCCCAATTCGTCACCGGCAGTAGGAGCATGTAGGATACACATTTCCCAGTTCGTCACCAGCAGTAGGCATGTAGGATACACAATTCCCAATTCGTCACCAGCAGTAGAGGCATATAGGATACACATTTCCCAGTCCGTCAACAGCAGTAGAGGCATGTAGCATACACATTTCCCAATTCGTCACAAGCAGGAGAGGCATGTAGGATACACATTTCCCAGTCCGTCACCAGCAGTAGATGCATATAGGATACACATTTCCCAATTCGTCACCAGCAGTAGTGGCATGTAGGATACACATTATCCAGTACATCACCAGCAGTAGGGGCATATATTATACACATTATCTAGTACATCACCAGCAGTATGGGCATGTAGGATACACATTTCCCAATTCGTCACCAGCAGTAGTGGCATGTAGGATACACATTATCCAGTACATCACCAGCAGTAGGGGCATATATGATACACATTATCTAGTACATCAACAGCAGTAGGCGCATGTAGGATACACATTTCCCAATTCGTCACCAGCAGTAGGGGCATGTAGGATACACAATTCCCAATTCATCACCAGCAGTAGGGGCATGTAGGATACACATTTCCCAGGTCTTCACCAGCAGTAGGCATGTAGGTTACACAATTCCCAATTCGTCACGAGCAGTAGGGGCATGTATGATACACATTTCCCAGTCCGTCACCAGCAGTAGAGGCATGTAGGATACACATTTTCCAATTCGTCACCAGCAGTAGTGGCATGTAGGATACACATTAACCAGTACATCACCAGCAGTAGGGGCATATATGATACACATTATCTAATACATCACCAGCAGTATGGGCATGTAGGATACACATTTCCCAATTCGTCACCAGCAGTAGGGGCATCTAGGATACACATAATCCAGTCCATCACCAGCAGTAGGGGCATGTAGGATACACATAATCCAGTACATCACCAGCAGTAGGGGCATGTAGGATACACATTATCCAGTACATCACCAGCAGTAGGGGCATATATGATACACATTATCTAGTACATCACCAACAGTAGGTGCATGTAGGATACACATTTCCCAATTCGTCACCAGCAGTAGGGGCATGTAGGATACACATTTCCCAATTCGTCACCAGCAGTAGGGGCATGTAGGATACACATTTCCCAGTCCGTCAGCAGCAGTAGAGGCATGTAGGAAATACATTTCCCAATTCATCACCAGCAGTAGGGGAATGTAGGATACATATTATCCAGTACATCACCAGCAGTAGGGGCATATTTGATACACAATATCCAGTACATCACCAGCAGTATGGGCATGTAGGATACACATTATCTAATACATCACCAGCAGTATGGGCATATATGATACACATTATCTAATACATCACCAGCAGTATGGGCATGTAGGATACACATTTCCCAATTCGTCACCAGCAGTAGGGGCATGTAGGATACACATAATGCAGTACATCACCAGCAGTAGGAGCATGTAGGATACACATTTTCCAGTACATCACCAGCAGTAAGGGCATGTAGGATACACATTTCCCAATTCATCACCAGCAGTAAGGGCATGCAGGATATACATTTCCCAATTCGTCACCAGCAGTAGGGGCATGTAGGATATACAATTCCCAATTCGTCACCATCAGTAGGGGCATGTAGGATACACATTTCCCAGTGCGTCACCAGCAGTATGGGCATGTAGGATACACATTTCCCAATTCGTCACCAGCAGTAGAGGCATGTAGGATACACATTTCCCGGTCCGTTACCAGCAGTAGAGGCATGTGGGATACACATTTCCCAATTCGTCACCAGCACTAGAGGCATGTGGGATACACATTTCCCAATTCGTCACCAGCAGTAGTGGCATGTAGGATGCACATTATCCAGTACATCACCAACAGTAGTGGGCATATAGGATACACATTATCTAGTACATCACCATCAGTGTGGGCATGTAGAATACACATTTCCCAATTCGTCACCAGCAGTAGAGGCATGTAGGATACACATTTCCCAGTCCGTTACCAGCAGTAGAGGCATGTGGGATACACATTTCCCAGTCCGTTACCAGCAGTAGAGGCATGTGGGATACACATTTCCCAATTCGTCACCAGCAGTAGAGGCATGTGGGATACACATTTCCCAATTCGTCACCAGCAGTAGTGGCATGTAGGATACACGTTATCCAGTACATCACCAGCAGTAGGGGCATATATGATACACATTATCTAGTACATCACCAGCAGTATGGGCATGTAGGATACACATTTCCCAATCCGTCACCAGCAGTAGGGGCATGTAGGATACACAATTCCCAATTCCTGACCAGCAGTAGGGGCATGTAGGATACACATTTCCCAGGTCTTCACCAGCAGTATGCATGTAGGTTACACAATTCCCAATTCGTCACGAGCAGTAGGGGCATGTATGATACACATTACCCAGTCCGTCGCCAGCAGTATGGGCATGTAGGATACACATTTCCCAATTCGTCACCAGCAGTAGAGGCATGTAGGATACACATTTCCCAGTCCGTTAGCAGCAGTAGTGGTATGTGGGATACACATTTCCCAATTCGTCACGAGCAGTAGAGGCATGTAGGATACACATTTCCCAATTCGTCACCAGCAGTAGTGGCATGTAGGATACACATTATCGAGTACATCACCAACAGTAGGGGCATATATGATACACATTATCTAGTATATCACCAGCAGTGTGGGCATGTAGAATACACATTTCCCAATTCGTCACCAGCAGTAGAGGCATGTAGGATACACATTTCCCAGTCCGTTACCAGCAGTAGAGGCATGTGGGATACACATTTCCCCAATTCGTCACCAGCAATAGAGGCATGTGGGATACACATTTCCCAATTCGTCACCAGCAGTAGTGTCATGTAGGATACACATTATCCAGAACATCACCAGCAGTAGGGGCATATATGATACACATTATCTAGTACATCACCAGCAGTATGGGCATGTAGGATACACATTTCCCAATTCGTCACCAGCAGTAGGGCCATGTAGGATACACATAATCCAGTGCATCACCAGAAGTAGGGGCATGTAGGATACACATAATCCAGTACATCACCAGCAGTAAGGATATGCAGGATATACATTTCCCAATTCGTCACCAGCAGTAGGGGCATGTAGGATACACATTTCCCAGTTCGTCACAAGCAGTAGGCATGTAGGATACACAATTCCCAATTTGTCACCAGCAGTAGGCGCATCTAGGATATACATTTCCCAGTCCGTCGCCAGCAGTAGGGGCATGTAGGATACACATTTTCCAATTCATCACCAGCAGTAAGGGTATGCAGGATATACATTTCCCAATTCGTCACCAGCAGTAGAGGCATGTAGGATACATATTTCCCAGTCCGTCACCAGCAGTAGTGGCATGTAGGATACACATTATCCAGTACATCACCAGCAGTATTTCCCAGTGCGTCGCCAGCAGTAGGGGCATGTAGGATACACATTTTCCAATTCATCACCAGCAGTAAGGGTATGCAGGATATACATTTCCCAATTCGTCACCGGCAGTAGGAGCATGTAGGATACACATTTCCCAGTTCGTCACCAGCAGTAGGCATGTAAGATACACAATTCCTAATTCGTCTCCAGCAGTAGAGGCATGTAGGAAACACATTTCCCAGTCCGTCACCAGCAGTAGAGGCATGTAGGATACACATTTCCCAATTCGTCACCAGCAGTAGAGGCATGTAGGATACACATTTCCCAGTCTGTCACCTGCAGTAGAGGCATATAGGATACACATTTCCCAATTCGTCACCAGCAGTAGTGGCATGTAGGATACACATTATCCAGTACATCACCAGCAGTAGGGGCATATATAATACACAATATCTAGTACATCACCAGCAGTATGGGCATGTAGGATACACATTTCCCAATTCATCACCAGCAGTAGTGGCATGTAGGATACACATTATCCAGTACATCACCAGCAGTAGGGGCATATATGATACACATTGTCTAGTACATCACCAGCAGTAGGCGCATGTAGGATACACATTTCCCAATTCGTCACCAACAGTAAGGGCATGTAGCATACACAATCCCCAATTCGTCACCAGCAGTAGGGGCATGTAGGATACACATTTCGCAGGTCATCACCAGCAGTAGGCATGTAGGATACACAATTCCCAATTCGTCACGAGCAGTAGGGGCATATATGATACACATTATCTAGTACATCACCAGCAGTATGGGCATGTAGGATACACATTTCCCAATTCGTCACCAGCAGTAGGGGCATATAGGATACACATAATCCAGTACATCACCAGCAGTAGGGGCATGTAGGATACACATAATCCAGTACATCACCAGCAGTAGGGGCATGTAGGATACCCATTATCCAGTACATCACCAGCAGTAAGGGCATATTTGATACACATTATCTAGTACATTACCAGCAGTATGGGCATGTAGAACACACATTTCCCAATTCGTCACCAGCAGTAGAGGCATGTAGGACACACATTTCCCAGTCCGTTACCAGCAGTAGAGGCATGTGGGATACACATTTCCCAGTCCGTCACCAGCAGTAGAGGCATGTAGGAAACACATTTCCCAATTCATCACCAGCAGTAGGGGCATGTAGGATACATACTATCCAGTACATCACCAGCAGTAGGGGCATATATGATACACATTATCCAGTACATCACCAGCAGTATGGGCATGTAGGATACACATTTCCCAATTCGTCACCAGCAGTAGAGGCATGTAGGATACACATTTCCCAGTCCGTTACCAGCAGTAGAGGCATGTGGGATACACCTTTCCCAATTCGTCACCAGCAGTAGAGGCATGTGGGATACACATTTCCCAATTCGTCACCAGCAGTAGTGGCATGTAGGATACACATTATCCAGTACATCACCAACAGTAGGGGCATATAGGATACACATTATCTAGTACATCACCAGCAGTGTGGCACACGTAGAATACACATTTCCCAATTCGTCACCAGCAGTAGAGGCATGTAGGATACACATTTCCCAGTCCGTTACCAGCAGTAGAGGCATGTGGGATACACATTTCCCAGTCCGTTACCAGCAGTAGAGGCATGTGGGATACACATTTCCCAATTCGTCACCAGCAGTAGAGGCAAGTGGGATACACATTTCCCAATTCGTCACCAGCAGTAGTGGCATGTAGGATACACGGTATCCAGTACATCACCAGCAGTAGGGGCATATATGATACACATTATCTAGTACATCAACAGCAGTAGGCGCATGTAGGATACACAATTCCCAATTCGTCACCAGCAGTAGGGGCATGTAGGATACACATTTCCCAGGTCTTCACCAGCAGTAGGCATGTAGGTTACACAATTCACAATTCGTCACGAGCAGTAGGGGCATGTATGAAACACATTTCCCAGTCCGTCACCAGCAGTAGAGGCATGTAGGATACACATTTTCCAATTCGTCACCAGCAGTAGTGGCATGTAGGATACACATTAACCAGTACATCACCAGCAATAGGGGCATATATGATACACATTATCTAATACATCACCAGCCTTATGGGCATGTAGGATACACATTTCCCAATTCGTCACCAGCAGTAGGGGCATATAGGATACACATAATCCAGTACATCACCAGCAGTAGGGGCATGTAGGATACACATAATCCAGTACATCACCAGCAGTAGGGGCATGTAGGATACACATTATCCAGTACATCACCAGCAGTAGGGGCATATATGATACACATTATCTAGTACATCACCAGCAGAAGGGGAATGTAGGATACATATTATCCAGTACATCACCAGCAGTAGGAGCATGTAGGATACACATTTTCCAGTACATCACCAGCAGTAAGGACATGCAGGATATACATTTCCCAATTCGTCACCAGCAGTAGGGGCATGTAGGATATACAATTCCCAATTCGTCACCATCAGTAGGGGCATGTAGGATACACATTTCCCAGTGCGTCGCCAGCAGTAGACGCATGTGGGATACACATTTCCCAGTCCGTTACCAGCAGTAGAGGCATGTGGGGTACACATTTCCCAATTCGTCACCAGCAGTAGTGGCATGTAGGATACACGTTATCCAGTACATGACCAGCAGTAGGGGCATATATGATACACATTATCTAGTACATCACCAGCAGTATGGGCATGTAGGATACACATTTCCCAATTCGTCACCAGCAGTAGAGGCATGTAGGATACACATTTCCCAGTCCGTTACCAGCAGTAGAGGCATGTGGGATACAGATTTCCCAATTCGTCACCAGCAGTAGGGGCATATATGATACACATTTCCCAGTCCGTCACCAGCAGTAGAGGCGTGTAGGATACACATTTTCCAATTCGTCACCAGCAGTAGTGGCATGTAGGATACACATTAACCAGTACATCACCAGCAGTAGGGGCATATATGATACACATTATCTAATACATCACCAGCAGTAGATGCATATAGGACACACATTTCCCAATTCGTCACCAGCAGTAGTGGCATGTAGGATACACATTATCCAGTACATCACCAGCAGTAGGGGCATATATGATACACATTATCTAGTACATCAACAGCAGTAGGCGCATGTAGGATACACATTTCCCAATTCGTCACCAGCAGTAGGGGCATGTAGGATACACAATTCCCAATTCGTCACCAGCAGTAGAGGCATGTAGGATACACATTTCCCAGGTCTTCACAAGCAGTAGGCATGTAGGATACACAATTCCCAATTCGTCACGAGCAGTAGGGGCATGTATCATACACATTTCCCAGTCCGTCACCAGCAGTAGAGGCGTGTAGGATACACATTTTCCAATTCGTCACCAGCAGTAGTGGCATGTAGGATACACATTAACCAGTACATCACCAGCAGTAGGGGCATATATGATACACATTATCTAATACATCACCAGCAGTATGGGCATATAGGATACACATTTCCCAATTCGTCACCAGTAGTAGGGGCATATAGGATACACATAATTCAGTACATCACCAGCAGTAGGGGCATGTAGGATACACATAATCCAGTACATCACCAGCAGTAGGGGCATGTAGGATACACATTATCCAGTACATCACCAGCAGTAGGGGCATGTAGGATACACATTTCCCAGTTCGTCACCAGCAGTAGGCATGTAGGATACACAATTCCCAATTCGTCACCAGCAGTAGGCGCATGTAGGATATACATTTCCCAGTGCGTCGCCAGCAGTAGGGGCATGTAGGATACACATTTTCCAATTCATCACCAGCAGTAAAGGTATGCAGGATATACATTTCCCAATTCGTTACCAGCAGTAGAGGCATGTAGGATACACATTTCCCAGTCCGTCACCAGCAGTAGTGGCATGTAGGATACACATTATCCAGTACATCACCAGCAGTATTTCCCAGTGCGTCGCCAGCAGTAGGTGCACGTAGGATACACATTTCCCAATTCGTCACCAGCAGTAGAGGCATGTAGGATACACGTTTCCCAATTCGTCACCAGCAGTAGGGGCATGTAGGATACACATTTCCCAGTCCGTCACCAGCTGTAGAGGCATGTACGAAACACATTTCCCAATTCATCACCAGCAGTAGGGGAATGTAGGATACATATTACCCAGTACATCACCAGCAGTAGCGGCATATATGATACACATTATCCAGTACATCACCGGCAGTGTGGCCATTTAGGATACACATTTCCCAATTCGTCAGCAGCAGTAGGGGCATGTAGGATACACATAATCCAGTACATTACCAGCAGTAGGAGCATGTAGGATACACATTTTCCAGTACATCACCAGCAGTAAGGGCATGTACGATACACATTTCCCAATTCATCACCAGCAGTAGGGGCATGTAGGATACACATTTGCCAGTTCGTCCCCAGCAGTAGGCATGTAGGATACACAATTCCCAATTCGTCACCATCAGTAGGGGCATGTAGGATACACATTTCCCAGTGCGTCACCAGCAGTATGGGCATGTAGGATACACATTTCCCAATTCGTCACCAGCAGTAGAGGCATGTAGGATACACATCTCCCAGTCCGTTAGCAGCAGTAGTGGCATGTGGGATACACATTTCCCCAATTCGTCACCAGCAGTAGAGGCATGTGGGATACACATTTCCCCAATTCGTCACCTGCAGTATGGGCATGTAGGATACACATTTCCCAATTCGTCACCAGCAGTAGGGCCATGTAGGATACACATAATCCAGTACATCACCAGCAGTAAGGGTATGAAGGATATACATTTCCCAATTCGTCACCGGCAGTAGGAGCATGTAGGATACACATTTCCCAGTTCGTCACCAGCAGTATGCATGTAGGATACACAATTCCAAATTCGTCACCAGCAGTAGAGGCATGTAGTATACACATTTCCCAGTCCGTCACCAGCAGTAGAGGCATGTAGGATACACAATTCCTAATTCGTCACCAGCAGTAGGCGCATGTAGGATACACATTTCCCAGTGCGTCGCCAGCAGTAGGGGCATGTAGGATACACATTTTCCAATTCATCACCAACAGTAAGGATATGCAGGATATACATTTCCTAATTCGTCACCGGCAGTAGGAGCATGTAGGATTCACATTTCCCAGTTCGTCACCAGCAGTAGGCATGTAGGATACACAATTCCCAATTCGTCACCAGCAGTAGAGGCATGTAGGATACACATTTCTCAGTCCGTCACCAGCAGTAGAGGCATGTAGGATACACATTTCCAAATTCGTCACCAGCAGGAGAGGCATGTAGGAAACACATTTCCCAGTCCGTCACCAGCAGTAGATGCATATAGGATATACATTTCCCAATTCGTCACCAGCAGTAGTGGCATGTAGGATACACATTATCCAGTACATCACCAGCAGTAGGGGCATATATTATGCACATTATCTAGTACATCACCAGCAGTATGGGCATGTAGGATACACATTTCCCAATTCGTCACCAGCAGTAGTGGCATGTAGGATACACATTATCCAGTACATCACCAGCAGTAGGGGCATATATGATACACATTATCTAGTACATCAACAGCAGTAGGCGCATGTAGGATACACATTTCCCAATTCGTCACCAGCAGTAGGGGCATGTAGGATACACAATTCCCAATTCGTCACCAGCAGTAGATGCATGTAGGATACACATTTTCCAGGTCTTCACCAGCAGTAGGCATGTAGGATACTCAATTCCCAATTCGTCACGAGCAGTAGGGGCATATATCATACACATTTCCCAGTCCGTCACCAGCAGTAGAGGCATGTAGGATACACATTTTCCAATTCGTCACCAGCAGTAGTGGCATGTAGGATACACATTAACCAGTATATCACCAGCAGTAGGGGCATATATGATACACATTATCTAATACATCACCAGCAGTATGGGCATGTAGGATACACATTTCCCAATTCGTCACCAGTAGTAGGGGCATATAGGATACACATAATCCAGTATATCCCCAGCAGTAGGGGCATGTAGGATACACATAATCCAGTACATCACCAGCAGTAGGGGCATGTAGGACACACATTATCCAGTACATCACCAGCAGTAGGGGCATGTAGGATACACATTTCCCAGTTCGTCACCAGCAGTAGGCATGTAGGATACACAATTCCCAATTCGTCACCAGCAGTAGGCGCATGTAGGATATACATTTCCCAGTGCGTCGCCAGCAGTAGGGGCATGTAGGATACACATTTTCCAATTCATCACCAGCAGTAGAGGCATGTAGGATACACATTTCCCAGTCCGTCACCAGCAGTAGTGGCATGTAGGATACACATTATCCAGAACATCACCAGCAGTATTTCCCAGTGCGTCGCCAGCAGTAGGTGCATGTAGGATACACATTTCCCAATTCGTCACCAGCAGTAGGGGCATGTAGGATACATATTACCCAGTACATCACCAGCAGTAGGGGCATATATGATACACATTATCCAGTACATCACCAGCACTATGGGCATGTAGGATACACATTTCCCAATTCGTCACCAGTAGTAGGCGCATGTAGGATATACATTTCCCAGTGCGTCGCCAGCAGTAGGGGCATGTAGGATACACATTTTCCAATTCATCACCAGCAGTAGTGGCATGTAGGATACACATTATCCAGTAAATCACCAGCAGTAGGGGCATATATGATACACATTATCTAGTACATCAACAGCAGTAGGCGCATGTAGGATACACATTTCCCAATTCGTCACCAGCAGTAGGGGCATGTAGGATACACAATTCCCAATTCGTCACCAGCAGTAGATGCATGTAGGATACACATTTCCCAGGTCTTCACCAGCAGTAGGCATGTAGGATACTCAATTCCCAATTCGTCACGAGCAGTAGGGGCATGTATCATACACATTTCCCAGTCCGTCACCAGCAGTAGAGGCATGTAGGATACACATTTTCCAATTCGTCACCAGCAGTAGTGGCATGTAGGATACACATTAACCAGTACATCACCAGCAGTAGGGGCATATATGATACACATTATCTAATACATCACCAGCAGTATGGGCATGTAGGAAACACATTTCCCAATTCGTCACCAGTAGTAGGGGCATATAGGATACACATAATCCAGTACATCCCCAGCAGTAGGGGCATG
The DNA here is from genome assembly GCA_034401795.1 of Chaetoderma sp. LZ-2023a. Classification (NCBI taxonomy): domain Eukaryota; kingdom Metazoa; phylum Mollusca; class Caudofoveata; order Chaetodermatida; family Chaetodermatidae; genus Chaetoderma; species Chaetoderma sp. LZ-2023a. Next base: position 176,360 of record CM067361.1, on the reverse strand, counting down.
TAGGATACACATTTCCCAATTCGTCACCAGCAGTATGCGCATGTAGGATATACATTTCCCAGTGCGTCGCCAGCAGTAGGGGCATGTAGGATACACATTTTCCAATTCATCACCAGCAGTAAGGGTATGGAGGATATACATTTCCCAATTCGTCACCAGCAGTAGTGGCATGTAGGATACACATTATCCAGTACATCACCAGCAGTAGGGGCATATATGATACACATTATCTAGTACATCAACAGCAGTAGGCGCATGTAGGATACACATTTCCCAATTCGTCACCAGCAGTAGGGGCATGTAGGATACACAATTCCCAATTCGTCACCAGCAGTAGATGCATGTAGGATACACATTTTCCAGGTCTTCACCATCAGTAGGCATGTAGGATACTCAATTCCCAATTCGTCACGAGCAGTAGGGGCATATATCATACACATTTCCCAGTCCGTCACCAGCAGTAGAGGCATGTAGGATACACATTTTCCAATTCGTCACCAGCAGTAGTGGCATGTAGGATACACATTAACCAGTACATCACCAGCAGTAGGGGCATATATGATACACATTATCTAATACATCACCAGCAGTATGGGCATGTAGGATACACATTTCCCAATTCGTCACCAGTAGTAGGGGCATATAGGATACACATAATCCAGTATATCCCCAGCAGTAGGGGCATGTAGGATACACATAATCCAGTACATCACCAGCAGTAGGGGCATGTAGGACACACATTATCCAGTACATCACCAGCAGTAGGGGCATGTAGGATACACATTTCCCAGTTCGTCACCAGCAGTAGGCATGTAGGATACACAATTCCCAATTCATCACCAGCAGTAGGCGCATGTAGGATATACATTTCCCAGTGCGTCGCCAGCAGTAGGGGCATGTAGGATACACATTTTCCAATTCATCACCAGCAGTAGAGGCATGTAGGATACACATTTCCCAGTCCGTCACCAGCAGTAGTGGCATGTAGGATACACATTATCCAGAACATCACCAGCAGTATTTCCCAGTGCGTCGCCAGCAGTAGGTGCATGTAGGATACACATTTCCAAATTCGTCACCAGCAGTAGGGGCATGTAGGATACATATTACCCAGTACATCACCAGCAGTAGGGGCATATATGATACACATTATCCAGTACATCACCAGCACTATGGGCATGTAGGATACACATTTCCCAATTCGTCACTAGTAGTAGGCGCATGTAGGATATACATTTCCCAGTGCGTCGCCAGCAGTAGGGGCATGTAGGATACACATTTTCCAATTCATCACCAGCAGTAGTGGCATGTAGGATACACATTATCCAGTACATCACCAGCAGTAGGGGCATATATGATACACATTATCTAGTACATCAACAGCAGTAGGCGCATGTAGGATACACATTTCCCAATTCGTCACCAGCAGTAGGGGCATGTAGGATACACAATTCCCAATTCGTCACCAGCAGTAGATGCATGTAGGATACACATTTCCCAGGTCTTCACCAGCAGTAGGCATGTAGGATACTCAATTCCCAATTCGTCACGAGCAGTAGGGGCATGTATCATACACATTTCCCAGTCCGTCACCAGCAGTAGAGGCATGTAGGATACACATTTTCCAATTCGTCACCAGCAGTAGTGGCATGTAGGATACACATTAACCAGTACATCAGCAGCAGTAGGGGCATATATGATACACATTATCTAATACATCACCAGCAGTATGGGCATGTAGGATACACATTTCCCAATTCGTCACCAGTAGTAGGGGCATATAGGATACACATAATCCAGTACATCCCCAGCAGTAGGGGCATGTAGGATACACATTTCCCAATTCGTCACCAGCAGTATGCGCATGTAGGATATACATTTCCCAGTGCGTCGCCAGCAGTAGGGCATGTAGGATACACATTTTCCAATTCATCACCAGCAGTAAGGGTATGCAGGATATACATTTCCCAATTCGTCACCAGCAGTAGAGGCATGTAGGATACACATTTCCCAGTCCGTCACCAGCAGTACTGGCATGTAGGATACACATTATCCAGTACATCACCAGCAGTATTTCCCAGTGCGTCGCCAGCAGTAGGGGCATGTAGGATACACATTTTCCAATTCATCACCAGCAGGAAGGGTATGCAGGATATACATTTCCAAATTCGTCACCGGCAGTAGGAGTATGTAGGATACACATTTCCCAGTTCGTCAACAGCAGTAGGCATGTAGGATACACAATTCCTAATTCGTCACCCGCAGTAGAGGCATGTAGGTTACACATTTCCCAGTCCGTCACCAGCAGTAGAGGCATGTAGGATACACATTTCCCAATTCGTCACCAGCAGTAGAGGCATATAGGATACACATTTCCCAGTCCGTCACCAGCAGTAGAGGCATATAGGATACACATTTCCCAATTCGTCACCAGCAGTAGTGGCATGTAGGATACACATTATCCAGTACATCCCCAGCAGTAGGGGCATGTATGATACACATTGTCTAGTACATCACCAGCAGTAGGCGCATGTAGGATACACATTTCCCAATTCGTCACCAGCAGTAAGGGCATGTAGGATACACAATTCCCAATTCGTCACCAGCAGTAGGGGCATGTAGGATACACATTTCCCAGGTCATCACCAGCAGTAGGCATGTAGGATACACAATTCCCAATTCGTCACGAGCAGTAGGGGCATGTAGGATACACATTATCCAGTACATCACCAGCAGTAGGGCCATATATGATACACATTATCCAGTACATCACCAGCAGTATGGGCATGTAGGATACACATTTCCCAATTCGTCACCAGCAGTAGGGGCATATAGGATACACATAATCCAGTACATCACCAGCAGTAGGGGCATGTAGGATACACATAATCCAGTACATCACCAGCAGTAGGGGCATGTAGGATACCCATTATCCAGTACATCACCAGCAGTAGGGGCATATTTGATACACATTATCTAGTACATCACCAGCAGTATGGGCATGTAGAATACACATTTCCCAATTCGTCACCAGCAGTAGAGGCATGTAGGATACACATTTCCCAGTCCGTTACCAGCAGTAGAGGCATGTGGGATACACATTTCCCAGTCCGTCACCAGCAGTAGAGGCATGTAGGAAACACATTTCCCAATTCATCACCAGCAGTAGGGGCATGTAGGATACATACTATCCAGTACATCACCAGCAGTTGGGGCATATATGATACAAATTATCCAGTACATCACCAGCAGTATGGGCATGTAGGATACACATTTCCCAATTCGTCACCAGCAGTAGGGGCATGTAGGATGCACATAATCCAGTACATCACCAGCAGTAGGAGCATGTAGGATACACATTTTCCAGTACATCACCAGCAGTAGGGGCATGTAGGCTCCACATTTTCCAATTCATCACCAGCAGTAAGGGCATGCAGGATATACATTTCCCAATTCGTCACCAGCAGTAGGGGCATGTAGGATACACATTTCCCAGTTCGTCACCAGCAGTAGGCATGTAGGATACACAATTTCCAATTCGTCACCAGCAGTAGGCGCATGTAGGATACACATTTCCCAGTGCGTCGCCAGCAGTATGGACATGTAGGATACACATTTCCCAATTCGTCACCAGCAGTAGAGGCATGTAGGATACACATTTCCCAGTCCGTTACCAGCAGTAGAGGCATGTGGGATACACATTTCCCAATTCGACACCAGCAGTAGAGGCATGTGGGATGCACATTTCCCAATTCGTCACCAGCAGTAGTGGCATGTAGGATACACATTATCCAGTACATCACCAGCAGTAGGGGCATATATGATACACATTATCTAGAACATCACCAGCAGTATGGGCATGTAGGATACACATTTCCCAATTCGTCACCAGCAGTAGGGGCATGTCAGGATACACATAATCCAGTACATCACCAGCAGTAAGGGTATGCAGGATATACATTTCCCAATTCGTCACCGGCAGTAGGAGCATGTAGGATACACATTTCCAAGTTCGTCACCAGCAGTAGGCATGTAGGATACACATTTCCCAATTCATCACCAGCAGTAAGGGCATGCAGGATATACATTTCCCAATTCGTCACCAGCAGTAGGGGCATGTAGGATATACAATTCCCAATTCTTCACCATCAGTAGGGGCATGTAGGATACACATTTCCCAGTGCGTCGCCAGCAGTATGGGCATGTAGGATACACCTTTCCCAATTCGTCACCAGCAGTAGAGGCATGTAGGATACACATTTCCCAGTCCGTTACCCGCAGTAGAGGCATGTGGGATACACATTTCCCAATTCGTCACCAGCAGTAGTGGCATGTAGGATACACGTTATCCAGTACATCACCAGCAGTAGGGGCATATATGATACACATTATCTAGTACATCACCAGCAGTATGGGCATGTAGGATACACATTTCCCAATTCGTCAGCAGCAGTAGAGGCATGTAGGATACACATTTCTCAGTCCGTTACCAGAAGTAGAGGCATGTGGGATACACATTTCCCAATTCGTCACCAGCAGTAGAGGCATGTGGGATACAAATTTCCCAATTCGTCACCAGCAGTAGGCGCATGTAGGATACACATTTCCCAATTCGTCACCAGTAGTAGGGGCATATAGGATACACATAATCCAGTACATCCCCAGCAGTAGGGGCATGTAGGATACACATAATCCAGTCCATCACCAGCAGTAGGGGCATGTAGGACACACATTATCCAGTACATAACCAGCAGTAGGGGCATGTAGGATACACATTTCCCAGTTCGTCACCAGCAGTAGGCATGTAGGATACACAATTCCCAATTCGTCACCAGCAGTAGGCGCATGTAGGATATACATTTCCCAGTGCGTCGCCAGCAGTAGGGGCATGTAGGATACACATTTTCCAATTCATCACCAGCAGTAAGGGTATGCAGGATATACATTTCCCAATTCGTCACCAGCAGTAGAGGCATGTAGGATACACATTTCCCAGTCCGTCACCAGCAGTAGTGGCATGTAGGATACACATTATCCAGTACATCACCAGCAGTATTTCCCAGTGCGTCGCCAGCAGTAGGTGCATGTAGGATACACATTTCCCAATTCGTCACCAGCAGGAGGGGCATGTAGGATACACATTTCCCAACTCCTCACCAGCAGTAGGGGCATGTAGGATACACATTTCCCAGTCCGTCACCAGCTGTAGAGGCATGTAGGAAACACATTTCCCAATTCATCACCAGCAGTAGGGGAATGTAGGATACATATTACCCAGTACATCACCAGCAGTAGGGGCATATATGACACACATTATGCAGTACATCACCAGCAGTATGGGCATGTAGGATACACATTTCCCAATTCGTCACCAGCAGTAGGGGCATGTAGGATACACATAATCCAGTACAGTACCAGCAGTAGGAGCGTGTAGGATACACATTTTCCAGTACATCACCAGCAGTAAGGGCATGTAGGATACACATTTCCCAATTCATCACCAGCAGTAAGGGCATGTAGGATACACATTTCCCAGTTCGTCCCCAGCAGTAGTTATGCAGGATACACAATTCCCAATTCGTCACCATCAGTAGGGGCATGTAGGATACACATTTCCCAATTCGTCACCAGCAGTAGGGGCATGTAGGATACACATAATCCAGTACATTACCAGCAGTAGGAGCGTGTAGGATACACATTTTCCAGTACATCACCAGCAGTAAGGGCATGCAGGATATACATTTCCCAATTCGTCACCAGCAGTAGGGGCATGTAGGATACACATTTCCCAGTTCGTCCCCAGCAGTAGTTATGCAGGATACACAATTCCCAATTCGTCACCATCAGTAGGGGCATGTAGGATACACATTTCCCAGTGCGTCGCCAGCAGTATGGGCATGTAGGATACACATTTCCCAATTCGTCACCAGCAGTAGAGGCATGTAGGATACACATTTCCCAGTCCGTTAGCAGCAGTAGTGGCATGTGGGATACACATTTCCCAATTCGTCACCAGCAGTAAAGGCATGTGGGATACACATTTCCCAATTCGTCACCAGCAGTAGTGGCATGTAGGATACACATTATCGAGTACATCACCAACAGTAGGGTCATATATGATACACATTATCTAGTACATCACCAGCAGTGTGGGCATGTAGAATACACATTTCCCAATTCGTCACCAGCAGTAGAGGCATGTAGGATACACATTTCCCAGTCCGTTACCAGCAGTAGAGGCATGTGGGATACACATTTCCCCAATTCGTCACCAGCAGTAGAGGCATGTGGGATACACATTTCCCAATTCGTCACCAGCAGTAGTGTCATGTAGGATACACATTACCCAGTACATCACCAGCAGTAGGGGCATATATGATACACATTATCTAGTACATCACCAGCAGTATGGGCATGTAGGATACACATTTCCCAATTCGTCACCAGCAGTAGGGCCATGTAGGATACACACAATCCAGTGCATCACCAGCAGTAGGGGCATGTAGGATACACATAATCCAGTACATCACCAGCAGTAAGGGTATGCAGGATATACATTTCCCAGTTCGTCACCAGCAGTAGGCATGTAGGATACACAATTCCCAATTCGTCACAAGCAGTAGGCGCATGTAGGATATACATTTCCCAGTGCGTCGCCAGCAGTAGGGGCATGTAGGATACACATTTTCCAATTCATCACCAGCAGTAAGGGTATGCAGGATATACATTTCCCAATTCGTCACCAGCAGTAGAGGCATGTAGGATACACATTTCCCAGTCCGTCACCAGCAGTAGTGGCATGTAGGATACACATTATCCAGTACATCACCAGCAGTATTTCCCAGTGCGTCGCCAGCAGTAGGGCATGTAGGATACACATTTTCCAATTCATCACCAGCAGTAAGGGTATGCAGGATATACATTTCCCAATTCGTCACCAGCAGTAGAGGCATGTAGGATACACATTTCCCAGTCCGTCACCAGCACTACTGGCATGTAGGATACACATTATCCAGGACATCACCAGCAGTATTTCCCAGTGCGTCGCCAGCAGTAGGGGCATGTAGGATACACATTTTCCAATTCATCACCAGCAGTAAGGGTATGCAGGATACACATTTCCCAATTCGTCACCGGCAGTAGGAGCATGTAGGATACACATTTGCCAGTTCGTCAACAGCAGTAGGCATGTAGGATACACAATTCCTAATTCGTCACCAGCAGTAGAGGCATGTAGGATACACATTTCCCAGTCCGTCACCAGCAGTAGAGGCATGTAGGATACACATTTCCCAGTCCGTCACCAGCAGTTGAGGCATATAGGATACACATTTCCCAATTCGTCACCAGAAGTAGTAGCATGTAGGATACACATTATCCAGTACATCACCAGCAGTAGGGGCATATATGATACACAATATCTAGTACATCACCAGCAGTATGGGCATGTAGGATACACATTTCCCAATTCGTCACCAGCAGTAGTGGCATGTAGGATACACATTATCCAGTACATCACCAGCAGTAGGGGTATATATGATACACATTGTCTAGTACATCACCAGCAGTAGGCGCATGTAGGATACACATTTCCCAATTCCTCACCAGCAGTAAGGGCATGTAGGATACACAATTCCCAATTCGTCACCAGCAGTAGGGGCATGTAGGATACACATTTCCCAGGTCATCACCAGCAGTAGGCATGTAGGATACACAATTCCCAATTCGTCACGAGCAGTAGGGGCATGTAGGATACACATTAACCAGTACATCACCAGCAGTAGGGGCATATATGATACACATTATCTAGTACATCACCAGCAGTATGGGCATGTAGGATACACATTTCCCAATTCGTCACCAGCAGTAGGGGCATATAGGATACACATAATCCAGTACATCACCAGCAGTAGGGGCATGTAGGATACACATAATCCAGTACATCACCAGCAGTAGGGGCATGTAGGATACCCATTATCCAGTACATCACCAGCAGTAGGGGCATATTTGATACACATTATCTAGTACATCACCAGCAGTATGGGCATGTAGGATACACATTTCCCAATTCGTCACCAGCAGTAGTGTCATGTAGGATACACATTATCCAGTACATCACCAGCAGTAGGGGCATATATGATACACATTATCTAGTACATCACCAGCAGTATGGGCATGTAGGATACACATTTCCCAATTCGTCACCAGCAGTAGGGCCATGTAGGATACACATAATCCAGTGCATCACCAGCAGTAGGGGCATGTAGGATACACATAATCCAGTACATCACCAGCAGTAAGGGTATGCAGGATATACATTTCCCAATTCGTCACCAGCAGTAGGGGCATGTAGGATACACATTTCCCAGTTCGTCACCAGCAGTAGGCATGTAGGATACACAATTCCCAATTCGTCACCAGCAGTAGGCGCATGTAGGATATACATTTCCCAGTGCGTCGCCAGCAGTAGGGGCATGTAGGATACACATTTTCCAATTCATCACCAGCAGTAAGGGTATGCAGGATATACAATTCCCAATTCGTCACCAGCAGTAGAGGCATGTAGGATACACATTTCCCAGTCCGTCACCAGCAGTAGTGGCATGTAGGATACACATTATCCAGTACATCACCAGCAGTATTTCCCAGTGCGTCGCCAGCAGTAGGGCATGTAGGATACACATTTTCCAATTCATCACCAGCAGTAAGGGTATGCAGGATATACATTTCCCAATTCGTCACCAGCAGTAGAGGCATGTAGGATACACATTTCCCAGTCCGTCACCAGCACTACTGGCATGTAGGATACACATTATCCAGGACATCACCAGCAGTATTTCCCAGTGCGTCACCAGCAGTAGAGGCATGTAGGATACACATTTCCCAGTCCGTCACCAGCAGTAGAGGCATGTAGGATACACATTTCCCAATTCGTCACCAGCAGTAGAGGCATGTAGGATACACATTTCCCAGTCCGTCAGCAGCAGTTGAGGCATATAGGATACACATTTCCCAATTCGTCACCAGAAGTAGTAGCATGTAGGATACACATTATCCAGTACATCACCAGCAGTAGGGGCATATATGATACACAATATCTAGTACATCACCAGCAGTATGGGCATGTAGGATACACATTTCCCAATTCGTCACCAGCAGTAGTGGCATGTAGGATACACATTATCCAGTACATCACCAGCAGTAGGGGTATATATGATACACATTGTCTAGTACATCACCAGCAGTAGGCGCATGTAGGATACACATTTCCCAATTCCTCACCAGCAGTAAGGGCATGTAGGATACACAATTCCCAATTCGTCACCAGCAGTAGGGGCATGTAGGATACACATTTCCCAGGTCATCACCAGCAGTAGGCATGTAGGATACACAATTCCCAATTCGTCACGAGCAGTAGGGGCATGTAGGATACACATTAACCAGTACATCACCAGCAGTAGGGGCATATATGATACACATTATCTAGTACATCACCAGCAGTATGGGCATGTAGGATACACATTTCCCAATTCGTCACCAGCAGTAGGGGCATATAGGATACACATAATCCAGTACATCACCAGCAGTAGGGGCATGTAGGATACACATAATCCAGTACATCACCAGCAGTAGGGGCATGTAGGATACCCATTATCCAGTACATCACCAGCAGTAGGGGCATATCTGATACACATTATCTAGTACATCACCAGCAGTATGGGCATGTAGGATACACATTTCCCAATTCGTCACCAGCAGTAGAGGCATGTAGGATACACATTTCCCAGTCCATTACCAGCAGTAGAGGCATGTGGGATACACATTTCCCAGTCCGTCACCAGCAGTAGAGGCATGTAGGAAACACATTTCCCAATTCATCACCAGCAGTAGGGGCATGTAGGATACATACTATCCAGTACATCACCAGCAGTAGGGGCATATATGATACAAATCATCCAGTACATCACCAGCAGTATGGTCATGTAGGATACACATTTCCCAATTCGTCACCAGCAGTAGGGGCATGTAGGATACACATAATCCAGTACATCACCATCAGTAGTAGCATGTAGGATACACATTTTCCAGTACATCACCAGCAGTAGGGGCATGTAGGCTCCACATTTTCCAATTCATCACCAGCAGTAAGGGCATGCAGGATATACATTTCCCAATTTGTCACCAGCAGTATGGTCATGTAGGATACACATTTCCCAGTTCGTCACCAGCAGTAGGCATGTAGGATACACAATTTCCAATTCGTCACCAGCAGTAGGGGCATGTAGGATACACATTTCCCAGTGCGTCGCCAGCAGTATGGGCATGTAGGATACACATTTCCCAATTCGTCACCAGCAGTAGAGGCATGTAGGATACACATTTCCCAGTCCGTTACCAGCAGTAGAGGCATGTGGGATACACATTTCCCAATTCGACACCAGCAGTAGAGGCATGTGGGATACACATTTCCCAATTCGACACCAGCAGTAGTGGCATGTAGGATACACATTATCCAGTACATCGCCAGCAGTAGGGGCATATATGATACACATTATCTAGTACATCACCAGCAGTATGGGCATGTAGGATATACATTTCCCAATTCGTCACCAGCAGTAGGGGCATGTAGGATACACATTTCCCAGTTCGTCACCAGCAGTAGGGGCATGTAGGATACACATTTTCTAATTCATCACCAGCAGTAAGGGTATGCAGGATATACATTTCCCAATTCGTCACCAGCAGTAGAGGCATGTAGGATACACATTTCCCAGTCCGTCACCAGCAGTAGTGGCATGTAGGATACACATTATCCAGTACATCACCAGCAGTATTTCCCAGTGCGTCGCCAGCAGTAGGGCATGTAGGATACACATTTTCCAATTCATCACCAGCAGTAAGGGTATGCAGGATATACATTTCCCAATTCGTCACCAGCAGTAGAGGCATGTAGGATACACATTTCCCAGTCCGTCACCAGCAGTAGTGGCATGTAGGATACACATTATCCAGTACATCACCAGCAGTATTTCCCAGTGCGTCGCCAGTAGTAGGGTCATGTAGGATACACATTTTCCAATTCATCACCAGCAGTAAGGGTATGCAGGATATACATTTCCCAATTCATCACCGGCAGTAGGAGCATGTAGGATACACATTTCCCAGTTCGTCAACAGCAGTAGGCATGTAGGGTACACAATTCCTAATTCGTCACCAGCAGTAGAGGCATGTAGGATACACATTTCCCAGTCCGTCACCAGCAGTAGAGGCATGTAGGATACACATTTCCCAATTCGTCACCAGCAGTAGTGGCATGTAGGATACACATTATCCAGTACATCACCAGCAGTAAGGGCATATATGATACACAATATCTAGTACATCACCAGCAGTATGGGCATGTAGGATACACATTTCCCAATTCGTCACCAGCAGTAAGGGCATGTAGGATACACAATTCCCAATTCGTCACCAGCAGTAGGGGCATGTAGGATACACATTTCCCAGGTCATCACCAGCAGTAGGCATGTAGGATACACAATTCCCAATTCGTCACGAGTAGTAGGGGCATGTAGGATACACATTATCCAGTACATCACCAGCAGTAGGGGCATATATGATACACATTATCTAGTACATCACCAGCAGTATGGGCATGTAGGATACACATTTCCCAATTCGTCACCAGCAGTAGGGGCATATAGGATACACATAATCCAGTACATCACCAGCAGTAGGGGCATGTAGGATACACATAATCCAGTACATCACCAGCAGTAGGGGCATGTAGGATACCCATTATCCAGTACATCACAAGCAGTAGGGGCATATATGATACACATTATCTAGTACATCATCGCCAGCATGTAGGATACACATTTCCCAATTCGTCACCAGCAGTAGGGGCATGTCAGGATACACATAATCCAGTACATCACCAGCAGTAAGGGTATGCAGGATATACATTTCCCAATTCGTCACAGGCAGTAGGAGCATGTAGGATACACATTTCCCAGTTCGTCACCAGCAGTAGGCATGTAGGATACACAATTCCCAATTCGTCACCAGCAGTAGAGGCATGTAGGATACATATTTCCCAGTCCGTCACCAGCAGTGGAGGCATGTAGGATACACATTTCCCAATTCGTCACCAGCAGGAGAGACATGTAGGAAACACATTTCCCAGTCCGTCACCAGCAGTAGATGCATATAGGATACACATTTCCCAATTCGTCACCAGCAGTAGAGGCATGTGGGATACACATTTCCCAATTCGTCACCAGCAGTAGTGGCATGTAGGATACACATTATCGAGTACATCACCAACAGTAGGGTCATATATGATACACATTATCTAGTACATCACCAGCAGTGTGGGCATGTAGAATACACATTTCCCAATTCGTCACCAGCAGTAAAGGCATGTAGGATACACATTTCCCAGACCGTTACCAGCAGTAGAGGCATGTGGGATACACATTTCCCCAATTCGTCACCAGCAGAAAAGGCATGTGGGATACACATTTCCCAATTCGTCACCACAATTCCTAATTCGTCACCAGCAGTAGAGGCATGTAGGATACACATTTCCCAATTCGTCACCAGCAGTACAGGCATGTAGGATACACATTTCCCAGTCCGTCACCAGCAGTAGAGGCCTGTAGGAAACACATTTCCCAATTCATCACCAGCAGTAGGGGCATGTAGGATACATACTATCCTGTACATCACCAGCAGTAGGGGCATGTAGGATACACATTTCCCAATTCGTCACCAGCAGTATGGGCATGTAGGATACACATAATCCAGTACATCACCAGCAGTTGGAGCATGTAGGATACACATTTTCCAGTACATCACCAGCAGTAGGGGCATGTAGGCTCCAAATTTTCCAATTCATCACCAGCAGTAAGGGCATGCAGGATATACATTTCCCAATTCGTCACCAGCAGTAGGGGCATGTAGGATTCACATTTCCCAGTTCGTCACCAGCAGTAGGCATGTAGGATACACAATTTCCAATTCGTCACCAGCAGTAGGGGCATGTAGGATACACATTTCCCAGTGCGTCGCCAGCAGTATGGGCATGTAGGATACACATTTCCCAATTCGTCACCAGCAGTAGAGGCATGTAGGATACACATTTCCCAGTCCGTTACCAGCAGTAGAGGCATGTGGGATACACATTTCCCAATTCGACACCAGCAGTAGAGGCATGTGGGATACACATTTCCCAATTCGTCACCAGCAGTAGTGGCATGTAGGATACACATTATCCAGTACATCACCAGCAGCAGGGGCATATATGATACACATTATCTAGTACATCACCAGCAGTATGGGCATGTAGGATACACATTTCCCAATTCGTCACCAGCAGTAGAGGCTTGTAGGATACACATTTCCCAGTCCGTTACCAGCAGTAGAGGCATGTGGGATACACATTTCCCAATTCGTCACCAGCAGTAGTGGCATGTAGGATACACATTTCCCAATTCGTCACCAGCAGTAGAGGCATGTAGGATACACATTTCTCAGTCCGTTACCAGCAGTAGAGTCATGTGGGATACACATTTCCCAATTCGTAACCAGCAGTAGAGGCATGTGGGATACACATTTCCCAATTCGTCACCAGCAGTAGTGGCATGTAGGATACACATTATCCAGTACATCACCAGCAGTAGGGCATATATGATACACATTATCTAGTACATCATCGCCAGCAGTATGGGCATGTAGGATACACATTTCCCAATTCGTCCCCAGCAGTAGGGGCATGTCAGGATACACATAATCCAGTACATCACCAGCAGTAAGGGTATGCAGGATATACATTTCCCAATTCGTCAACGGCAGTAGGAGCATGTAGGATACACAGTTTCCAGTTCGTCACCAGCAGTAGGCATGTAGGATACACAATTCCCAATTCGTCACCAGCAGTAGAGGCATGTAGGATACACATTTCCCAGTCCGTCACCAGCAGTGGAGGCATGTAGGATACACATTTCCCAATTCGTCACCAGCAGGAGAGGCATGTAGGAAACACATTTCCCAGTCCGTCAGCAGCAGTAGATGCATATAGGATACACATTTCCCAATTCGTCACCAGCAGTAGTGGCATGTAAGATACACATTATCCAGTACATCACCAGCAGTAGGGGCATATATTATACACATTATCTAGTACATCACCAGCAGTATGAGCATGTAGGATACACATTTCCCAATTCATCACCAGCAGTAAGGGCATGCAGGATATACATTTCCCAATTCGTCACCAGCAGTAGGGGCATGTAGGATATACAATTCCCAATTCGTCACCATCAGTAGGGGCATGTAGGATACACATTTCCAAGTGCGTCGCCAGCAGTATGGGCATGTAGGATACACATTTCCCAATTCGTCACCAGCAGTAGAGGCATGTAGGATACACATTTCTCAGTCCGTTACCAGCAGTAGAGGCATGTGGGATACACATTTCCCAATTCGTCACCAGCAGTAGAGGCATGTGGGATACACATTTCCCAATTCGTCACCAGCAGTAGTGGCATGTAGGATACACGTTATCCAGTACATCACCAGCAGTAGGGGCATATATGATACACATTATCTAGTACATCACCAGCAGTATGGGCATGTAGGATACACATTTCCCAATTCGTCACCAGCAGTAGAGGCATGTAGGATACACATTTCTCAGTCCGTTACCAGCAGTAGAGGCATGTGGGATACACATTTCCCAATTCGTCACCAGCAGTAGAGGCATGTGGGATACACATTTCCCAATTCGTCACCAGCAGTAGAGGCATGTAGGATACATATTTCTCAGTCCGTTACCAGCAGTAGAGGCATGTGGGATACACATTTCCCAATTCGTCACCAGCAGTAGAGGCATGTAGGATACACATTTCCCAATTCGTGACCAGCAGTAGGGGCATGTAGGATACACATAATCCAGTGCATCACCAGCAGTAGGGGCATGTAAGATACACATTTTCCAGTACATCACCAGCAGTAGGGGCATGTCAGGATACACATAATCCAGTACATCACCAGCAGTAAGGGTATGCAGGATATACATTTCCCAATTCGTCACCAGCAGTAGGGGCATGTAGGATACACATTTCCCAGTTCGTCACCAGCAGTAGGCCTGTAGGATACACAATTCCTAATTCGTCACCAGCAGTAGAGGCATGTAAGATACACATTTCCCAGTCCGTCACTAGCAGTAGGGGCATGTCAGGATACACATAATCCAGTACATCACCAGCAGTAAGGGTATGCAGGATATACATTTCCCAATTCGTCACCGGCAGTAGGAGCATGTAGGATACACATTTCCCAGTTCGTCACTAGCAGTAGGCATGTAGGATACACATTAACCTGTACATCACCAGCAGTAAAGGCATATATGATACACATTATCTAATACATCTCAAGCAGTATGGGCATGTAGGATACACATTTCCCAATTCGTCACCAGTAGTAGGGGCATATAGGATACACATAATCCAGTACATCACCAGCAGTAGGGGCATGTAGGATACACATAATCCAGTACATCACCAGGAGTAGGGGCATGTAGGATACACATTATCCAGTACATCACCAGCAGTAGGGGCATATATGATGCACATTATCTA
Source organism: Chaetoderma sp. LZ-2023a (assembly GCA_034401795.1). NCBI lineage: Eukaryota > Metazoa > Mollusca > Caudofoveata > Chaetodermatida > Chaetodermatidae > Chaetoderma > Chaetoderma sp. LZ-2023a. Next base: position 160,716 of record CM067361.1, on the reverse strand, counting down.
GTACATCACCAGCAGTAGGTGCATGTAGGCTACACATTTCCCAATTCGTCACCAGCAGTAGGGGCATGTAGGATACGCATTTCCCAATTCGTCACCAGCAGTAGGGGCATGTAGGATACACATTTCCCAGTCCATCACCAGCTGTAGAGGCATGTAGGAAACACATTTCCCAATTCATCACCAGCAGTAGGGGAATGTAGGATACATATTACCCAGTACATCACCAGCAGTAGGGGCATATGTGATACACATTATCCAGTACATCACCAGCAGTATGGGCATGTAGGATACACATTTCCCAATTCGTCACCAGCAGTAGGGGCATGTAGGATACACATAATCCAGTACATCACCAGCAGTAGGGGCATGTAGGATACACATAATCCAGTACATCACCAGCAGTAAGGGTATGCAGGATATACATTTCCCAATTCGTCACCAGCAGTAGGGGCATGTAGGATACACATTTCCCAGTTCCTCACCAGCAGTAGGCATGTAGGATACACAATTCCCAATTCGTCACCAGCAGTAGGCGCATGTAGGATATACATTTCCCAGTGCGTCGCCAGCAGTAGGGGCATGTAGGATACACATTTTCCAATTCATCACCAGCAGTAAGGGTATGCAGGATATACATTTCCCAATTCGTCACCAGCAGTAGAGGCATGTAGGATACACATTTCCCAGTCCGTCACCAGCAGTAGTGGCATGTAGGATACACATTATCCAGTACATCACCAGCAGTATTTCCCATTGCTTCGCCAGCAGTAGGGGCATGTAGGATACACATTTTCCAATACATCACCAGCAGTAGGGGCATGTAGGATACATACTATCCAGTACATCACCAGCAGTAGGGGCATGTAGGATACACATTTCTCAATTCGTCACCAGCAGTATGGGCATGTAGGATACACATAATCCAGTACATCACCAGCAGTAGGAGCATGTAGGATACACATTTTCCAGTACATCACCAGCAGTAGGGGCATGTAGGCTCCAAATTTTCCAATTCATCACCAGCAGTAAGGGCATGCAGGATATACATTTCCCAATTCGTCACCAGCAGTAGGGGCATGTAGGATACACATTTCCCAGTTCGTCACCAGCAGGAGGCATGTAGGATACACAATTTCCAATTCGTCACCAGCAGTAGGGGCATGTAGGATACACATTTCCCAATGCGTCGCCAGCAGTATGGGCATGTAGGATACACATTTCCCAATTCGTCACCAGCAGTAGAGGCATGTAGGATACACATTTCCCAGTCCGTTACCAGCAGTAGAGGCATGTGGGATACACATTTCCCAATTCGACACCAGCAGTAGAGGCATGTGGGATACACATTTCCCAATTCGTCACCAGCAGTAGTGGCATGTAGGATACACATTATCCAGTACATCACCAGCAGTAGGGGCATATATGATACACATTATCTAGTACATCACCAGCAGTATGGGCATGTAGGATACACATTTCCCAATTCGTCACCAGCAGTAGAGGCTTGTAGGATACACATTTCCCAGTCCGTTACCAGCAGTAGAGGCATGTGGGATACACATTTCCCAATTCGTGACCAGCAGTAGTGGCATGTAGGATACACATTTCCCAATTCGTCACCAGCAGTAGAGGCATGTAGGATACACATTTCTCAGTCCGTTACCAGAAGTAGAGTCATGTGGGATACACATTTCCCAATTCGTAACCAGCAGTAGAGGCATGTGGGATACACATTTCCCAATTCGTCACCAGCAGTAGTGGCATGTAGGATACACATTATCCAGTACATCACCAGCAGTAGGGGCATATATGATACACATTATCTAGTACATCATCGCCAGCAGTATGGGCATGTAGGATACACATTTCCCAATTCGTCACCAGCAGTAGGGGCATGTCAGGATACACATAATCCAGTACATCACCAGCAGTAAGGGTATGCAGGATATACATTTCCCAATTCGTCACCGGCAGTAGGAGCATGTAGGATACACAGTTTCCAGTTCGTCACCAGCAGTAGGCATGTAGGATACACAATTCCCAATTCGTCACCAGCAGTAGAGGCATATAGGATACACATTTCCCAGTCCGTCACCAGCAGTGGAGGCATGTAGGATACACATTTCCCAATTCGTCACCAGCAGGAGAGGCATGTAGGAAACACATTTCCCAGTCCGTCAGCAGCAGTAGATGCATATAGGATACACATTTCCCAATTCGTCACCAGCAGTAGTGGCATGTAGGATACACATTATCCAGTACATCACCAGCAGTAGGGGCATATATTATACACATTATCTAGTACATCACCAGCAGTATGAGCATGTAGGATACACATTTCCCAATTCATCACCAGCAGTAAGGGCATGCAGGATATACATTTCCCAATTCGTCACCAGCAGTAGGGGCATGTAGGATATACAATTCCCAATTCGTCACCATCAGTAGGGGCATGTAGGATACACATTTCCCAGTGCGTCGCCAGCAGTATGGGCATGTAGGATACACCTTTCCCAATTCGTCACCAGCAGTAGAGGCATGTAGGATACACATTTCCCAGTCCGTTACCAGCAGTAGAGGCATGTGGGATACACATTTCTCAATTCGTCACCAGCAGTAGAGGCATGTGGGATACACATTTCCCAATTCGTCACCAGCAGTAGTGGCATGTAGGATACACGTTATCCAGTACATCACCAGCAGTAGGGGCATATATGATACACATTATCTAGTACATCACCAGCAGTATGGGCATGTAGGATACACATTTCCCAATTCGTCACCAGCAGTAGAGGCATGTAGGATACACATTTCTCAGTCCGTTACCAGCAGTAGAGGCATGTGGGATACACATTTCCCAATTCGTCACCAGCAGTAGAGGCATGTGGGATACACATTTCCCAATTCGTCACCAGCAGTAGTGGCATCACCAGCAGTAAGGGTATGCAGGATATACATTTCCCAATTCGTCACCAGCAGTAGAGGCATGTAGGATACACATTTCCCAGTCCGTCACCAGCAGTAGTGGCATGTAGGATACACATTATCCAGTACATCACCAGCAGTATTTCCCAGTGCTTCGCCAGCAGTAGGGGCATGTAGGATACACATTTTCCAATACATCACCAGCAGTAGGGGCATGTAGGATACATACTATCCAGTACATCACCAGCAGTAGGGGCATGTAGGATACACATTTCTCAATTCGTCACCAGCAGTATGGGCATGTAGGATACACATAATCCAGTACATCACCAGCAGTAGGAGCATGTAGGATACACATTTTCCAGTACATCACCAGCAGTAGGGGCATGTAGGCTCCAAATTTTCCAATTCATCACCAGCAGTAAGGGCATGCAGGATATACATTTCCCAATTCGTCACCAGCAGTAGGGGCATGTAGGATACACATTTCCCAGTTCGTCACCAGCAGTAGGCATGTAGGATACACAATTTCCAATTCGTCACCAGCAGTAGGGGCATGTAGGATACACATTTCCCAATGCGTCGCCAGCAGTATGGGCATGTAGGATACACATTTCCCAATTCGTCACCAGCAGTAGAGGCATGTAGGATACACATTTCCCAGTCCGTTACCAGCAGTAGAGGCATGTGGGATACACATTTCCCAATTCGACACCAGCAGTAGAGGCATGTGGGATACACATTTCCCAATTCGTCACCAGCAGTAGTGGCATGTAGGATACACATTATCCAGTACATCACCAGCAGTAGGGGCATATATGATACACATTATCTAGTACATCACCAGCAGTATGGGCATGTAGGATACACATTTCCCAATTCGTCACCAGCAGTAGAGGCTTGTAGGATACACATTTCCCAGTCCGTTACCAGCAGTAGAGGCATGTGGGATACACATTTCCCAATTCGTGACCAGCAGTAGTGGCATGTAGGATACACATTTCCCAATTCGTCACCAGCAGTAGAGGCATGTAGGATACACATTTCTCAGTCCGTTACCAGAAGTAGAGTCATGTGGGATACACATTTCCCAATTCGTAACCAGCAGTAGAGGCATGTGGGATACACATTTCCCAATTCGTCACCAGCAGTAGTGGCATGTAGGATACACATTATCCAGTACATCACCAGCAGTAGGGGCATATATGATACACATTATCTAGTACATCATCGCCAGCAGTATGGGCATGTAGGATACACATTTCCCAATTCGTCACCAGCAGTAGGGGCATGTCAGGATACACATAATCCAGTACATCACCAGCAGTAAGGGTATGCAGGATATACATTTCCCAATTCGTCACCGGCAGTAGGAGCATGTAGGATACACAGTTTCCAGTTCGTCACCAGCAGTAGGCATGTAGGATACACAATTCCCAATTCGTCACCAGCAGTAGAGGCATATAGGATACACATTTCCCAGTCCGTCACCAGCAGTGGAGGCATGTAGGATACACATTTCCCAATTCGTCACCAGCAGGAGAGGCATGTAGGAAACACATTTCCCAGTCCGTCAGAAGCAGTAGATGCATATAGGATACACATTTCCCAATTCGTCACCAGCAGTAGTGGCATGTAGGATACACATTATCCAGTACATCACCAGCAGTAGGGGCATATATTATACACATTATCTAGTACATCACCAGCAGTATGAGCATGTAGGATACACATTTCCCAATTCATCACCAGCAGTAAGGGCATGCAGGATATACATTTCCCAATTCGTCACCAGCAGTAGGGGCATGTAGGATATACAATTCCCAATTCGTCACCATCAGTAGGGGCATGTAGGATACACATTTCCCAGTGCGTCGCCAGCAGTATGGGCATGTAGGATACACCTTTCCCAATTCGTCACCAGCAGTAGAGGCATGTAGGATACACATTTCCCAGTCCGTTACCAGCAGTAGAGGCATGTGGGATACACATTTCTCAATTCGTCACCAGCAGTAGAGGCATGTGGGATACACATTTCCCAATTCGTCACCAGCAGTAGTGGCATGTAGGATACACGTTATCCAGTACATCACCAGCAGTAGGGGCATATATGATACACATTATCTAGTACATCACCAGCAGTATGGGCATGTAGGATACACATTTCCCAATTCGTCACCAGCAGTAGAGGCTTGTAGGATACACATTTCCCAGTCCGTTACCAGCAGTAGAGGCATGTGGGATACACATTTCCCAATTCGTGACCAGCAGTAGTGGCATGTAGGATACACATTTCCCAATTCGTCACCAGCAGTAGAGGCATGTAGGATACACATTTCTCAGTCCGTTACCAGAAGTAGAGTCATGTGGGATACACATTTCCCAATTCGTAACCAGCAGTAGAGGCATGTGGGATACACATTTCCCAATTCGTCACCAGCAGTAGTGGCATGTAGGATACACATTATCCAGTACATCACCAGCAGTAGGGGCATATATGATACACATTATCTAGTACATCATCGCCAGCAGTATGGGCATGTAGGATACACATTTCCCAATTCGTCACCAGCAGTAGGGGCATGTCAGGATACACATAATCCAGTACATCACCAGCAGTAAGGGTATGCAGGATATACATTTCCCAATTCGTCACCGGCAGTAGGAGCATGTAGGATACACAGTTTCCAGTTCGTCACCAGCAGTAGGCATGTAGGATACACAATTCCCAATTCGTCACCAGCAGTAGAGGCATATAGGATACACATTTCCCAGTCCGTCACCAGCAGTGGAGGCATGTAGGATACACATTTCCCAATTCGTCACCAGCAGGAGAGGCATGTAGGAAACACATTTCCCAGTCCGTCAGCAGCAGTAGATGCATATAGGATACACATTTCCCAATTCGTCACCAGCAGTAGTGGCATGTAGGATACACATTATCCAGTACATCACCAGCAGTAGGGGCATATATTATACACATTATCTAGTACATCACCAGCAGTATGAGCATGTAGGATACACATTTCCCAATTCATCACCAGCAGTAAGGGCATGCAGGATATACATTTCCCAATTCGTCACCAGCAGTAGGGGCATGTAGGATATACAATTCCCAATTCGTCACCATCAGTAGGGGCATGTAGGATACACATTTCCCAGTGCGTCGCCAGCAGTATGGGCATGTAGGATACACCTTTCCCAATTCGTCACCAGCAGTAGAGGCATGTAGGATACACATTTCCCAGTCCGTTACCAGCAGTAGAGGCATGTGGGATACACATTTCTCAATTCGTCACCAGCAGTAGAGGCATGTGGGATACACATTTCCCAATTCGTCACCAGCAGTAGTGGCATGTAGGATACACGTTATCCAGTACATCACCAGCAGTAGGGGCATATATGATACACATTATCTAGTACATCACCAGCAGTATGGGCATGTAGGATACACATTTCCCAATTCGTCACCAGCAGTAGAGGCATGTAGGATACACATTTCTCAGTCCGTTACCAGCAGTAGAGGCATGTGGGATACACATTTCCCAATTCGTCACCAGCAGTAGAGGCATGTGGGATACACATTTCCCAATTCGTCACCAGCAGTAGTGGCATCACCAGCAGTAAGGGTATGCAGGATATACATTTCCCAATTCGTCACCAGCAGTAGAGGCATGTAGGATACACATTTCCCAGTCCGTCACCAGCAGTAGTGGCATGTAGGATACACATTATCCAGTACATCACCAGCAGTATTTCCCAGTGCTTCGCCAGCAGTAGGGGCATGTAGGATACACATTTTCCAATACATCACCAGCAGTAGGGGCATGTAGGATACATACTATCCAGTACATCACCAGCAGTAGGGGCATGTAGGATACACATTTCTCAATTCGTCACCAGCAGTATGGGCATGTAGGATACACATAATCCAGTACATCACCAGCAGTAGGAGCATGTAGGATACACATTTTCCAGTACATCACCAGCAGTAGGGGCATGTAGGCTCCAAATTTTCCAATTCATCACCAGCAGTAAGGGCATGCAGGATATACATTTCCCAATTCGTCACCAGCAGTAGGGGCATGTAGGATACACATTTCCCAGTTCGTCACCAGCAGTAGGCATGTAGGATACACAATTTCCAATTCGTCACCAGCAGTAGGGGCATGTAGGATACACATTTCCCAATGCGTCGCCAGCAGTATGGGCATGTAGGATACACATTTCCCAATTCGTCACCAGCAGTAGAGGCATGTAGGATACACATTTCCCAGTCCGTTACCAGCAGTAGAGGCATGTGGGATACACATTTCCCAATTCGACACCAGCAGTAGAGGCATGTGGGATACACATTTCCCAATTCGTCACCAGCAGTAGTGGCATGTAGGATACACATTATCCAGTACATCACCAGCAGTAGGGGCATATATGATACACATTATCTAGTACATCACCAGCAGTATGGGCATGTAGGATACACATTTCCCAATTCGTCACCAGCAGTAGAGGCTTGTAGGATACACATTTCCCAGTCCGTTACCAGCAGTAGAGGCATGTGGGATACACATTTCCCAATTCGTGACCAGCAGTAGTGGCATGTAGGATACACATTTCCCAATTCGTCACCAGCAGTAGAGGCATGTAGGATACACATTTCTCAGTCCGTTACCAGAAGTAGAGTCATGTGGGATACACATTTCCCAATTCGTAACCAGCAGTAGAGGCATGTGGGATACACATTTCCCAATTCGTCACCAGCAGTAGTGGCATGTAGGATACACATTATCCAGTACATCACCAGCAGTAGGGGCATATATGATACACATTATCTAGTACATCATCGCCAGCAGTATGGGCATGTAGGATACACATTTCCCAGTCCGTCACCAGCAGTGGAGGCATGTAGGATACACATTTCCCAATTCGTCACCAGCAGGAGAGGCATGTAGGAAACACATTTCCCAGTCCGTCAGCAGCAGTAGATGCATATAGGATACACATTTCCCAATTCGTCACCAGCAGTAGTGGCATGTAGGATACACATTATCCAGTACATCACCAGCAGTAGGGGCATATATTATACACATTATCTAGTACATCACCAGCAGTATGAGCATGTAGGATACACATTTCCCAATTCATCACCAGCAGTAAGGGCATGCAGGATATACATTTCCCAATTCGTCACCAGCAGTAGGGGCATGTAGGATATACAATTCCCAATTCGTCACCATCAGTAGGGGCATGTAGGATACACATTTCCCAGTGCGTCGCCAGCAGTATGGGCATGTAGGATACACCTTTCCCAATTCGTCACCAGCAGTAGAGGCATGTAGGATACACATTTCCCAGTCCGTTACCAGCAGTAGAGGCATGTGGGATACACATTTCTCAATTCGTCACCAGCAGGAGAGGCATGTGGGATACACATTTCCCAATTCGTCACCAGCAGTAGTGGCATGTAGGATACACGTTATCCAGTACATCACCAGCAGTAGGGGCATATATGATACACATTATCTAGTACATCACCAGCAGTATGGGCATGTAGGATACACATTTCCCAATTCGTCACCAGCAGTAGAGGCATGTAGGATACACATTTCTCAGTCCGTTACCAGCAGTAGAGGCATGTGGGATACACATTTCCCAATTCGTCACCAGCAGTAGAGGCATGTGGGATACACATTTCCCAATTCGTCACCAGCAGTAGTGGCATCACCAGCAGTAAGGGTATGCAGGATATACATTTCCCAATTCGTCACCAGCAGTAGAGGCATGTAGGATACACATTTCCCAGTCCGTCACCAGCAGTAGTGGCATGTAGGATACACATTATCCAGTACATCACCAGCAGTATTTCCCAGTGCTTCGCCAGCAGTAGGGGCATGTAGGATACACATTTTCCAATACATCACCAGCAGTAGGGGCATGTAGGATACATACTATCCAGTACATCACCAGCAGTAGGGGCATGTAGGATACACATTTCTCAATTCGTCACCAGCAGTATGGGCATGTAGGATACACATAATCCAGTACATCACCAGCAGTAGGAGCATGTAGGATACACATTTTCCAGTACATCACCAGCAGTAGGGGCATGTAGGCTCCAAATTTTCCAATTCATCACCAGCAGTAAGGGCATGCAGGATATACATTTCCCAATTCGTCACCAGCAGTAGGGGCATGTAGGATACACATTTCCCAGTTCGTCACCAGCAGTAGGCATGTAGGATACACAATTTCCAATTCGTCACCAGCAGTAGGGGCATGTAGGATACACATTTCCCAATGCGTCGCCAGCAGTATGGGCATGTAGGATACACATTTCCCAATTCGTCACCAGCAGTAGAGGCATGTAGGATACACATTTCCCAGTCCGTTACCAGCAGTAGAGGCATGTGGGATACACATTTCCCAATTCGACACCAGCAGTAGAGGCATGTGGGATACACATTTCCCAATTCGTCACCAGCAGTAGTGGCATGTAGGATACACATTATCCAGTACATCACCAGCAGTAGGGGCATATATGATACACATTATCTAGTACATCACCAGCAGTATGGGCATGTAGGATACACATTTCCCAATTCGTCACCAGCAGTAGAGGCTTGTAGGATACACATTTCCCAGTCCGTTACCAGCAGTAGAGGCATGTGGGATACACATTTCCCAATTCGTGACCAGCAGTAGTGGCATGTAGGATACACATTTCCCAATTCGTCACCAGCAGTAGAGGCATGTAGGATACACATTTCTCAGTCCGTTACCAGAAGTAGAGTCATGTGGGATACACATTTCCCAATTCGTAACCAGCAGTAGAGGCATGTGGGATACACATTTCCCAATTCGTCACCAGCAGTAGTGGCATGTAGGATACACATTATCCAGTACATCACCAGCAGTAGGGGCATATATGATACACATTATCTAGTACATCATCGCCAGCAGTATGGGCATGTAGGATACACATTTCCCAATTCGTCACCAGCAGTAGGGGCATGTCAGGATACACATAATCCAGTACATCACCAGCAGTAAGGGTATGCAGGATATACATTTCCCAATTCGTCACCGGCAGTAGGAGCATGTAGGATACACAGTTTCCAGTTCGTCACCAGCAGTAGGCATGTAGGATACACAATTCCCAATTCGTCACCAGCAGTAGAGGCATATAGGATACACATTTCCCAGTCCGTCACCAGCAGTGGAGGCATGTAGGATACACATTTCCCAATTCGTCACCAGCAGGAGAGGCATGTAGGAAACACATTTCCCAGTCCGTCAGCAGCAGTAGATGCATATAGGATACACATTTCCCAATTCGTCACCAGCAGTAGTGGCATGTAGGATACACATTATCCAGTACATCACCAGCAGTAGGGGCATATATTATACACATTATCTAGTACATCACCAGCAGTATGAGCATGTAGGATACACATTTCCCAATTCATCACCAGCAGTAAGGGCATGCAGGATATACATTTCCCAATTCGTCACCAGCAGTAGGGGCATGTAGGATATACAATTCCCAATTCGTCACCATCAGTAGGGGCATGTAGGATACACATTTCCCAGTGCGTCGCCAGCAGTATGGGCATGTAGGATACACCTTTCCCAATTCGTCACCAGCAGTAGAGGCATGTAGGATACACATTTCCCAGTCCGTTACCAGCAGTAGAGGCATGTGGGATACACATTTCTCAATTCGTCACCAGCAGTAGAGGCATGTGGGATACACATTTCCCAATTCGTCACCAGCAGTAGTGGCATGTAGGATACACGTTATCCAGTACATCACCAGCAGTAGGGGCATATATGATACACATTATCTAGTACATCACCAGCAGTATGGGCATGTAGGATACACATTTCCCAATTCGTCACCAGCAGTAGAGGCATGTAGGATACACATTTCTCAGTCCGTTACCAGCAGTAGAGGCATGTGGGATACACATTTCCCAATTCGTCACCAGCAGTAGAGGCATGTGGGATACACATTTCCCAATTCGTCACCAGCAGTAGTGGCATGTAGGATACACGTTATCCAGTACATCACCAGCAGTAGGGGCATATATGATACACATTATCTAGTACATCACCAGCAGTATGGGCATGTAGGATACACATTTCCCAATTCGTCACCAGCAGTAGAGGCATGTAGGATACACATTTCTCAGTCCGTTACCAGCAGTAGAGGCATGTGGGATACACATTTCCCAATTCGTCACCAGCAGTAGAGGCATGTGGGATACACATTTCCCAATTCGTCACGAGCAGTAGGCGCATGTAGGATACACATTTCCCAATTCGTGACCAGCAGTAGGGGCATGTAGGATACACATAATCCAGTGCATCACCAGCAGTAGGGGCATGTAAGATACACATTTTCCAGTACATCACCAGCAGTAGGGGCATGTCAGGATACACATAATCCAGTACATCACCAGCAGTAAGGGTATGCAGGATATACATTTCCCAATTCGTCACCAGCAGTAGGGGCATGTAGGATACACATTTCCCAGTTCGTCACCAGCAGTAGGCATGTAGGATACACAATTCCCAATTCGTCACCAGCAGTAGAGGCATGTAGGATACATATTTCCCAGTCCGTCACCAGCAGTGGAGGCATGTAGGATACACATTTCCCAATTCGTCACCAGCAGTAAGGGTATGCAGGATATACATTTCCCAATTCGTCACCAGCAGTAGAGGCATGTAGGATACACATTTCCCAGTCCGTCACCAGCAGTAGTGGCATGTAGGATACACATTATCCAGTACATCACCAGCAGTATTTCCCAGTGCGTCGCCAGCAGTAGGGGCATGTAGGATACACATTTTCCAATACATCACCAGCAGTAAGGGTATGCAGGATATACATTTCCCAATTCGTCACCAGCAGTAGAGGCATGTAGGATACACATTTCCCAGTCCGTCACCAGCAGTAGTGGCATGTAGGATACACATTATCCAGTACATCACCAGCAGTATTTACCAGTGCGTCGCCAGCAGTAGGGGCATGTAGGATACACATTTCCCAGTTCGTCACCAGCAGTAGAGGCATGTAGGATACACATTTCCCTGTCCGTCACCATCAGTAGAGGCATATAGGATACACATTTCCCAATTCGCCACCAGCAGTAGTGGCATGTAGGATACACATTATCCAGTACATCACCAGCAGTAGGGGCATATATGATACACAATATCTAGTACATCACCAGCAGTATGGGCATGTAGGATACACATTTCCCAATTCGTCACCAGCAGTAGTGGCATGTAGGATACACATTATCCAGTACATCACCAGCAGTAGGGGCATATATGATACATATTGTCTAGTACATCACCAGCAGTAGGCGCATGTAGGATACACATTTCGCAATTCGTCACCAGCAGTAAGGGCATGTAGGATACACAATTCCCAATTCGGCACCAGCAGTAGGGGCATGTAGGATAAACATTTCCCAGGTCATCACCAGCAGTAGGCATGTAGGATACACAATTCCCAATTCGTCACAAGCAGTAGGGGCATGTAGGATACACATTATCCAGTACATCATCAGCAGTAGGGGCATGTAGGATACCCATTATCCAGTACATCACCAGCAGTAGGGGCATATTTGATACACATTATCTAGTACATCACCAGCAGTATGGGCATGTAGAATACACATTTCCCAATTCGTCACCAGCAGTAGGCATGTAGGATACACATTTCCCAGTCCGTTACCAGCAGTAGAGGCATGTGGGATACACATTTCCCAGTCCGTCACCAGCAGTAGGGCCATGTAGGATACACATAATCCAGTGCATCACCAGCAGTAGGGACATGTAGGATACACATAATCCAGTACATCACCAGCAGTAAGGGTATGCAGGATATACATTTCCCAATTCGTCACCAGCAGTAGGGGCATGTAGGATACACATTTCCCAGTTCGTCACCAGCAGTAGGCATGTAGGATACACAATTCCCAATTCGTCACCAGCAGTAGGCGCATGTAGGATATACATTTCCCAGTGCGTCGCCAGCAGTAGGGGCATGTAGGATACACATTTTCCAATTCATCACCAGCAGTAAGGGTATGCAGGATATACATTTCCCAATTCGTCACCAGCAGTAGAGGCATGTAGGATACACATTTCCCAGTCCGTCACCAGCAGTAGTGGCATGTAGGATACACATTATCAAGTACATCACCAGCATTATTTCCCAGTGCGTCGCCAGCAGTAGGGGCATGTAGGATACACATTTTCCAATACATCACCAGCAGTAAGGGTATGCAGGATATACATTTCCCAATTCGTCACCAGCAGTAGAGGCATGTAGGATACACATTTCCCAGTCCGTCACCAGCAGTAGTGGCATGTAGGATACACATTTCTCAGTCCGTTACCAGCAGTACAGGCATGTGGGATACACATTTCCTAATTCGTCACCAGCAGTAGAGGCATGTGGGATACACATTTCCCAATTCGTCACCAATAGTAGGCGCATGTAGGATACACATTTCCCAAATCGTCACCAGCAGTAAGGGCATGTAGGATACACAATTCCGAATTCGTCACCAGCAGTAGGGGCATGTAGGATACACATTTCCCAGGTCATCACCAGCAGTAAGGGCATGCAGGATATACATTTCCCAATTCGTCACCAGCAGTAGGGGCATGTAGGATACACATATCCCAGTTCGTCAGCAGCAGTAGAGGCATGAAGGACACACATTTCCCAATTCGTCACCAGCAGGAGAGGCATGTAGGAAACACATTTCCCAGTCCGTCACCAGCAGTAGATGCATATAGGATACACATTTCCCAATTCGTCACCAGCAGTAGTGGCATGTAGGATACACATTATCCAGTACATCACCAGCAGTAGGGGAATATATTATACACATTATCTAGTACATCACCAGCAGTATGGGCATGTAGGTTACACATTTCCCAATTCGTCACCAGCAGTAGTGGCATGTAGAATACACATTATCCAGTACATCACCAGCAGTAGGGGCATATATGATACACATTATCTAGTACATCAACAGCAGTAGGCGCATGTAGGATACACATTTCCCAATTCGTCACCAGCAGTAGGGGCATGTAGGATACACAATTCCCAATTCGTCACCAGCAGTAGAGTCATGTAGGATACACATTTCCCAGGTCTTCACCAGCAGTAGGCATGTAGGATACACAATTCCCAATTCGTCACGAGCAGTAGGGGCATGTAGCATACACATTAACCAGTACATCACCCGCAGTAGGGGCATATATGATACACATTATCTAATACATCACCAGCAGTATGGGCATGTAGGATACACATTTCCCAATTCGTCACCAGCAGTAGGGGCATATAGGATACACATAATCCAGTACATCACCAGCAGTAGGGGCATGTAGGATACACATAATCCAGTACATCACCAGCAGTAGGGGCATGTATGATACCCATTATCCAGTACATAACCAGCAGTAGGGGCATATTTGATACACATTATCTAGTACATCAACAGCAGTAGGCGCATGTAGGATACACATTTCCCAGGTCTTCACCAGCAGTAGGCATGTAGGATACACAATTCCCAATTCGTCACCAGCAGTAGTGGCATGTAGAATACACATTATCCAGTACATCACCAGCAGTAGGGGCATATATGATACACATTATCTAGTACATCAACAGCAGTAGGCGCATGTAGGATACACATTTCCCAATTCGTCACCAGCAGTAGGGGCATGTAGGATACACAATTCCCAATTCGTCACGAGGAGTAGGGGCATGTATCATACACATTTCCCAGTCCGTCACCAGCAGTAGAGGCATGTAGGATACACATTTTCCAATTCGTCACCAGCAGTAGTGGCATGTAGGATACACATCAACCAGTACATCACCAGCAGTAAAGGCATATATGATACACATTATCTAATACATCACCAGCAGTATGGGCATGTAGGATACACATTTCCCAATTCGTCACCAGTAGTAGGGGCATATAGGATACACATAATCCAGTACATCACCAGCAGTAGGGGCATGTAGGATACACATAATCCAGTACATCACCAGCAGTAGGGGCATATATGATACACATTATCTAGTACATCACCAACAGTAGGTGCATGTAGGATACACATTTCCCAATTCGTCACCAGCAGTAGGGGCATGTAGGATACGCATTTCCCAATTCGTCACCAGCAGTAGGGCCATGTAGGATACACATTTCCCAGTCCGTCACCAGCTGTAGAGGCATGTAGGAAACACATTTCCCAATTCATCACCAGCAGTAGGGGAATGTAGGATACATATTACCCAGTACATCACCAGCAGTATGGGCATGTAGGATACACATTTCCCAATTCGTCACCAGCAGTAGGGGGCATGTAGGATACACATAATCCAGTACATTACCAGCAGTAGGAGCATGTAGGATACATATTTTCCAGTACATCACCAGCAGTAAGGGCATGTAGGATACACATTTCCCAATTCATCACCAGCAATAAGGGCATGCAGGATATACATTTCCCAATTCGTCACCAGCAGTAGGGGCATGTAGGTTACACATTTCCCAGTTCGTCCCCAGCAGTAGTCATGTAGGATACACAATTCCCAATTCGTCACCATCGGTAGGGCCATGTAGGATACACATTTCCCAGTGCGTCGCCAGCAGTATGGGCATGTAGGATACACATTTCCCAATTCGTCACCAGCAGTAGAGGCATGTAGGATACACATTTCCCAGTCCGTTACCAGCAGTAGAGGCATGTGGGATACACATTTCCCCCAATTCGTCACCAGCAGTAGAGGCATGTGGGATACACATTTCCAAATTCGTCACCAGCAGTAGTGTCATGTAGGATACACATTATCCAGTACATCACCAGCAGTAGGGGCATATATGATACACATTATCTAGTACATCACCAGCAGTATGGGCATGTAGGATACACATTTCCCAATTCGTCACCAGCAGTAGGGCCATGTAGGATACACATAATCCAGTGCATCACCAGCAGTAGGGGCATGTAGGATACACATAATCCAGTACATCACCAGCAGTAAGGGTATGCAGGATATACATTTCTCAATTCGTCACCAGCAGTAGGGGCATGTGGGATACACATTTCCCAGTTCGTCACCAGCAGTAGGCATGTAGGATACACAATTCCCAATTCGTCACCAGCAGTAGGCGCATGTAGGATATACATTTCCCAGTGCGTCGCCAGCAGTAGGGGCATGTAGGATACACATTTTCCAATTCATCACCAGCAGTAAGGGTATGCAGGATATACATTTCCCAATTCGTCACCAGCAGTAGAGGCATGTAGGATACACATTTCCCAGTCCGTCACCAGCAGTAGTGGCATGTAGGATACACATTATCCAGTACATCACCAGCAGTATTTACCAGTGCGTCGCCAGCAGTAGGGGCATGTAGGATACACATTTTCCAATTCATCACCAGCAGTAAGGGTATGCAGGATACACATTTCCCAATTCGTCACCGGCAGTAGGAGCATGTAGGATACACAATTCCTAATTCGTCACCAGCAGTAGAGGCATGTAGGATACACATTTCCCAGTCCGTCACCAGCAGTAGAGGCATGTAGGATACACATTTCCCAATTCGTCACCAGCAGTAGAGGCATGTAGGATACACATTTCCCAGTCCGTCACCAGCAGTAGAGGCATATAGGATACACATTTCCCAATTCGTCACCAGCAGTAGTGGCATGTAGGATACACATTATCCAGTACATCACCAGCAGTAGGGGCATATATTATACACATTATCTAGTACATCACCAGCAGTATGGTCATGTAGGATACACATTTCCCAATTCGTCCCCAGCAGTAGTGGCATGTAGGATACACATTATCCAGTACATCACCAGCAGTAGGGGCATATATGATACACATTATCTAGTACATCAACAGCAGAAGGCGCATGTAGGATACACATTTCCCAATTCGTCACCAGCAGTAGGGGCATGTAGGATACACAATTCCCAATTCGTCACCAGCAGTAGGGGCATGTAGGATACACATTTCACAGGTCTTCACCAGCAGTAGGCATGTAGGATACACAATTCCCAATTCGTCACGAGCAGTAGGGGCATGTATCATACACATTTCCCAGTCCGTCACCAGCAGTAGAGGCATGTAGGATACACATTTTCAAATTCGTCACCAGCAGTACTGGCATGTAGCATACACATTAACCAGTACATCACCAGCAGTAGGGGCATATATGATACACATTATCTAATACATCACCAGCAGTATGGGCATGTAGGATACACATTTCCCAATTCGTCATCAGTAGTAGGGGCATATAGGATACACATAATCCAGTACATCACCAGCAGTGGGGCCATGTAGGATACACATAATCCAGTACATCACCAGCAGTAGGGGCATGTAGGATACACATTATCCAGTACATCACCAGCAGTAGGGGCATATATGATACACATTATCTAGTACATCACCAGCAGTAGGTGCATGTAGGATACACATTTCCCAATTCGTCGCCAGCAGTAGGGGCATGTAGGATACACATTTTCCAATTCATCAACAGCAGTAAGGATATGCAGGATATACATTTCCCAATTCGTCACCGGCAGTAGGGGCATGTATCATACACATTTCCCAGTCCGTCACCAGCAGTAGGCATGTAGGATACACAATTGCTAATTCGTTACCAGCAGTACTGGCATGTAGCATACACATTTCCCAGTCCGTCACCAGCAGTAGAGGCATGTAGGATACACATTTTCCAATTCGTCACCAGCAGTACTGGCATGTAGCATACACATTACCCAGTACATCACCAGCAGTAGGGGCATATATGATACACATTATCTAATACATCACCAGCAGTATGGGCATGTAGGATACACATTTCCTAATTCGTCACCAGCAGTAGGGGCATATAGGATACACATAATCCAGTACATCACCAGCAGTAGGGGCATGTAGGATACACATAATCCAGTACATCACCAGCAGTAGGGGCATGTAGGATACCCATTATCCAGTACATCACCAGCAGTAGGGGCATATTTGATACACATTATCTAGTACATCACCAGCAGTATGGGCATGTAGAATACACATTTCCCAATTCGTCACCAGCAGTAGGCATGTAGGATACACATTTCCCAGTCCGTTACCAGCAGTAGAGGCATGTGGGATACACATTTCCCAGTCCGTCACCAGCAGTAGAGGCATGTAGGAAACACATTTCCCAATTCATCACCAGCAGTAGGGGCATGTAGGATACATACTATCCAGTACATCACCAGCAGTAGGGGCATATATGATACACATTATCCAGTACATCACCAGCAGTATGGGCATGTAGGATACACATTTCCCAATTCGTCACCAGCAGTAGGGGCATGTAGGATACACATAATCCAGTACATCACCAGCAGTAGGGGCATGTAGGATACACATTTTCCAATTCATCACCAGCAGTAAGGGCATGCAGGATATACATTTCCCAATTCGTCACAAGCAGTAGGGGCATGTAGGATACACATTTCCCAGTTCGTCACCAGCAGTAGGCATGTAGGATACACAATTTCCAATTCGTCACCAGCAGTAGGGGCATGTAGGATACACATTTCCCAGTGCGTCGCCAGCAGTATGGGCATGTAGGATACACATTTCCCAATTCGTCACCAGCAGTAGAGGCATGTAGGATACACATTTCCCAGTCCGTTACCAGCAGTAGAGGCATGTGGGATACACATTTCCCAATTCGTCACCAGCAGTAGAGGCATGTGGGATACACATTTCCCAATTCGTCAACAGCAGTAGTGGCATGTAGGATACACATAATCCAGTACATCACCAGCAGTAGGGGCATATTTGATACACATTATCTAGTACATCATCGCCAGCAGTATGGGCACGTAGGATACACATTTCCCAATTCGTCACCAGCAGTAGGGGCATGTCAGGATACACATAATCCAGTACATCACCACCAGTAAGGGTATGCAGGATATACATTTCCCAATTCGTCACCAGCAGTAGGGCATGTAGGATACACATTTCCCAGTTCGTCACCAGCAGTAGGCATGTCGGATACACAATTCCCAATTCGTCCCCAGCAGTAGGGGCATGTAGGATACACATTTCCCAGTGCGTCGCCAGCAGTAGGGGCATGTAGGATACACATTTTCCAATTCATCACCAGCAGTAAGGATATGCAGGATATACATTTCCCAATTCGTCACCGGCAGTAGGAGCATGTAGGATACACATTTCCCAGTTCGTCACCAGCAGTAGGCATGTAGGATACACATTTCCCAGTCCGTCACCAGCAGTAGAGGCATGTAGGATACACAATTCCCAATTCGTCACCAGCAGTAGAGTCATGTAGGATACACATTTCCCAGTCCGTCACCAGCAGTAGAGGCATGTAGGATACACATTTCCCAATTCGTCACCAGCAGGAGAGGCATGTAGGATACACATTATCCAGTACATCACCAGCAGTAGGGGAATATATTATACACATTATCTAGTACATCACCAGCAGTATGGTCATGTAGGATACACATTTCCCAATTCGTCACCAGCAGTAGTGGCATGTAGGATACACATTATCCAGTACATCACCAGCAGTAGGGGCATATATGATACACATTATCTAGTACATCAACAGCAGAAGGCGCATGTAGGATACACATTTCCCAATTCGTCACCAGCAGTAGGGGCATGTAGGATACACAATTCCCAATTCGTCACCAGCAGTAGGGGCATGTAGGATACACATTTCCCAGGTCTTCACCAGCAGTAGGCATGTAGGATACACAATTCCCAATTCGTCACGAGCAGTAGGGGCATGTATCATACACATTTCCCAGTCCGTCACCAGCAGTAGAGGCATGTAGGATACACATTTTCCAATTCGTCACCAGCAGTACTGGCATGTAGCATACACATTAACCAGTACATCACCAGCAGTAGGGGCATATATGATACACATTACATAATACATCACCAGCAGTATGGGCATGTAGGATACACATTTCCCAATTCGTCACCAGCAGTAGGGGCATATAGGATACACATTTCCCAATTCGTCACCAGCAGTATGGGCATGTAGGATACACATTTCCCAATTCGTCACCAGTAGTAGGGGCATATAGGATACACATAATCCAGTACATCACCAGCAGTAGGGGCATGTAGGATACACATAAGCCAGTACATCACCAGCAGTAGGGGCATGTAGGATACACATTATCCAGTACATCACCAGCAGTAGGGGCATATATGATACACATTATCTAGTAAATCACCAGCAGTAGGTGCATGTAGGATACACATTTCCCAATTCGTCGCCAGCAGTAGGGGCATGTAGGATACACATTTTCCAATTCATCACCAGCAGTAAGGGTATGCAGGATATACATTTCCCAATTCGTCACCGGCAGTAGGAGCATGTAGGATACACATTTCCCAGTTCGTCACCAGCAGTAGGCATGTAGGATACACAATTGCTAATTCGTTACCAGCAGTACTGGCATGTAGCATACACATTTCCCAGTCCGTCACCAGCAGTAGAGGCATGTAGGATACACATTTTCCAATTCGTCACCAGCAGTACTGGCATGTAGCATACACATTACCCAGTACATCACCAGCAGTAGGGGCATATATGATACACATTATCTAATACATCACCAGCAGTATGGGCATGTAGGATACACATTTCCTAATTCGTCACCAGCAGTAGGGGCATATAGGATACACATAATCCAGTACATCACCAGCAGTAGGGGCATGTAGGATACACATAATCCAGTACATCACCAGCAGTAGGGGCATGTAGGATACCCATTATCCAGTACATCACCAGCAGTAGGGGCATATTTGATACACATTATCTAGTACATCACCAGCAGTATGGGCATGTAGAATACACATTTCCCAATTCGTCACCAGCAGTAGGCATGTAGGATACACATTTCCCAGTCCGTTACCAGCAGTAGAGGCATGTGGGATACACATTTCCCAGTCCGTCACCAGCAGTAGAGGCATGTAGGAAACACATTTCCCAATTCATCACCAGCAGTAGGGGCATGTAGGATATATACTATCCAGTACATCACCAGCAGTAGGGGCATATATGATACACATTATCCAGTACATCACCAGCAGTATGGGCATGTAGGATACACATTTCCCAATTCGTCACCAGCAGTAGGGGCATGTAGGATACACATAATCCAGTACATCACCAGCAGTAGGGGCATGTAGGATACACATTTTCCAATTCATCACCAGCAGTAAGGGCATGCAGGATATACATTTCCCAATTCGTCACAAGCAGTAGGGGCATGTAGGATACACATTTCCCAGTTCGTCACCAGCAGTAGGCATGTAGGATACACAATTTCCAATTCGTCACCAGCAGTACTGGCATGTAGCATACACATTACCCAGTACATCACCAGCAGTAGGGGCATATATGATACACATTATCTAATACATCACCAGCAGTATGGGCATGTAGGATACACATTTCCTAATTCGTCACCAGCAGTAGGGGCATATAGGATACACATAATCCAGTACATCACCAGCAGTAGGGGCATGTAGGATACACATAATCCAGTACATCACCAGCAGTAGGGGCATGTAGGATACCCATTATCCAGTACATCACCAGCAGTAGGGGCATATTTGATACACATTATCTAGTACATCACCAGCAGTATGGGCATGTAGAATACACATTTCCCAATTCGTCACCAGCAGTAGGCATGTAGGATACACATTTCCCAGTCCGTTACCAGCAGTAGAGGCATGTGGGATACACATTTCCCAGTCCGTCACCAGCAGTAGAGGCATGTAGGAAACACATTTCCCAATTCATCACCAGCAGTAGGGGCATGTAGGATATATACTATCCAGTACATCACCAGCAGTAGGGGCATATATGATACACATTATCCAGTACATCACCAGCAGTATGGGCATGTAGGATACACATTTCCCAATTCGTCACCAGCAGTAGGGGCATGTAGGATACACATAATCCAGTACATCACCAGCAGTAGGGGCATGTAGGATACACATTTTCCAATTCATCACCAGCAGTAAGGGCATGCAGGATATACATTTCCCAATTCGTCACAAGCAGTAGGGGCATGTAGGATACACATTTCCCAGTTCGTCACCAGCAGTAGGCATGTAGGATACACAATTTCCAATTCGTCACCAGCAGTAGGGGCATGTAGGATACACATTTCCCAGTGCGTCACCAGCAGTAGAGGCATGTAGGATACACATTTCCCAGTCCGTTACCAGCAGTAGAGGCATGTGGGATACACATTTCCCAATTCGTCACCAGCAGTAGAGGCATGTGGGATACACATTTCCCAATTCGTCAACAGCAGTAGTGGCATGTAGGATACACATAATCCAGTACATCACCAGCAGTAGGGGCATATTTGATACACATTATCTAGTACATCATCGCCAGCAGTATGGGCACGTAGGATACACATTTCCCAATTCGTCACCAGCAGTAGGGGCATGTCATGATACACATAATCCAGTACATCACCACCAGTAAGGGTATGCAGGATATACATTTCCCAATTCGTCACCAGCAGTAGGGCATGTAGGATACACATTTCCCAGTTCGTCACCAGCAGTAGGCATGACGGATACACAATTCCTAATTCGTCCCCAGCAGTAGGGGCATGTAGGATACACATTTCCCAGTGCGTCGCCAGCAGTAGGGGCATGTAGGATACACATTTTCCAATTCATCACCAGCAGTAAGGATATGCAGGATATACATTTCCCAATTCGTCACCGGCAGTAGGAGCATGTAGGATACACATTTCCCAGTTCGTCACCAGCAGTAGGCATGTAGGATACACATTTCCCAGTCCGTCACCAGCAGTAGAGGCATGTAGGATACACAATTCCCAATTCGTCACCAGCAGTAGAGGCATGTAGGATACACATTTCCCAGTCCGTCACCAGCAGTAGAGGCATGTAGGATACACATTTCCCAGTTCGTCACCAACAGTAGGCATGTAGGATACACATTTCCCAGTCCGTCACCAGCAGTAGAGGCATGTAGGATACACAATTCCCAATTCGTCACCAGCAGTAGAGGCATGTAGGATACACATTTCCCAGTCCGTCACCAGCAGTAGGGGCATGTAGGATACCCATTATCCAGTACATCACCAGCAGTAGGGGCATATTTGATACACATTATCTAGTACATCACCAGCAGTATGGGCATGTAGAATACACATTTCCCAATTCGTCACCAGCAGTAGGCATGTAGGATACACATTTCCCAGTCCGTTACCAGCAGTAGAGGCATGTGGGATACACATTTCCCAGTCCGTCACCAGCAGTAGAGGCATGTAGGAAACACATTTCCCAATTCATCACCAGCAGTAGGGGCATGTAGGATACATACTATCCAGTACATCACCAGCAGTAGGGGCATATATGATACACATTATCCAGTACATCACCAGCAGTATGGGCATGTAGGATACACATTTCCCAATTCGTCACCAGCAGTAGGGGCATGTAGGATACACATAATCCAGTACATCACCAGCAGTAGGGGCATGTAGGATACACATTTTCCAATTCATCACCAGCAGTAAGGGCATGCAGGATATACATTTCCCAATTCGTCACAAGCAGTAGGGGCATGTAGGATACACATTTCCCAGTTCGTCACCAGCAGTAGGCATGTAGGATACACAATTTCCAATTCGTCACCAGCAGTAGGGGCATGTAGGATACACATTTCCCAGTGCGTCGCCAGCAGTATGGGCATGTAGGATACACATTTCCCAATTCGTCACCAGCAGTAGAGGCATGTAGGATACACATTTCCCAGTCCGTTACCAGCAGTAGAGGCATGTGGGATACACATTTCCCAATTCGTCACCAGCAGTAGAGGCATGTGGGATACACATTTCCCAATTCGTCAACAGCAGTAGTGGCATGTAGGATACACATAATCCAGTACATCACCAGCAGTAGGGGCATATTTGATACACATTATCTAGTACATCATCGCCAGCAGTATGGGCACGTAGGATACACATTTCCCAATTCGTCACCAGCAGTAGGGGCATGTCAGGATACACATAATCCAGTACATCACCACCAGTAAGGGTATGCAGGATATACATTTCCCAATTCGTCACCAGCAGTAGGGCATGTAGGATACACATTTCCCAGTTCGTCACCAGCAGTAGGCATGTCGGATACACAATTCCCAATTCGTCCCCAGCAGTAGGGGCATGTAGGATACACATTTCCCAGTGCGTCGCCAGCAGTAGGGGCATGTAGGATACACATTTTCCAATTCATCACCAGCAGTAAGGATATGCAGGATATACATTTCCCAATTCGTCACCGGCAGTAGGAGCATGTAGGATACACATTTCCCAGTTCGTCACCAGCAGTAGGCATGTAGGATACACATTTCCCAGTCCGTCACCAGCAGTAGAGGCATGTAGGATACACAATTCCCAATTCGTCACCAGCAGTAGAGGCATGTAGGATACACATTTCCCAGTCCGTCACCAGCAGTAGAGGCATGTAGGATACACATTTCCCAATTCGTCACCAGCAGGAGAGGCATGTAGGATACACATTATCCAGTACATCACCAGCAGTAGGGGAATATATTATACACATTATCTAGTACATCACCAGCAGTATGGTCATGTAGGATACACATTTCCCAATTCGTCACCAGCAGTAGTGGCATGTAGGATACACATTATCCAGTACATCACCAGCAGTAGGGGCATATATGATACACATTATCTAGTACATCAACAGCAGAAGGCGCATGTAGGATACACATTTCCCAATTCGTCACCAGCAGTAGGGGCATGTAGGATACACAATTCCCAATTCGTCACCAGCAGTAGGGGCATGTAGGATACACATTTCCCAGGTCTTCACCAGCAGTAGGCATGTAGGATACACAATTCCCAATTCGTCACGAGCAGTAGGGGCATGTATCATACACATTTCCCAGTCCGTCACCAGCAGTAGAGGCATGTAGGATACACATTTTCCAATTCGTCACCAGCAGTACTGGCATGTAGCATACACATTAACCAGTACATCACCAGCAGTAGGGGCATATATGATACACATTACCTAATACATCACCAGCAGTATGGGCATGTAGGATACACATTTCCCAATTCGTCACCAGCAGTAGGGGCATATAGGATACACATTTCCCTATTCGTCACCAGCAGTATGGGCATGTAGGATACACATTTCCCAATTCGTCACCAGTAGTAGGGGCATATAGGATACACATAATCCAGTACATCACCAGCAGTAGGGGCATGTAGGATACACATAAGCCAGTACATCACCAGCAGTAGGGGCATGTAGGATACACATTATCCAGTACATCACCAGCAGTAGGGGCATATATGATACACATTATCTAGTAAATCACCAGCAGTAGGTGCATGTAGGATACACATTTCCCAATTCGTCGCCAGCAGTAGGGGCATGTAGGATACACATTTTCCAATTCATCACCAGCAGTAAGGGTATGCAGGATATACATTTCCCAATTCGTCACCGGCAGTAGGAGCATGTAGGATACACATTTCCCAGTTCGTCACCAGCAGTAGGCATGTAGGATACACAATTCCTAATTCGTCACCAGCAGTAGAGGCATGTAGGATACACATTTCCCAGTCCGTCACCAGCAGTAGAGGCATATAGGATACACATTTCCCAATTCGTCACCAGCAGTAGTGGCATGTAGGATACACATTATCCAGTACATCACCAGCAGTAAGGGCATATATGATACACAATATCTAGTACATGACCAACAGTATGGGCATGTAGGATACACATTTCCCAATTCGTCACCAGCAGTAGTGGCATGTAGGATACACATTATCCAGTACATCACCAGCAGTGGGGCATATATGATACACATTGTCTAGTACATCACCAGCAGTAGGCGCATGTAGGATACACATTTCCCAATTCGTCACTAGGAGTAAGGGCATGTAGGATACACAATTCCGAATTCGTCACCAGCAGTAGGGGCATGTAGGATACACATTTTCCAATTCGTCACCAGCAGTACTGGCATGTAGCATACACATTATCCAGTACATCACCAGCATTATGGGCATGTAGGATACACATTTCCCAATTCGTCACCAGCAGTACTGGCATATATGATACACATTATCTAGTACATTACCAGAAGTATGGGCATGTAGGATACACATTTCCCAATTCGTCACCAGGAGTAAGGGCATGTAGGATACACAATTCCGAATTCGTCACCAGCAGTAGGGGCATGTAGGATACACATTTTCCAATTCGTCACCAGCAGTACTGGCATGTAGCATACCCATTATCCAGTACATCACCAGCAGTATGGGCATGTAGGATACACATTTCCCAGTCCGTCACCAGCAGTAGGGGCATATAGGATACACATAATCCAGTACATCACCAGCAGTAGGGGCATGTAGGTTACACATAATCCAGTACATCACCAGCAGTAGGGGCATGTAGGATACCCATTATCCAGTACATCACCAGCAGTAGGGGCATATTTGATACACATTATCTAGTACATCATCGCCAGCAGTATGGGCACGTAGGATACACATTTCCCAATTCGTCACCAGCAGTAGGGGCATGTAGGATACACATTTCCCAGTCCGTCACCAGCAGTAGAGGCATGTAGGATACACATTTCCCAATTCGTCACCAGCAGGAGAGGCATGTAGGATACACATTATCCAGTACATCACCAGCAGTAGGGGAATATATTATACACATTATCTAGTACATCACCAGCAGTATGGTCATGTAGGATACACATTTCCCAATTCGTCACCAGCAGTAGTGGCATGTAGGATACACATTATCCAGTACATCACCAGCAGTAGGGGCATATATGATACACATTATCTAGTACATCAACAGCAGAAGGCGCATGTAGGATACACATTTCCCAATTCGTCACCAGCAGTAGGGGCATGTAGGATACACAATTCCCAATTCGTCACCAGCAGTAGGGGCATGTAGGATACACATTTCCCAGGTCTTCACCAGCAGTAGGCATGTAGGATACACAATTCCCAATTCGTCACGAGCAGTAGGGGCATGTATCATACACATTTCCCAGTCCGTCACCAGCAGTAGAGGCATGTAGGATACACATTTTCCAATTCGTCACCAGCAGTACTAGCATGTAGCATACACATTAACCAGTACATCACCAGCAGTAGGGGCATATATGATACACATTACCTAATACATCACCAGCAGTATGGGCATGTAGGATACACATTTCCCAATTCGTCACCAGCAGTAGGGGCATATAGGATACACATTTCCCAATTCGTCACCAGCAGTATGGGCATGTAGGATACACATTTCCCAATTCGTCACCAGTAGTAGGGGCATATAGGATACACATAATCCAGTACATCACCAGCAGTAGGGGCATGTAGGATACACATAAGCCAGTACATCACCAGCAGTAGGGGCATGTAGGATACACATTATCCAGTACATCACCAGCAGTAGGGGCATATATGATACACATTATCTAGTAAATCACCAGCAGTAGGTGCATGTAGGATACACATTTCCCAATTCGTCGCCAGCAGTAGGGGCATGTAGGATACACATTTTCCAATTCATCACCAGCAGTAAGGGTATGCAGGATATACATTTCCCAATTCGTCACCGGCAGTAGGAGCATGTAGGATACACATTTCCCAGTTCGTCACCAGCAGTAGGCATGTAGGATACACAATTCCTAATTCGTCACCAGCAGTAGAGGCATGTAGGATACACATTTCCCAGTCCGTCACCAGCAGTAGAGGCATATAGGATACACATTTCCCAATTCGTCACCAGCAGTAGTGGCATGTAGGATACACATTATCCAGTACATCACCAGCAGTAAGGGCATATATGATACACAATATCTAGTACATGACCAGCAGTATGGGCATGTAGGATACAAATTTCCCAATTCGTCACCAGCAGTAGTGGCATGTAGGATACACATTATCCAGTACATCACCAGCAGTAGGGGCATATATGATACACATTGTCTAGTACATCACCAGCAGTAGGCGCATGTAGGATACACATTTCCCAATTCGTCACTAGGAGTAAGGGCATGTAGGATACACAATTCCGAATTCGTCACCAGCAGTAGGGGCATGTAGGATACACATTTTCCAATTCGTCACCAGCAGTACTGGCATGTAGCATACACATTATCCAGTACATCACCAGCATTATGGGCATGTAGGATACACATTTCCCAATTCGTCACCAGCAGTACTGGCATATATGATACACATTATCTAGTACATTACCAGAAGTATGGGCATGTAGGATACACATTTCCCAATTCGTCACCAGGAGTAAGGGCATGTAGGATACACAATTCCGAATTCGTCACCAGCAGTAGGGGCATGTAGGATACACATTTTCCAATTCGTCACCAGCAGTAGTGGCATGTAGCATACCCATTATCCAGTACATCACCAGCAGTATGGGCATGTAGGATACACATTTCCCAGTCCGTCACCAGCAGTAGGGGCATATAGGATACACATAATCCAGTACATCACCAGCAGTAGGGGCATGTAGGTTACACATAATCCAGTACATCACCAGCAGTAGGGGCATGTAGGATACCCATTATCCAGTACATCACCAGCAATAGGGGCATATTTGATACACATTATCTAGTACATCATCGCCAGCAGTATGGGCACGTAGGATACACATTTCCCAATTCGTCACCAGCAGTAGGGGCATGTCAGGATACACATAATCCAGTACATCACCACCAGTAAGGGTATGCAGGATATACATTTCCCAGTTCGTCACCAGCAGTAGGCATGTCGGATACACAATTCCCAATTCGTCCCCAGCAGTAGGGGCATGTAGGATACACATTTCCCAGAGCGTCGCCAGCAGTAGGGGCATGTAGGATACACATTTTCCAATTCATCACCAGCAGTAAGGATATGCAGGATATACATTTCCCAATTCGTCACCGGCAGTAGGAGCATGTAGGATACACATTTCCCAGTTCGTCACCAGCAGTAGGCATGTAGGATACACAATTCCCAATTCGTCACCAGCAGTAGAGACATGTAGGATACACATTTCCCAGTCCGTCACCAGCAGTAGAGGCATGTAGGATACACATTTCCCAATTCGTCACCAGCAGGAGAGGTATGTAGGATACACATTTCCCAGTCCGTCACCAGCAGTAGAGGCATATAGGATACACATTTCCCAATTCGTCACCAGCACTAGTGGCATGTAGGATACACATTATCCAGTAAATCACCAGCAGTAGGGGCATATATGATACACAATATCTAGTACATGACCAGCAGTATGGGCATGTAGGATACACATTTCCCAATTCGTCACCAGCAGGAGAGGTATGTAGGATACACATTTCCCAGTCCGTCACCAGCAGTAGAGGCATATAGGATACACATTTCCCAATTCGTCACCAGCAGTAGTGGCATGTAGGATACACATTATCCAGTACATCACCAGCAGTAGGGGCATATATGATACACATTGTCTAGTACATCAACAGCAGAAGGCGCATGTAGGATACACATTTCCCAATTCGTCACCAGCAGTAGGGGCATGTAGGATACACAATTCCCAATTCGTCACCAGCAGTAGGGGCATGTAGGATACACATTTCCCAGGTCTTCACCAGCAGTAGGCATGTAGGATACACAATTCCCAATTCGTCACGAGCAGTAGGGGCATGTATCATACACATTTCCCAGTCCGTCACCAGCAGTAGAGGCATGTAGGATACACATTTTCCAATTCGTCACCAGCAGTACTGGCATGTAGCATACACATTAACCAGTACATCACCAGCAGTAGGGCCATATATGATACACATTACCTAATACATCACCAGCAGTATGGGCATGTAGGATACACATTTCCCAATTCGTCACCAGCAGTAGGGGCATATAGGATACACATTTCCCAATTCGTCACCAGCAGTATGGGCATGTAGGATACACATTTCCCAATTCGTCACCAGTAGTAGGGGCATATAGGATACACATAATCCAGTACATCACCAGCAGTAGGGGCATGTAGGATACACATAAGCCAGTACATCACCAGCAGTAGGGGCATGTAGGATACACATTATCCATTACATCACCAGCAGTAGGGGCATATATGATACACATTATCTAGTACATCACCAGCAGTAGGTGCATGTAGGATACACATTTCCCAATTCGTCGCCAGCAGTAGGGGCATGTAGGATACACATTTTCCAATTCATCACCAGCAGTAAGGGTATGCAGGATATACATTTCCCAATTCGTCACCGGCAGTAGGAGCATGTAGGATACACATTTCCCAGTTCGTCACCAGCAGTAGGCATGTAGGATACACAATTCCTAATTCGTCACCAGCAGTAGAGGCATGTAGGATACACATTTCCCAGTCCGTCACCAGCAGTAGAGGCATGTAGGATACACATTTCCCAGTCCGTCACCAGCAGTAGAGGCATATAGGATACACATTTCCCAATTCGTCACCAGCAGTAGTGGCATGTAGGATACACATTATCCAGTACATCACCAGCAGTAGGGGCATATATGATACACAATATCTAGTACATGACCAGCAGTATGGGCATGTAGGATACACATTTCCCAATTCGTCATCAGCAGTAGTGGCATGTAGGATACACATTATCCAGTACATCACCAGCAGTAGGGGCATATATGATACACATTGTCTAGTACATCACCAGCAGTAGGCGCATGTAGGATACACATTTCCCAATTCGTCACCAGGAGTAAGGGCATGTAGGATACACAATTCCGAATTCGTCACCAGCAGTAGGGGCATGTAGGATACACATTTTCCAATTCGTCACCAGCAGTACTGGCATGTAGCAAACACATTATCCAGTACATCACCAGCATTATGGGCATGTAGGATACACATTTCCCAATTCGTCACCAGCAGTACTGGCATATATGATACACATTATCTAGTACATTACCAGCAGTATGGGCATGTAGGATACACATTTCCCAATTCGTCACCAGGAGTAAGGGCATGTAGGATACACAATTCCGAATTCGTCACCAGCAGTAGGGGCATGTAGGATACACATTTTCCAATTCGTCACCAGCAGTACTGGCATGTAGCAAACACATTATCCAGTACATCACCAGCAGTATGGGCATGTATGATACACATTTCCCAGTCCGTCACCAGCAGTAGGGGCATATAGGATACACATAATCCAGTACATCACCAGCAGTAGGGGCATGTAGGTTACACATAATCCAGTACATCACCAGCAGTAGGGGCATGTAGGATACCCATTATCCAGTACATCACCAGCAGTAGGGGCATATTTGATACACATTATCTAGTACATCATCGCCAGCAGTATGGGCACGTAGGATACACATTTTCCAATTCATCACCAGCAGTAAGGATATGCAGGATATACATTTCCCAATTCGTCACCGGCAGTAGGAGCATGTAGGATACACATTTCCCAGTTCGTCACCAGCAGTAGGCATGTAGGATACATAATTCCCAATTCGTCACCAGCAGTAGAGGCATGTAGGATACACATTTCCCAGTCCGTCACCAGCAGTAGAGGCATGTAGGATACACATTTCCCAATTCGTCACCAGCAGGAGAGGCATGTAGGATACACATTATCCAGTACATCACCAGCAGTAGGGGAATATATTATACACATTATCTAGTACATCACCAGCAGTATGGTCATGTAGGATACACATTTCCCAATTCGTCACCAGCAGTAGTGGCATGTAGGATACACATTATCCAGTACATCACCAGCAGTAGGGGCATATATGATACACATTATCTAGTACATCAACAGCAGAAGGCGCATGTAGGATACACATTTCCCAATTTGTCACCAGCAGTAGGGGCATGTAGGATACACAATTCCCTATTCGTCACCAGCAGTAGGGGCATGTAGGATACACATTTCCCAGGTCTTCACCAGCAGTAGGCATGTAGGATACACAATTCCCAATTCGTCACGAGCAGTAGGGGCATGTATCATCCACATTTCCCAGTCCGTCACCAGCAGTAGAGGCATGTAGGATACACATTTTCCAATTCATCACCAGCAGTACTGGCATGTAGCATACACATTAACCAGTACATCACCAGCAGTAGGGGCATATATGATACACATTATCTAATACATCACCAGCAGTATGGGCATGTAGGATACACATTTCCCAATTCGTCACCAGTAGTAGGGGCATATAGGATACACATGATCCAGTACATCACCAGCAGTAGGGGCATGTAGGATACACATAAGCCAGTACATCACCAGCAGTAGGGGCATGTAGGATACACATTATCCAGTACATCACCAGCAGTAGGGGCATATATGATACACATTATCTAGTACATCACCAGCAGTAGGTGCATGTAGGATACACATTTCCCAATTCGTCGCCAGCAGTAGGGGCATGTAGGATACACATTTTCCAATTCATCACCAGCAGTAAGGATATGCAGGATATACATTTCCCAATTCGTCGCTGGCAGTAGGAGCATGTAGGATACACATTTCCCAGTTCGTCACCAGCAGTAGGCATGTAGGATACACAATTCCCAATTCGTCACCAGCAGTAGAGGCATGTAGGATACACATTTCCCAGTCCTTCACCAGCAGTAGAGGCATGTAGGATACACATTTCCCAATTCGTCACCAGCAGGAGAGGTATGTAGGATACACATTTCCCAGTCCGTCACCAGCAGTAGAGGCATATAGGATACACATTTCCCAATTCGTCACCAGCAGTAGTGGCATGTAGGATACACATTATCCAGTACATCACCAGCAGTAGGGGCATATATGATACACAATATCTAGTACATGACCAGCAGTATGGGCATGTAGGATACACATTTCCCAATTCGTCACCAGCAGTAGTGGCATGTAGGATACACATTATCCAGTACATCACCAGCAGTAGGGGCATATATGATACACATTGTCTAGTACATCACCAGCAGTAGGCGCATGTAGGATACACATTTCCCAATTCGTCACCAGGAGTAAGGGCATGTAGGATACACAATTCCGAATTCGTCACCAGCAGTAGGGGCATGTAGGATACACATTTTCCAATTCGTCACCAGCAGTACTGGCATGTAGCATACACATTATCCAGTACATCTCCAGCAGTATGGGCATGTAGGATACACATTTCCCAATTCGTCACCAGCAGTACTGGCATATATGATACACATTATCTAGTACATTACCAGCAGTATGGGCATGTATGATACACATTTCCCAATTCGTCACCAGCAGTAGAGGCATGTAGGATACACATTTCCCAGTCCGTCACCAGCAGTAGGGGCATGTGGGATACACATTTCCCAATTCGTCACCAGCAGTAGAGGCATGTAGGATACACATTTCCCAGTGCATCGCCAGCAGTAGGGGCATGTAGGATACACATTTTCCAATTCACATAATCCAGCACATCACCAGCAGTAGGGGCATGGAGGTTACACATAATCCAGTACATCACCAGCAGTAGGGGCATGTAGGATACCCATTATCCAGTACATCACCAGCAGTAGGGGCATATTTGATACACATTATCTAGTACATCATCGCCAGCAGTATGGGCACGTAGGATACACATTTCCCAATTCGTCACTAGCAGTAGGGGCATGTCAGGATACACATAATCCAGTACATCACCACCAGTAAGGGTATGCAGGATATACATTTCCCAATTCGTCACCAGCAGTAGGGGCATGTAGGATACACATTTCCCAGTTCGTCACCAGCAGTAGGCATGTAGGGTACACAATTCCCAATTCGTCACCAGCAGTAGGGGCATGTAGGATACACATTTCCCAGTCCGTCACCAGCAGTAGAGGCATGTAGGATACACATTTCCCAATTCGTCACCAGCAGGAGAGGCATGTAGGATACACATTATCCAGTACATCACCAGCAGTAGGGGAATATATTATACACATTATCTAGTACATCACCAGCAGTATGGTCATGTAGGATACACATTTCCCAATTGGTCACCAGCAGTAGTGGCATGTAGGATACACATTATCCAGTACATCACCAGCAGTAGGGGCATATATGATACACATTATCTAGTACATCAACAGCAGAAGGCGCATGTAGGATACACATTTCCCAATTCGTCACCAGCAGTAGGGGCATGTAGGATACACAATTCCCAATTCGTCACCAGCAGTAGGGGCATGTAGGATACACATTTCCCAGTCCGTCACCAGCAGTAG
Source organism: Chaetoderma sp. LZ-2023a (assembly GCA_034401795.1). Taxonomy (NCBI): domain Eukaryota; kingdom Metazoa; phylum Mollusca; class Caudofoveata; order Chaetodermatida; family Chaetodermatidae; genus Chaetoderma; species Chaetoderma sp. LZ-2023a. The sequence goes on along the minus strand of CM067361.1, from coordinate 126,347 downwards.
AGGCATATAGGATACACATTTCCCAATTCGTCACCAGCAGTAATGGCTTGTAGGATACACATTATCCAGTACATCACCAGCAGTAGGGGCATATATGATACACAATATCTAGTACATGACCAGCAGTATGGGCATGTAGGATACACATTTCCCAATTCGTCACCAGCAGTAGTGGCATGTAGGATACACATTATCCAGTACATCACCAGCAGTAGGGGCATATATGATACACATTGTCTAGTACATCACCAGCAGTAGGCGCATGTAGGATACACATTTCCCAATTCGTCACCAGGAGTAAGGGCATGTAGGATACACAATTCCGAATTCGTCACCAGCAGTACTGGCATGTAGCATACACATTATCCAGTACATCACCAGCAGTATGGGCATGTAGGATACACATTTCCCAATTCGTCACCAGCAGTACTGGCATATATGATACACATTATCTAGTACATTACCAGCAGTATGGGCATGTAGGATACACATTTCCCAATTCGTCACCAGCAGTAGAGGCATGTAGGATACACATTTCCCAGTCCGTCACCAGCAGTAGGGGCATATAGGATACACATAATCCAGTACATCACCAGCAGTAGGGGCATGGAGGTTACACATAATCCAGTACATCACCAGCAGTAGGGGCATGTAGGATACCCATTATCCAGTACATCACCAGCAGTAGGGGCATATTTGATACACATTATCTAGTACATCATCGCCAGCAGTATGGGCACGTAGGATACACATTTCCCAATTCGTCACTAGCAGTAGGGGCATGTCAGGATACACATAATCCAGTACATCACCACCAGTAAGGGTATGCAGGATATACATTTCCCAATTCGTCACCAGCAGTAGGGGCATGTAGGATACACATTTCCCAGTTCGTCACCAGCAGTAGGCATGTCGGATACACAATTCCCAATTCGTCCCCAGCAGTAGGGGCATGTAGGATACACATTTCCCAGTGCGTCGCCAGCAGTAGGGGCATGTAGGATACACATTTTCCAATTCATCACCAGCAGTAAGATTATGCAGGATATACATTTCCCAATTCGTCACCGGCAGTAGGAGCATGTAGGATACACATTTCCCAGTTCGTCACCAGCAGTAGGCATGTAGGATACACAATTCCCAATTCGTCACCAGCAGTAGAGGCATGTAGGATACACATTTCCCAGTCCGTCACCAGCAGTAGAGGCATGTAGGATACACATTTCCCAATTCGTCACCAGCAGGAGAGGCATGTAGGATACACATTATCCAGTACATCACCAGCAGTAGGGGAATATATTATACACATTATCTAGTACATCACCAGCAGTATGGTCATGTAGGATACACTTTTCCCAATTGGTCACCAGCAGTAGTGGCATGTAGGATACACATTATCCAGTACATCACCAGCAGTATGGGCATATATGATACACATTATCTAGTACATCAACAGCAGAAGGCGCATGTAGGATACACATTTCCCAATTCGTCACCAGCAGTAGGGGCATGTAGGATACACAATTCCCAATTCGTCACCAGCAGTAGGGGCATGTAGGATACACATTTTCCAGGTCTTCACCAGCAGTAGGCATGTAGGATACACAATTCCCAATTCGTCACGAGCAGTAGGGGCATGTATCATACACATTTCCCAGTCCGTCACCAGCAGTAGAGGCATGTAGGATACACATTTTCCAATTCGTCACCAGCAGTACTGGCATGTAGCATATACATTAACCAGTACATCACCAGCAGTAGGGGCATATATGATACACATTATCTAATACATCACCAGCAGTATGGGCATGTAGGATACACATTTCCCAATTCGTCACCAGTAGTAGGGACATATAGGATACACATAATCCAGTACATCACCAGCAGTAGGGGCATGTAGGATACACATAAGCCAGTACATCACCAGCAGTAGGGGCATGTAGGATACACATTATCCAGTACATCACCAGCAGTAGGGGCATATATGATACACATTATCTAGTACATCACCAGCAGTAGGGGCATGTAGGATACACATTTTCCAATTCATCACCAGCAGTAAGGATATGCAGGATATACATTTCCCAATTCGTCACCGGCAGTAGGAGCATGTAGGATACACATTTCCCAGTTCGTCACCAGCAGTAGGCATGTAGGATACACAATTCCCAATTCGTCAGCAGCAGTAGAGGCATGTAGGATACACATTTCCCAGTCCGTCACCAGCAGTAGAGGCATGTAGGATACACATTTCCCAATTCCTCACCAGCAGGAGAGGTATGTAGGAAACACATTTCCCAGTCCGTCACCAGCAGTAGATGCATATATGATACACATTTCCCAATTCGTCACCAGCAGTAGTGGCATGTAGGATACACATCATCCAGTACATCACCAGCAGTAGGGGCATATATTATACACATTATCTAGTACATCACCAGCAGTATGGGCATGTAGGATACACATTTCCCAATTCGTCACCAGCAGTAGTGGCATGTAGGATACACATTATCCAGTACATCACCAGCAGTAGGGGCATATATGATACACATTATCTAGCACATCGACAGCAGTAGGCGCATGTAGGATACACATTTCCCAATTCGTCACCAGCAGTAGAGGCATGTGGGATACACATTTCCCAATTCGTCACCAGCAGTAGGCGCATGTAGGATACACATTTCCCAATTCGTCACCAGCAGTAAGGGCATGTAGGATACACAATTCCCAATTCGTCACCAGCAGTAGGGGCATGTAGGATACACATTTCCCAGGTCATCACCAGCAGTAGGCATGTAGGATACACAATTCCCAATACGTCACGAGCAGTAGGGGCATGTAGGATACACATTATCCAGTACATCACCAGCAGTAGGGGCATATATGATACACATTATCTAGTACATCACCAGCAGTATGGGCATGTAGGGTACACATTTCCCAATTCGTCACCAGCAGTAGAGGCATGTAGGATACACATTTCCCAGTTCGTCACCAGCAGTAGGGGCATATAGGATACACATAATCCAGTACATCACCAGCAGTATGGGCATGTAGGTTACACATGATCCAGTACATCACCAGCAGTAGGGGCATGTAGGATACCCATTATCCAGTACATCACCAGCAGTAGGGGCATATATGATACACATTGTCTAGTACATCACCAGCAGTAGGCGCATGTAGGATACACATTTCCCAATTCGTCACCAGGAGTAAGGGCATGTAGGATACACAATTCCGAATTCGTCACCAGCAGTAGGGGCATGTAGGATACACATTTTCCAATTCGTCACCAGCAGTACTGGCATGTAGCATACACATTATCCAGTACATCACCAGCAGTATGGGCATGTAGGATACACATTTCCCAATTCGTCACCAGCAGTACTGGCATATATGATACACATTATCTAGTACATTACCAGCAGTATGGGCATGTAGGATACACATTTCCCAATTCGTCACCAGCAGTAGAGGCATGTAGGATACACATTTCCCAGTCCGTCACCAGCAGTAGGGGCATATAGGATACACATAATCCAGTACATCACCAGCAGTAGGGGCATGGAGGTTACACATAATCCAGTACATCACCAGCAGTAGGGGCATGTAGGATACCCATTATCCAGTACATCACCAGCAGTAGGGGCATATTTGATACACATTATCTAGTACATCATCGCCAGCAGTATGGGCACATAGGATACACATTTCCCAATTCGTCACTAGCAGTAGGGGCATGTCAGGATACACATAATCCAGTACATCACCACCAGTAAGGGTATGCAGGATATACATTTCCCAATTCGTCACCAGCAGTAGGGGCATGTAGGATACACATTTCCCAGTTCGTCACCAGCAGTAGGCATGTCGGATACACAATTCCCAATTCGTCCCCAGCAGTAGGGGCATGTAGGATACACATTTCCCAGTGCGTCGCCAGCAGTAGGGGCATGTAGGATACACATTTTCCAATTCATCACCAGCAGTAAGGATATGTAGGATATACATTTCCCAATTCGTCACCGGCAGTAGGAGCATGTAGGATACACATTTCCCAGTTCGTCACCAGCAGTAGGCATGTAGGATACACAATTCCCAATTCGTCACCAGCAGTAGAGGCATGTAGGATACACATTTCCCAGTCCGTCACCAGCAGTAGAGGCATGTAGGATACACACTTCCCAGTTCGTCACCAGCAGGAGAGGCATGTAGGATACACATTATCCAGTACATCACCAGCAGTAGGGGAATATATTATACACATTATCTAGTACATCACCAGCAGTATGGTCATGTAGGATACACATTTCCCAATTGGTCACCAGCAGTAGTGGCATGTAGGATACACATTATCCAGTACATCACCAGCAGTAGGGGCATATATGATACACATTATCTAGTACATCAACAGCAGAAGGTGCATGTAGGATACACATTTCCCAATTCGTCACCAGCAGTAGGGGCATGTAGGATACACAATTCCCAATTCGTCACCAGCAGTAGGGGCATGTAGGATACACATTTTCCAGGTCTTCACCAGCAGTAGGCATGTAGGATACACAATTCCCAATTCGTCACGAGCAGTAGGGGCATGTATCATCCACATTTCCCAGTCCGTCACCAGCAGTAGAGGCATGTAGGATACACATTTTCCAATTCGTCACCAGCAGTACTGGCATGTAGCATATACATTAACCAGTACATCACCAGCAGTAGGGGCATATATGATACACATTATCTAATACATCACCAGCAGTATGGGCATGTAGGATACACATTTCCCAATTCGTCACCAGTAGTAGGGACATATAGGATACACATAATCCAGTACATCACCAGCAGTAGGGGCATGTAGGATACACATAAGCCAGTACATCACCAGCAGTAGGGGCATGTAGGATACACATTATCCAGTACATCACCAGCAGTAGGGGCATATATGATACACATTATCTAGTACATCACCAGCAGTAGGGGCATGTAGGATACACATTTTCCAATTCATCACCAGCAGTAAGGATATGCAGGATATACATTTCCCAATTCGTCACCGGCAGTAGGAGCATGTAGGATACACATTTCCCAGTTCGTCACCAGCAGTAGGCATGTAGGATACACAATTCCCAATTCGTCAGCAGCAGTAGAGGCATGTAGGATACACATTTCCCAGTCCGTCACCAGCAGTAGAGGCATGTAGGATACACATTTCCCAATTCCTCACCAGCAGGAGAGGTATGTAGGAAACACATTTCCCAGTCCGTCACCAGCAGTAGATGCATATACGATACACATTTCCCAATTCGTCACCAGCAGTAGTGGCATGTAGGATACACATTATCCAGTACATCACCAGCAGTAGGGGCATATATTATACACATTATCTAGTACATCACCAGCAGTATGGGCATGTAGGATACACATTTCCCAATTCGTCACCAGCAGTAGTGGCATGTAGGATACACATTATCCAGTACATCACCAGCAGTAGGGGCATATATGATACACATTATCTAGCACATCGACAGCAGTAGGCGCATGTAGGATACACATTTCCCAATTCGTCACCAGCAGTAGAGGCATGTGGGATACACATTTCCCAATTCGTCACCAGCAGTAAGGGCATGTAGGATACACAATTCCCAATTCGTCACCAGCAGTAGGGGCATGTAGGATACACATTTCCCAGGTCATCACCAGCAGTAGGCATGTAGGATACACAATTCCCAATACGTCACGAGCAGTAGGGGCATGTAGGATACACATTATCCAGTACATCACCAGCAGTATGGGCATATATGATACACATTATCTAGTACATCACCAGCAGTATGGGCATGTAGGGTACACATTTCCCAATTCGTCACCAGCAGTAGAGGCATGTAGGATACACATTTCCCAGTTCGTCACCAGCAGTAGGGGCATATAGGATACACATAATCCAGTACATCACCAGCAGTATGGGCATGTAGGTTACACATAATCCAGTACATCACCAGCAGTAGGGGCATGTAGGATACCCATTATCCAGTACATCACCAGCAGTAGGGGCATATATGATACACATTATCTAGTACATCAACAGCAGAAGGCGCATGTAGGATACACATTTCCCAATTCGTCACCAACAGTAGGGGCATGTAGAATACACAATTCCCAATTCGTCACCAGCAGTAGGGACTGTAGGATACACATTTCCCAGGTCTTCACCAGCAGTAGGCATGTAGGATACACAATTCCCAATTCGTCACGAGCAGTAGGGGCATGTATCATACACATTTCCCAGTCCGTCACCAGCAGTAGAGGCATGTAGGATACACATTTTCCAATTCGTCACCAGCAGTACTGGCATGTAGCATACATATTAACCAGTACATCACCAGCAGTAGGGGCATATATGATACACATTATCTAATACATCACCAGCAGTATGGGCATGTAGGATACACATTTCCCAATTCGTCACCAGTAGTAGGGGCATATAGGATACACATAATCCAGTACATCACCAGCAGTATGGGCATGTAGGATACACATTATCCAGTACATCACCAGCAGTAGGTGCATGTAGGATACACATTTCCCAATTCGTCGCCAGCAGTAGGGGCATGTAGGATACACATTTTCCAATTCATCACCAGCAGTAAGGATATGCAGGATATACATTTCCGAATTCGTCACCGGCAGTAGGAGCATGTAGGATACACAATTCCCAATTCGTCACCAGCAGTAGAGGCATGTAGGATACACATTTCCCAGTCCGTCACCAGCAGTAGAGGCATGTAGGATACACATTTCCCAATTCATCACCAGCAGGAGAGGTATGTAGGAAACACATTTCCCAGTCCGTCACCAGCAGTAGATGCATATACGATACACATTTCCCAATTCGTCACCAGCAGTAGTGGCATATATTATACACATTATCTAGTACATCACCAGCAGTATGGGCATGTAGGATACACATTTCCCAATTCGTCACCAGCAGTAGTGGCATGTAGGATACACATTATCCAGTACATCACCAGCAGTAAGGGCATATATGATACACATTATCTAGCACATCGACAGCAGTAGGCGCATGTAGGATACACATTTACCAATTCGTCACCAGCAGTAGAGGCATGTGGGATACACATTTCCCAATTCGTCACCAGCAGTAGGCGCATGTAGGATACACATTTCCCAATTCGTCACCAGCAGTAAGGGCATGTAGGATACACAATTCCCAATTCGTCACCAGCAGTAGGGGAATGTAGGATACACATTTCCCAGGTCATCACCAGCAGTAGGCATGTAGGATACACAATTCCCAATTCGTCACGAGCAGTAGGGGCATGTAGGATACACATTATCCAGTACATCACCAGCAGTAGGGGCATATATGATACACATTATCTAGTACATCACCAGCAGTATGGGCATGTAGGATACACATTTCCCAATTCGTCACCAGCAGTAGAGGCATGTAGGATACACATTTCCCAGTTCGTCACCAGCAGTAGGGGCATATAGGATACACATAATCCAGTACATCACCAGCAGTAGGGGCATGTAGGTTACACATAATCCAGTACATCACCAGCAGTAGGGGCATGTAGGATACCCATTATCCAGTACATCACCAGCAGTAGGGGCATATATGATACACATTATCTAGTACATCAACAGCAGAAGGCGCATGTAGGATACACATTTCCCAATTCGTCACCAGCAGTAGGGGCATGTAGGATACACATTTCCCAGTTCGTCACCAGCAGTAGGCATGTCGGATACACAATTCCCAATTCGTCACCAGCAGTAGGGGCATGTAGGATACACATTTCCCAATTCGTCACCGGCAGTAGGAGCATGTAGGATACACATTTCCCAGTTCGTCACCAGCAGTAGGCATGTAGGATACACAATTCCCAATTCGTCACCAGCAGTAGAGGCATGTAGGATACACATTTCCCAGTCCGTCACCAGCAGTAGAGGCATGTAGGATACACATTTCCCAATTCGTCACCAGCAGGAGAGGCATGTAGGATACACATTATCCAGTACATCACCAGCAGTAGGGGCATATATTATACACATTATCTAGTACATCACCAGCAGTATGGTCATGTAGGATACACATTTCCCAATTCGTCACCAGCAGTAGTGGCATGTAGGATACACATTATCCAGTACATCACCAGCAGTAGGGGCATATATGACACACATTATCTAGTACATCAACAGCAGAAGGCGCATGTAGGATACACATTTCCCAATTCGTCACCAGCAGTAGGGGCATGTAGGATACACAATTCCCAATTCGTCACCAGCAGTAGGGGCATGTAGGATACACATTTCCCAGGTCTTCACCAGCAGTAGGCACGTAGGATACACAATTCCCAATTCGTCACGAGCAGAAGGGGCATGTATCATACACATTTTCCAGTCCGTCACCAGCAGTAGAGGCATGTAGGATACACATTTTCCAATTCGTCACCAGCAGTACTGGCATGTAGCATACACATTAACCAGTACATCACCAGCAGTAGGGGCATATATGATACACATTATCTAATACATCACCAGCAGTATGGGCATGTAGGATACACATTTCCCAATTCGTCACCAGTAGTAGGGGCATATAGGATACACATAATCCAGTACATCACCAGCAGTAGGGGCATGTAGGATACACATAAGCCAGTACATCACCAGCAGTAGGGGCATGTAGGATACACATTATCCAGTACATCACCAGCAGTAGGGGCATATATGATACACATTATCTTGTACATCACCAGCAGTAGGTGCATGTAGGATACACATTTCCCAATTCGTCACCAGCAGTAGGGGCATGTAGGATACACATTTCCCAATTCGTCACCAGCAGTAGGGGCATGTAGGATACACATTTCCCAGTCCGTCACCAGCTGTAGAGGCATGTAGGAAACACATTTCCCAATTCATCACCAGCAGTAGGGGAATGTAGGATACATATTACCCAGTACATCACCAGCAGTAGGGGCATATATGATACACATTATCCAGTACATCACCAGCAGTATGGGCATGTAGGATACACATTTCCCAATTCGTCACCAGCAGTAGGGGCATGTAGGATACACATAATCCAGTACATTACCACCAGTAGGAGCATGTAGGATACACATTTTCCAGTACATCACCAGCAGTAGGAGCATGAAGGATACACATTTTCCAGTACATCACCAGCAGTAGGGGCATGTAGGATACACATTTCCCAATTCATCACCAGCAGTAGGCATGTAGGATACACAATTCCCAATTCGTCACCAGCAGTAGTGGCATGTAGGATACACATTATCCAGTACATCACCAGCAGTAGGGGCATATATTATACACATTATCTAGTACATCACCAGCAGTATGGGCATGTAGGATACACATTTCCCAATTCGTCACCAGCAGTAGTGGCATGTAGGATACACATTATCCAGTACATCACCAGCAGTAGGGGCATATATGATACACATTTCCCAATTCGTCACCAGCAGTAGAGGCATGTGGGATACACATTTCCCAATTCGTCACCAGCAGTAGGCGCATGTAGGATACACATTTCCCAATTCGTCACCAGCAGTAAGGGCATGTAGGATACACAATTCCCAATTCGTCACCAGCAGTAGGGGCATGTAGGATACACATTTCCCAGGTCATCACCAGCAGTAGGCATGTAGGATACACAATTCCCAATTCGTCACGAGCAGTAGGGGCATGTAGGATACACATTATCCAGTACATCACCAGCAGTAGGGGCATATATGATACACATTATCTAGTACATCACCAGCAGTATGGGCATGTAGGATACACATTTCCCAATTCGTCACCAGCGGTAGAGGCATGTAGGATACACATTTCCCAGTTCGTCACCAGCAGTAGGGGCATATAGGATACACATAATCCAGTACATCACCAGCAGTAGGGGCATGTAGGTTACACATAATCCAGTACATCTCCAGCAGTAGGGGCATGTAGGATACCCATTATCCAGTACATCACCAGCAGTAGGGGCATATTTGATACACATTATCTAGTACATCATCGCCAGCAGTATGGGCACGTAGGATACACATTTCCCAATTCGTCACCAGCAGTAGGGGCATGTCAGGATACACATAATCCAGTACATCACCAGCAGTAAGGGTATGCAGGATATACATTTCCTAATTCGTCACCAGCAGTAGGGGCATGTAGGATACACATTTCCCAGTTCGTCACCAGCAGTAGGCATGTCGGATACACAATTCCCAATTCGTCACCAGCAGTAGGGGCATGTAGGATACACATTTCCCAGTGCGTCGCCAGCAGTAGGGGCATGTAGGATACACATTTTCCAATTCATCACCAGCAGTAAGGATATGCAGGATATACATTTCCCAATTCGTCACCAGCAGTAGGAGCATGTAGGATACACATTTCCCAGTTCGTCACCAGCAGTAGGCATGTAGGATACACAATTCCCAATTCGTCACCAGCAGTAGAGGCATGTAGGATACACATTTCCCAGTCCGTCACCAGCAGTAGAGGCATGTAGGATACACATTTCCCAATTCGTCACCAGCAGGAGAGGCATGTAGGATACACATTATCCAGTACATCACCAGCAGTAGGGGCATATATTATACACATTATCTAGTACATCACCAGCAGTATGGTCATGTAGGATACACATTTCCCAATTCGTCACCAGCAGTAGTGGCATGTAGGATACACATTATCCAGTACATCACCAGCAGTAGGGGCATATATGACACACATTATCTAGTACATCAACAGCAGAACGCGCATGTAGGATACACATTTCCCAATTCGTCACCAGCAGTAGGGGCATGTAGGATACACAATTCCCAATTCGTCACCAGCAGTAGGGGCATGTAGGATACACATTTCCCAGGTCTTCACCAGCAGTAGGCACGTAGGATACACAATTCCCAATTCGTCACGAGCAGTAGGGGCATGTATCATACACATTTTCCAGTCCGTCACCAGCAGTAGAGGCATGTAGGATACACATTTTCCAATTCGTCACCAGCAGTACTGGCATGTAGCATACACATTAACCAGTACATCACCAGCAGTAGGGGCATATATGATTCACATTATCTAATACATCACCAGCAGTATGGGCATGTAGGATACACATTTCCCAATTCGTCACCAGTAGTAGGGGCATATAGGATACACATAATCCAGTACATCACCAGCAGTAGGGACATGTAGGATACACATAAGCCAGTACATCACCAGCAGTAGGGGCATGTAGGATACACATTTCCCAATTCGTCACCAGCAGTAGGGGCATGTAGGATACACATTTCCCAGTCCGTCACCAGCTGTAGAGGCATGTAGGAAACACATTTCCCAATTCATCACCAGCAGTAGGGGAATGTAGGATACATATTACCCAGTACATCACCAGCAGTAGGGGCAAATATGATACACATTATCCAGTATATCACCAGCAGTATGGGTATGTAGGATACACATTTCCAAATTCGTCACCAGCAGTAGGGGCATGTAGGATACACATAATCCAGTACATTACCACCAGTAGGAGCATGTAGGATACACATTTTCCAGTACATCACCAGCAGTAGGAGCATGAAGGATACACATTTTCCAGTACATCACCAGCAGTAGGGGCATGTAGGATACACATTTCCCAATTCATCACCAGCAGTAAGGGCATGCAGGATATACATTTCCCAATTCGTCACCAGCAGTAGGGGCATGTAGGATACACATTTCCCAGTTCGTCCCCAGCAGTAGGCATGTAGGATACACAATTCCCAATTCGTCACCAGCAGTAGAGGCATGTAGGATACACATTTCCCAGTCCGTTAGCAGCAGTAGAGGCATGTGGGATACACATTTCCCAATTCGTCACCAGCAGTAGAGGCATGTGGGATACACATTTCCCAATTCGTCACCAGCAGTAGGGGCATATATGATACACATTATCTAATACATCACCAGCAGTATGGGCATGTAGGATACACATTTCCCAATTCGTCACCAGTAGTAGGGGCATATAGGATACACATAATCCAGTACATCACCAGCAGTATGGGCATGTAGGATACACATTATCCAGTACATCACCAGCAGTAGGTGCATGTAGGATACACATTTCCCAATTCGTCGCCAGCAGTAGGGGCATGTAGGATACACATTTTCCAATTCATCACCAGCAGTAAGGATATGCAGGATATATATTTCCGAATTCGTCACCGGCAGTAGGAGCATGTAGGATACACAATTCCCAATTCGTCACCAGCAGTAGAGGCATGTAGGATACACATTTCCCAGTCCGTCACCAGCAGTAGAGGCATGTAGGATACACATTTCCCAATTCATCACCAGCAGGAGAGGTATGTAGGAAACACATTTCCCAGTCCGTCACCAGCAGTAGATGCATATACGATACACATTTCCCAATTCGTCACCAGCAGTAGTGGCATATATTATACACATTATCTAGTACATCACCAGCAGTATGGGCATGTAGGATACACATTTCCCAATTCGTCACCAGCAGTAGTGGCATGTAGGATACACATTATCCAGTACATCACCAGCAGTAAGGGCATATATGATACACATTATCTAGCACATCGACAGCAGTAGGCGCATGTAGGATACACATTTACCAATTCGTCACCAGCAGTAGAGGCATGTGGGATACACATTTCCCAATTCGTCACCAGCAGTAGGCGCATGTAGGATACACATTTCCCAATTCGTCACCAGCAGTAAGGGCATGTAGGATACACAATTCCCAATTCGTCACCAGCAGTAGGGGAATGTAGGATACACATTTCCCAGGTCATCACCAGCAGTAGGCATGTAGGATACACAATTCCCAATTCGTCACGAGCAGTAGGGGCATGTAGGATACACATTATCCAGTACATCACCAGCAGTAGGGGCATATATGATACACATTATCTAGTACATCACCAGCAGTATGGGCATGTAGGATACACATTTCCCAATTCGTCACCAGCAGTAGAGGCATGTAGGATACACATTTCCCAGTTCGTCACCAGCAGTAGGGGCATATAGGATACACATAATCCAGTACATCACCAGCAGTAGGGGCATGTAGGTTACACATAATCCAGTACATCACCAGCAGTAGGGGCATGTAGGATACCCATTATCCAGTACATCACCAGCAGTAGGGGCATATATGATACACATTATCTAGTACATCAACAGCAGAAGGCGCATGTAGGATACACATTTCCCAATTCGTCACCAGCAGTAGGGGCATGTAGGATACACATTTCCCAGTTCGTCACCAGCAGTAGGCATGTC